>VWZG01006115.1:122343-204465 GCA_013396735.1 Grallaria varia | reverse complement strand
TGCGGGGTGCGGTGCGGTGTGTACGATGCGGTGCGGACAGTGCAGTGCGGGGTGCGGTGCGGTGTGTACGATGCGGTGCGGACAGTGCAGTGCAGAGTGCGGTGCGGGGTGCGGTGTGTACGATGCGGAGCGGGCGGGGCGGTGCAGCGTGTGCGGTGAGGTGAGGTGGGCTGCGGTGCGGTGCTGATGCGGTGGATGCGGTGCCACCCGCGCTCCCGGAGTTCCTAACTCCCCGAGCCCCAGCCCTAGGTTAGGAGGGGCCTGGAGAGGCTTCAGGAATGAGTAAATTAATTACAGACACTGTTTATGTCACATCCGCCGGGAGCACGGAGGGAGCCCGGGGCTGTCGCCTTTTCGGGAGCGAAATCGGGATTGATGCAACTTCCTGCGGGTTTCAGGAGCCGGGACCGGTGTTGCCGTCGTAGTTTGCCCCAGCACGGTCGGCTGAGATTCACAGCTGGACGTTGAGCCCGGCTGAGATGTCCGTCCTTGCGCTTCTCTGCAGAGGTGCTGTTGCACTCGGGACCCCCGTGCCATGATCACATCCCGCACCGCCTGGGATCTGGGACCCGGACCCTCCGCCGGAGCCGCCTGGACGACGACGGACCTTGCCCTGGACGGTGAGTACGGTGCGATGGCTCGTCCTTGCCCCTTGGGGCTCAGCCTTCGGCGCTCACGCCCTCCTCGCCGGGGAGGGAGAGGCTGGGAACAGCCCAGCCTGCATTTTTCGCATTTCTTTCCGGATGAAGCTCAAGATTTGAGAAACGGGGACTCGGAAGCCGCCACAAAGCAGTGGGCAGGCAGGGGGCGAGCCTCCACCTCCCTGCTGGCCCTTCCGAGCGGAAAACTTAGAGAGAAAGATTAAAACTTAACCTGTAAGAAAGAAACGGGAGCGATCTGTATGGCAGGGCAGACGCAGGGCCCTTGCCTCCCACCGGCTTCGGTTCCTTGGAAGGTCTCTTTATCCCTCCCCAGTGCATGGACCCCGTGGGTGAGTTCGGTCGGGGTTTTCCTCGGCGGCGGCTGAGCTGCTTTGCCGGCGGGCGAGCGGGCGGCTGCTTGTCCCAGCCTGCAGCCGCCTGTTGGAAAACAGCCCTTCCCACCTCCCTTGCCAGTGGTGCCGAATGGGTTTTGGCCAAGGGGGAGGCTGAACCCCCCCCTATTTGGGCTTTTTTTTGCGGTTGGCTTCAACGTTAACTGTCCCGATGTACTGGCAGCCGCCTCTCCAGGCGCTGCATCTTCCCTGGCGCTCAGGCCAGTCCAGCCAAGGGCTGATTGGCATCAAAGCCTCTGAAAACAGGGTTTTTCAATGCTTCCTCTGCCCAACGGCTGCCTCTGCCCATGCCGGGTTGGGAAACTCATCGCCTTTTATCCGGGCATTCGCCAATGCTTTGGAAACGCGCGATTTTCGTGGCACACGCAAAATGTTATGGATGATTAGAGGCTGGGAAAGAGTCCAGAGTGATAGACTGTCTTCATCAGGGCACGTCTCCCTCCAGACACTGCTTCCACCTCTGGCCAAAGTGCCTCTGGATTATTTTAGAGGAAAAAAATGCATTATTGAGGTTTGATTTGTGAGTTGTTTTTTTCCTGCCTGCTGGAGAAGAGATTTGGCTGCCCGCGATGGTGGCAGCGCTTGTGGCAGGCAGGTGGGGGTAGAGGTCACAGGGTCCCCAAACAGTGGGATGCAGCCCTCGCCAGCTGCTTTTCCTATAGGAGAGAAGGGGACAGCCACGGGAGGAGGACTCTTTGAGTTGCTGTTTTCTTTCTGTGTGGCTCAGCAGGGCAGGAACTGCTGCCCTGCCTGCTTTCAGGTTTGGCTGCTTGACAAATAAAGGAAATATTTGGGGGCAGTGGAGGGAGGTGACGCCGTCAAGGTCCGTCCGTCTGGTTTCGGTGATGCAAGCTGGCTTTGGCAGCTTTTCCAAGGTAGGATCTTAGGAAGCAGAGCGGCTTGGCAAGGGGCAGAGCTAGGATGTCCATGGTGCAGGGACAGATCTGCTCCTGCAGAGGCCAGGCGGATGCTACACCCTGAATTCTCATTACTAGTCATTGGCAACCAGTCTCCACCCCCTGAAGGGATAATTTTTCTAATTAACATAATTAACATTTTTAATAAAAGTCATGCACTGTCTCTGCTGCATCAGTGCGGTGGCAGCAGCAAGGAGGAGGAGGCGGGTTTGCTGAGCTTGGCCGAAGGCTGTGTCCACCCTGGGCTCTCGAGTTGATCCAGTGATGCTCTTTGCTCCGTCTCAGGCTGTGGGCAGGACAGGCTCGGTGCCGGGAGTGGAGCAGGCGCCTCTCCCCACGTCCCTCCTCTGCTGCCTACGCTGCTTCACCATAAAATCCTCAGCGTGAACTGGCCAGACGCTGCAACCCCCCGTGGGCTCTGCCGGGCTCTCCAGGTGAGGAGCGTCAAGCCAGCTGTGGCTTGGGTGGGGAAGGCAGTTTTAGGGTGGTGGGGAGCTGGGCCGTCCCTCGGTGGGAGCTCGCTGGTTCCTTCCCTCACTGCAGCCAGTCTCTGCCTGGACCCCGGCAGCGCATGCCTCAAGCAGAGCTGCTGCCCTGAGTAGAGAGGGAAGAGCATCTCCTGGGAGACAGAAGGCATCAAAAATGCTGGGGAACAGCCCAGAATAACATTTTCTGGGTCACTTATGGGTCATGTTAGCAGGAGAGCTCAAAGCAGAAGTGTGATAAGGAAATGCAGTGCCGTAAGGTGGTGTTTGCCAGTGGGATGGAGGAGGAGAGGTGGAAGGGTGCCACGGCCAGGGACAGTGTCGGGATGCAGTGTACTGGTGTTGCTGCCACTAGTTCATTCTGGGCTTCAGGCAAATCAATTCAAATTCCCCTTCGTTGAAAAGAGGTAAAACACCTTCTTATCTCACACCAGCCTCAATGAATTCCCTCTGGCAAAACCCTCCTGGAGTCTCAGATGCAGAGGCACCGCAGACACGCGGCTTTTCCAGAAGGATCCTGCCGCCGCCTCCTTCCAAATTGTTCTCAAATTACTGACATGTACCGAGTATTTGCCCTTCTGCTGGGGCAAGACAGGTTTCCATGCCATTGCTGGCCGGAGGGGCGATGCCACAGGCTCTGGGATAAGATAAAAGTAAGAAAAGGCATTTTTGACCAAGGCAAGCTTGGCCGATCCTCACCTTTTGTCTCAGCTTTCCAAAAGCTCCTTACAGATTTCTTGTGACTTTTTTGGAGCTAGGCTCCATCCCACAGGGCATGGTGCTAAATAAACCACAGCTCACAGCAAGCAACTTCACATTCAACCCTGGCTGCAAGTCAGGGTCATTTTTTAAGGCCATAGAAAGAAAAATAGGTGTATTCTGTGTAACTGCATGGCCAATCCAAGGGAAGGAGTTGTTTATGGGGAGAACTAAAAGCAACATGATCAGTTCACTGTGGCAGCTTCCTATCACTGAACTCCCTCGCAGGGAGGGTTTCCCTGGGGGCCACTGTCCTGTCCTCTGCGCTGCCCACCCTGCTCATTGCTGGACAGCCCAGTGAGGTGCTGGCTGCTGGCACTGTGTCCACCACAGCGTGTACAGTTGCTGCATCTCAGCTCTCTGACCTATTTCTTCTCATGGACACAGGCCCTGCGGGAGACAGCGTGCAAACGGCGGGAGGAGACCCGGCCCCGGGACCTGACACCGGCTACGGAGGAGCCGCAGGCGTCCCACCGTGAGCCAGCAGCTGCCACTCCGGTGCAGGCAGCCCCCACCATGAACCTGGAAAAAGCAGGTTAGGGGAAAGCTGGGATGCAGTGGTGGGTGCTTGGGAGAAGGCACGGTATGAGCGTTTGGTACCCGCTGGTTGTTATCAGGGAAACCTCTCCTCTTTGGTGATGCACACAGACAAGTGGCTGGGGGACAGGTCACAGTAGAAATCCAACACCAGCCAGTTGCCAGGTGGTGAGAGGGACTGATGAATTATTGAACTGGATGAACAGAGCAGGTGAGCTCTGACGAACCTACTGCTGTTTCCTCCTTCTTAAGAAAAATGTAACATGTGTGGAAATGCTTGCACCTTGCGTGGCTGTGCCAGGGTGGGGAAATCCCATGGTTTCCTGTCTTTCTCCGTCAGGATTAAATTGTGCAGGCTTGTCAGGGCGCACCTCAGGAGCTGCTCCTGGCTTGGTCCCCAGCTGCATCCCAGAGCAACTCCCGGTGTGGGGCGGCTGCTGGGGAGGGGTAGGGAAGCAGGAAAAAGGGGGTCTGTGCAGTAAAGGTAATGGGGCAGAGCTGAGGACACAGGCGTCTTTCCAAAAGGGTTTCAGAGCATTTTGGAAAACTGGAGTGTCAGTGTGCTGTGCCTGCCACACTCAGACCCTGCATCATCACCACTGGGAGATGTAGTGCAGGGTGGCATCTCCCCTCCCATGGATGCTGTCACAGGCAGAAGGTGCTGGAGTGTGGAGGAAGGTGTTATCCGTGCGGGATTTCCCTGCCAGGCAGTTTGACTTGCAGCTGAGTGTGGCAGCTCTGAGCCTGTTTCTGCCTTGGGTCCCAGCCCAGGATTAGTGTGGATGGTGTGTGCAGACATGCGGTGTGTCTGCCAGAGTCTGCTGCCTCCTGTAATTTTGTCTTATCCCTTCATGCTCCCCTAGTGGGGAGAGCTGGCATTCCTGTCAACTTTGGAAGTTTTGGAGTGGGTTTTGTGTGTTGGTTTTAAAGAGAAGGCCACAGTCCCCTGCCTGAGCTGGGCTGAACTTTCAGCACAGAAAGAAAGAAAAATTGGTTCTTGGCAGTACTTTTTTGAGGTATCCAGCCATGGCACAAAACCCAGTGATCTTTTCTGCAGCCACTGCTAGCTAAGTCCCATGGTATGCAGTCAGCAGTACAGCTGTGGTTTGGTCCCAGCATTTGATTTTTTTTGCCTGTTCTGCTGCCTCCTTAACTCCATTTCAAGGTGGAAAGTCTGATTCACAGAGAAAAAATTCTTCTTGTATTCAGGATGTTTCCCATGAAGCAGGCAGCATCCTCCCGCAGGCAGTGCAGCAATTCCCAGCATCAGCTCCTGCCTTTGAAACCTCAGGTTTCTGGTGGCAGTGGATGAAATCCATGGCAGGCAGGGAAGGGCGCCAGGCAGCCGGAATCCTGGCCACCAGTTCCTCCACCACAGTGCTTCATCCCCACGTTGGGAATGAGTCAGGCCAGCTCATTGCTTCTTGGGAACTACCAGGTCATTTGGTAGGCTCTGATGTATGGCCAGGTTGGCTTCTGTCAGCACTGGTGGCTCTATTAACATGCAGAAAACGATGTTTAAAGTAATGCTGGGAAGGTTAGAAAGCCGAGCACGTGAAGATTAGGCAATATGGCCATTTTGGGTGCCCATGTAATTTTACTTGGGCTTCCATTATATTTGTGTGTAATGACGCAGGCTTTAATGACATGGTCACATACTGGTTTTCCACCTGCTCATTCAGAAGAAAGGATGCCGGGGTGAATCAGCGCCGTGGTGATGGCGGCTGTTATCAGAGTGAGGTGGCAGCATCTCGGCGTGTGACAGGACTGGGTCACTGCGCAGTGGCGCGAGCAGGCGCTCTCTGCTGCGGCCGGGGATGCACTGCTGGCCTTGACACATCCTTTTGGCTTCTGCCCTTCCCTGGGGCTCAGCTGACTGGACCCCACCGTTAGCCCAGTCTGCTGGGATCAGCACCGTGGCACTTGGAATGCACCTCCCAACATGTCACTATTCTCTGTGGGACTTGTGCAAGTCCTGTTTCCTGTGTTCTCATCTCCACCTCAGTCCCTGGGGACTCTACCCATGGCTGGCATTCTGCTCCCCAGCGGGGCAGCCAGATCCTGACCAGCCCCATCTTTGCTCACACTGCAGGAGGGAGGCTCTGCAGTGGGAAACGTGCCAGCCTGCCGTCAGCGCGGCCCTTTCCAGTGATCCAGAAGGTGATGGCCTCCATGGCACATCTGCAGAAGGAGAAGCTGCTGGAGGAGCTGCTGGGGCTGCAGGAGAAGCTTGCTGCCCGGGAGAACGACGAGCTCTCCCTCTCCCTCCAGCTGCAAGGCCAGGTATGGTGGGAACAAGGCAACATGAGAGGGTCTGTCAGGGCCTCCAGCCTCAGGCTGTGGCTTGGTTGGAGTGCTGTGGTGTGCAGTTAGTGAGGGCTGCACTTGGAAAGATCTCCATCATCGAGCATCTTCTTCGCTGGGGCTCTTAGGGATGATCTGGGAGCCAGGTGTTCTGAGCACAGGTTTATATGCGCCTCCCTTGGGATGCTTGCAGTCCCCTGAGTGCCACCACGGTTGTGCTGGTGAGGGTGTGTGGCTCTGTGGACATGATGTGGCCGAGAGGGCTTTGGGCACTGGGGTGCAGCCCTGCAGCACTCATCCTTCTGCCCAGCACAGGACGGCTGCCACAGGATCAGCTCATTAGACTGACCCAGCAATTTAATTGTAGTGACTTTCAAGAGTCAGGAGGTGGAAAGTGAATGTGAAGGCACAGAGACGTCTGATGGAGGGACAGGTTTTGGCTGTCATGACCAGAACTCCCCCAGAACCAATCTCCTGCACTGATGCAGGCGCATTCTCAGCACAAGGACCTGGGTCGTCCCAGGGAGATGGAAATTCTGGCTGCTCGTAAAGGGATTTGCATGTGGCTGTTGTGGAAGCTGTTACAGTCAGGTTCTGCTTGTTCCACGGGTGTCAAAAAGGCGGAGGTAATTGTCCTGCATTTGGTTGGCATGCTCTGCATGACACAAGCGTGAGCGGCAGGATCCAGCCCTGCGCCGGCCAGTTCGGCAGCAAGCGCAGCCAACGCCGGCTGGAGCAGAGTGCTGGCCCCAACTTCCAAAGCTCAGGGATGGCCGGGCCATGGCTCGAGCCAGATCCGGCTTCCAAGGAGTCCCTGTCACCTCCAGAGAGCAGGATGCAGCCAGAGATGCCCGAGCAGGTAGGGGATAGAGGTGCGTTGGCATTTTTAGGTGCCACTGGCACAGGGAATGGTGGGCAGGCTCCTGCGTGTGTGCCAACTGGCTGGGCTGGCGGATTCGCCGGAACAAGCCATGACTCTGTCTTCTCAGTGCCTCCCCTCTCTTAAAAATACTTATAAAAATGCTTTAATCATCTCCCTCGGTGAATATGGAAGTGGGGTTTTCCTGCTCAAGTGCCCGGCGCACACTCAGCCCTCTGTCAGAGCTGGGGCACCACCAGCTGTGCAGGGAGGGGGATCCTGATGCCATCAGGGAGCAGCCACATCCCCCTGCCCGTAGCCACGGAGCCCCCCGGCCATGCCCCACCGAGCGCGGGGCACACGAAGGTGCTGCCCGTTGTGCTGCTGTCTCTGCAAGGGTGCGGCTTAATAACTTAGCAGATTAATTATAGCCCCGTGTCAGCACATCTGCATTGGTTATTAATCAGCAGTTCGTAAATTATGGTCCACGGAGGGCCAGTCGGTTAAAGAAAAAGTTGGTTATTGGAATGGGCGCGTCCAGTGAGGGGTTTGGTGGCTTTCTGGTGCAGGGAAATGGGGAGCCAGGCTGGGATCTGCAGGATGGTGGTGAAGCTTGCAGCCAGGTCCGGCTCCCTGTGGGATAACCTTTGGGGTAGTGCTGACACTCACCCAGCAGGTTTGTGGCGTGGGGACAAGGGACGGAGCACGTGAGCAAACCCCATTGAACACAGTCCATGAGACTGCTGGCTTCATCAAGCACTTGCTGCTGCTGTTTGTTCAAATAACTGCAGATTTGGGGAGATTTTGGTCCCTTCACAAAAAAAGTCAAGGATTTCAGAAAATCCACCTGGTTTTGGCAGGGATGGCAGCCTGCTCCCATGGGATGGACAGATGCCCAGATAGGGGTGGCTGGGGAGCATCCTGCTGTCAGACTCAGACATGTGGCCTTCTTGAAGAACTGCTGCTCCCTCTTTGTCCCAAGATAACTTTCCTAGAAAGAAAAATAGAGAAGGCAAAACAAAGCTATGTTGTGAGGGCAGGACTTCTGGCTCTTCAACCATGGTTATGGATAGGTTTGTTTTTTGCCTTCTCCAAAGATGATACCTTCTTTTTTTTTTTTAATAATGGTTTCTGCTAATGCTCAGCGTGGACAAATTATACCCATGGTTGAACAAGGTCAAAGCAAGGCTTTCATTAACGCTCGTTTTAATCAGGCTGTGTGAATCAGGTGCTCAGAGCCAGGTGGAAAATTAAGGCATAAGAAAAATATGAGCCAGACTGGATGTTGGTGGCTGGGGTGGCACCGCAGGGTCTCCTCCAAAAGCTGCTGAGGTGCCTCCCAGTGAACCTGATCTGTGTTGACAGGTTGAAAGTCTGAAGACAAAGGTCCTGGAGCAGGCACAGGAGATCAGCCGGCTGCGCTCGGAGCTGGTGAGCTGCCACTGGGGTCGGGATGAGCTGCCTTTTTTTGGAGGGACACTGGACCTCAGGGTTTCCAAGGTGGAAGAGGGCACATGGGGTGGGTGGAGGTGGACTAAACCTCCCCTGGGTCACAGTTTGGACCCAGTGGGCCAAGAGCACTGCGGGATGAAAGTTTGAGGGATTTTCTGTCCAATGCAATGTCATGCCAGTGACCCCGGGATGCAGCAGGCAAAGTTCCCCCGGCATTGTCACCCTGTGGTGGGAAGTGAAAGCCCTTCTGGGTGCTGGGGCTGCCAGGGCTCAGTGGGGGCTCGCTGGCATGGCAGGTTGGGGCTCTGAGGGTGCCTCAGGCTGGAGCTCCCCTGAGAGCAGCAGGCTGGGGCTCCGCTGATGGAGCAGCCTGGGGCTCCCTGACACTGCAGACTGGGATCTCCCAAAGGTGCCTCAGGCTGGGGGCTCCAAAGTGGCAGGTTGGGGGCTCCCTGAGCGTGGCAGGTTGGGGGCTCCCTGATGCTCCAGGATGGAGACCCACTGGCACAGCAAGCTGGGGCTCCCCGGGGACAGCAGCAGGCTGGGGCTCCCTGGGGTGCACCAAGGCTCCATCTCCTCCTCCATCCCCTCCCGGTGGCAGGGCGGAACGGATGCGGAGAAGCACCGGGACCTGCTGGCGGCCGAGAACGAGCGCCTGCGGCAGGAGATGAAGGTGTGCGAGGGGGAGCTGAGGGAGCTGCGGCGGCAGCAGCAGGCACCGTGCCGGGACTGCCCCCACCTCCAGGTGAGTCGCAGGTGGTGGTGGTGGTGGTGGCAGAGTGACAGACACCCTTGGGTCACACGGCCTTGTCTGTCATGTTCTGGGGCCAGGAGAACGCTGGGCTGCAGGAGCAGCTATCCCAGCTGCAGCGGGAGGCAGAGGAGACGCGGGCCAAGCTGGTGGAGCTGGACCTGGAGGTGCAGCAGAAGACGAACCGCTTGGCCGAGGTGGAGCTGCGGCTCAAGGACTCCCTGGCTGAGAGAGCAGAGGAGGAGGAGCGGCTCAGCCGGCGGCTGCGGGACAGCCAGGAGACCATCGCCAGCCTCAAATCCCAGCCCCAGCAGATAAAGGTGAGCACCCAGAGCTCTCCATCTCTCCTGGCTGGTCTGTGTGCCGTGCAGTGCCCAGTAGGTGCCCTGCAAGTGCTGTGTATCTCTCTGCCCTGAGCGCGTTCAGCACAGCACCATGATTTCCTAAATTATCTCCCCCTGGGCCAACAACAGTTCCATCCTAGGCCCCTCGGGTGCTGTTTCTCCAGTACATCTCATCTCTGGGTGCTTTTCCCCCCAGTATATCATCAAGACAGTGGAAGTGGAGTCAGCCAAGGCAAAACAAGCCCTGTGTGAGACCCAGTCCCGAAACCAGTACCTGCAGGAGCAGGTGGGGATGCAGAGGCAGGTGCTGAAGGAGATGGAGCACCAGCTGCAGAGCTCCCAGAAGACTGAGGCTCAGCTCCGAGCTCAGGTCTGAGTGTGACAGGTGTAAATCAGAGCTCACCTCATGTTCCCTGCCTGCCTGGTGCTCACCAGGTGACACGGTGTGGCAGGTGGGCGGTCACCAGCTCAATGTCATTCCTCTTTGCTCCTCTCCCAGATCACGCTGTATGAGGCTGAGCTGGAGCGAGCCCACGGGCAGATGCTGGAGGAGATGCAGGCGATGGAGGAGGAGAAGAACCATGCCATCGAAGAGGCGTTTTCCCGCGCCCAGGTGGAGATGAAGGCAGTGCACGAGAACCTGGCAGGTGAGGAGGATGCCGGTTTGCAGGGTTGCCTGACCAATGTTGGGGTGTCATCACCTGTCCCTCACCCTGCCTTGTGCCTGCAGGTGTCCGGACCAACCTGCTGACGCTGCAGCCGGCCCTGCGCACCCTCACCCACGACTACAACAGCCTGAAGCGCCAGGTCCGCGACTTCCCCCTCCTTCTCCAGGAGACCCTGCGCAGCGCCAGGGCCGAGGTGAGCCCCCCTGCAGCCACCACCCCATCTTCCCTCTATGCAGAGTGGAGATGCTGGGGGGGTGGCTGAGCCGCTGGTCTCCACCCTTTGCAGATCAGCCAGGCCATCGAGGAGGTGCACAGCACCAACCGGGAGCTGCTGCGCAAGTACCGGCGGGAGCTGCAGCTCCGCAAGAAGTGTCACAACGAGCTGGTGCGGCTGAAAGGTGTGCGGGGAGTGGCAGGTTCACCGTGGGAGAGCGTGTCCCTCGGGGGGGGCAGGACCGACCTTATCCCCATAAGGTGCTTGGGTTGACAGCGGGATGCTTCAGTCAGCAGCGGGCTGCAGCGTTCAGCCCGCCCAGTGTGTGATGGTCACTGGGGGTGGCAGCAGGATGGGCTGGGGGCTGACACCATCCCTGCATCCGCCCTCCAAGGGAACATCCGTGTTTTCGGGCGAGTCCGCCCCATCACAAAGGAGGATGGTGAGGGCCCGGAGGCGACCAATGCAGTGACTTTTGATACCGATGATGACGCTGTCCTGCACCTCCTGCACAAGGGGAAGCAGGTGTCCTTCGAGCTGGATAAAGTCTTCCCCCCACAAGCGTCTCAGGAGGAGGTGGGTGCTGCCATCCACACTGCTGGTGTGATGGGGGGTGACACAGGCACCTTGTCCTGACTCTCCCCTGTTGCTCCCAGGTGTTTCAGGAGGTTCAAGCCCTGGTTACCTCCTGCATCGATGGCTACAACGTTTGCATCTTTGCCTATGGGCAGACAGGGGCAGGAAAAACCTACACGATGGAGGTGAGTTTGCCTAGCTTTAATTCCATTTTCTTCCTCAGCTTCCCTCCCTGGTGTGCACCCTCCACTAGAAGATTGGTGGCCAGCTCAGACGTGGCGTGCACCAGTGATGGTCACTGCTGCTCCACAACACCCCTTTTGGTTTTGCTTCTGCTCAGGAAAAAAGTACAGAATAAAATGCAAGAGGGTGCTTTTCTCCCTGTTTCTCACCCCAATCCATTAGGGAACGGCAGCAAATCCAGGGATCAACCAGCGGGCCCTGCAGCTCCTCTTCTCTGAAGTGCGGGGCAAAGCAGCCGACTGGGACTACGCCATCACCGTCAGCGCCGCCGAGATCTACAACGAGTCGCTCAGGTACTGGGAGGGGGCAGAAACTTTTCGGGCATCACCCCATGCTGTTCTCCCCCCCATCCCACCAGCCCTGCCTTGGCGTCACAGCTTGTCCCAGGTGACGAAACCCACGTGATGTGTTTGGCTGTGCAAGGATTTATTTTCAATTTATTTTGGTGCACACCACCCTTCCCATGAGCTCCGTGACTTACGCAGGCTCCCAGCCCTGCCATCTCTCCCACTCCCTGGCTCTGATGCAGTGGCTGGGGCATCCCCCTCTCCACCCCTGCCCACAGATTCTGTATTTAGGACTTTGGAACTGGGAGCTGAGAGCATGAGAAATATTTTCCTCCCTTGTCCAGTCTCGAGCAGGAGGAGCCAGGAGGATCCTGGGAGCACATGCATTAGAATAGTGGGGAACAGGGATGAGAATGTGGTCTGAGTTGGGTTAGAGCAGGCACATGGGAGCCAAGAGAGCTAAGGTCTATAAATAGGATGTGCAGCTTTCCTGGGAGGAGACGGCTGCTCTGGCAGTGCTGGCAGGCAGCCCTGCACCGTGGAATGGATGCTGGCACCCCCTGGGACGGGGATGGTAACGGGTGCCCCTTTACCCAGGGACTTGCTGGGGAAGGAGCCGCAGGAGAAGCTGGAGATCAAGCTGTGCCCTGATGGCAGCGGTCAGCTCTACGTGCCCGGGCTCACCGAGTTCAGAGTGCAGAGCGTGGAGGACATCAACAAGGTGTGGGGAGATGGGGGGTGGCGGGCACAGGAGGCTGGCACCAGGGCTGCAGTGCACTGGGGAAGGGTCTTTGGTGTGTGACCCTTGGATTCTGGAGTATTTCTGAAGCCCTGGGGAGTAATAGAGACCAAAATAGGTCCCTGAGTGTGATGTGAAGGTCACTGTCCCACGGGGTGAGCCACAGGGGGTTAAAAATAAAAGCGTGGGGCCCAGGAAGTTCCTGAGGGATTAGTGGGATGCAGCTGGATGTGGTTGTCACCACAGTGCCCTGCCTGTCACCCCCTGCCTTTGGTGCATCACCCAGGCTAAGGCCTGACTGATCATCACGCTGATGGACCAGGCACCCCGTGGGGGGCTGTTGCTCAGGTTACATCTTTGGGCATCCGTGGATCACAGGGGATTTGTTGTCAGACTGGGGCAAACTGGCCTCACCCCTCCAAATCCCCGGACTCCCCCAGGTCTTCGAGTTTGGCCACGTCAAACGGGTGACAGAGTGCACCAACCTGAACGAGCACAGCTCTCGCTCCCATGCCCTCCTCATCATCACCGTCCGTGGCCTCGACCGCAGCACGGGACTCCGCACCACAGGTGGGTGCCACAGGGCCAGCCCCTCCCCAGGGCTCTGGGGCCACAGCATCCCAGGGGTGTGTGGGGCTGGGCTCTGATGCCCTGTGGTGGGGTTTGTTTGTGTGTCCTCAGGGAAGCTGAACCTGGTGGACCTGGCGGGCTCGGAGCGGGTCGGGCGGTCGGGCGCGGAGGGCAGCCGGCTCCGCGAGGCGCAGCACATCAACAAGTCCCTCTCGGCGCTGGGCGATGTCATTTATGCCCTGCGCTCCCGGCAGGGCCACGTGCCCTTCCGCAACTCCAAGCTGACCTACCTGCTGCAGGACTCACTCAGTGGTGACAGCAAGACCCTCATGATGGTGCAGGTAGGGGCTGGGCACCCCATGCCTGTTGGCCATCCCCATGGCCAGTCCATGTGGTTTGTGGGATGACTTTGGTCTCTTCTTGCCCCAGTGCTGGGACAGGTGGCAGGGATGCTGGAGGCAGGAGCTGGGCTGGAAACAGGGGTTGGGTCTTGCCCATGGGAAGATCTCTATTGCAGCTGTGGTGCCAGAGGCAACTCTGTCCCCATCTCTGCATCCCAGAGGCCAAGGGATGGGAATGAGCTTGGAGGTCCATGATCCTGCCCTCCCTGCTTGCACATGGAGGCCATCCTTGTAGGCACGATTTCCTTGCATATTGTCATCTCCCTCGCTGCTCTTTTTCTGGGAAGATTTTAAGCTCTGGCAGCTCCTCCACCCCTGTTCTGTGACCCCCCTAGTCGTGGCTGCCTGCACCCACAGCAAGCCCCCATGGGGGCTGCCCGAGCCCCAGCCACCTGCCATGGCTATTCCCGGCTGTCCCTCGCTGCTGCAGGTGGTGACAGGAGATCCAGCTGGCCCGGGCACGGATGGACAGAACTGTCCTGGGAGGGGCAGGTTAATAATAGTATCTCACTGGCCACCATGGGCAGGTTTTCTCGGGGGGAGCCCCCAGGGTGCACAGGCAGCTGCCAGAGTGACTTTTCTGCCTGCTCCTCCCTGACTGCAGGTCTCCCCCGCCGAGAAGAACACCAGTGAGACACTGTGCTCCCTGAAATTTGCTGAGAGGGTTCGCTCCGTGGAGCTGGGTCCTGTCTCCCGCAAGGCTGAGCTGGCCTCCTGGCCTAGCCAGGAGCAGCTGGAGGTAACCAAGGGGCTGCTGGTTCTTTTCCTCTTCCCACTCACCCCAGGGGTCCTCCTGTTTTGTCCCCACACATGGTCCCCAGGGCTGTTGGACATTGGAGCCATGTTGGGGACCATCACCTGGTGGGATATGGGTTGTCCCCAAGCAGCAGTGTCCAGCTGATGCTGCTGCCTTTGCTGTTCCAAGCCCTGTTCTGCAGCAGCTGATGGTACCCCCAGAGCCCATTTGGACACCACTACCCGGGCAGACACAATCTGCCCACGAGCCCATCCCCATTCCTTCCCTCAGGGGACTGGCATGGGCTGACCCTGGGGCTGTGCCCCATCTCCTCTCCTCCCAGGGTGACTTGCCAGGTTCTGCAGCAACACCTGGCCGAGGCCACGCATCCCACAGCTCAGGGCAGCTCTCCAGTCGTGCTGCCTCCATCCGCAGGAAGCTCCAGACTTCAGGTGGGTGGTGGGGCACCTCGGGAGCCTGGACAGGTTCCCTCCATCCAAGGAGGCTCCCACCACAAGCCCAGCCTTCATGGGGGATTGAGCAGATTCATAATCAGCTCATTAACTAATGGCTAATTAGCCATGGTTAGCACTTCCCTGAGAGCACACTGGTGCGAAGCTGCTGCTGGCAGTCAGGGAGTGTGGGGAGGGCAATACCACCAGGCTGAACTTCTCTCCCCTTCGATTTCAGCCTGACTTAAGGGCAGCCGTGGCTGCCAGGTGAGTGCCTGCAGTGGGTGCTGGTGGAGGGCTCTGCTTCCCCCCGCTTCCCAGGCAGGGCAGGGCTGCTGGGCTGTGCAGGGATGCTCCTGGGCATGCTTGTGGTATGGCTCCTGCTACAATGCTGCCAGATGGGGCTGGGGCACTGGTGACTCTGCCCCTGCCTGCTGTGACCCACATGTGTCTCCTCCCAGGGAAGCTGAGGGCAGTCCCCCTGTGATGAGTGCCAGCTCCTGCACCAGACCTACTCCAGGACCCAGCCCCTCACAGTGACATGGAGATGGCTGCTGGGACATGAAGGCTTTGGTGCTGTTCCTTTGCCCACCAGGACCTGTGACCAGAGGGTGATGGCACCCCTCCCAATGAGCAGCATGGGGCTGGGGTCTCCCAGCAGCCAGACACCCCCTCAGGGTGTGGGACAGTGGTGCTGGGCAGGATCTGCCCCCTCAGATGCTCAGCTACATCACAGTTGTTTTTAGCCAGAGTGGGGAGCTGCTGGCTGCTCCCTCCATCTCTCCAGCTTTGTTTTTACAATAGGACTGGGCTGGAGGGGGTGCTCGGAACCAGGCCAGCCCCTGGCCATGCCTCTGCTACCCGCAGAGGGCCAGCCTGGCTATGGCTCCCCCCACAATTGTATCTGGGCAACTGCCCAGTGTCTTTCAGAGCAGCACTTCCTCCACATGAAGTCAGAAAAAAATTCCAGCAGTTCCTTTCCCCACTGGTTTCTCAAGCCCTGTTGTTGCATGAAGGCCCCCGGTGCTGTGCATGAGCCGAGCTGCTGTTCCTCATGGTGCCAGTGCTGCCAGGGCCCTGCACTGCTGCCCTGGCATGGAGAAGGAGCAGTCACAGACTGCCTGTTACACGGCACCAGTGGGGATTTAGCAGTCTCAAATGAACCTGTTGTAAAGTTATTTACCAGTTGTCTTGTCAAGAGAGATCACAGAGTGGTCAAGATGAAAGTGTTTGAAATATTTGTAACTGTTTACATGGACTTGGAATGAAAAAAACTAATGGAAAACAAACGAAAAGACCCTATTCTCCAGCACAAAAGCCTGTTGGCTTATGTATGGGGATGGTGGCTGGGAGGGGCATGGGAGGGGATGGCACTGCCCTTGGTCCTCTGAGCACCCACCTGTGGGTACGTTTCCTCCTGCTGCAAATACCTGCTGGATGCACTGATGGCTCCTTCCACCACAGCCCTCTCCTCTCACGCTTCCACAGCGTATTCTATTTAAAAAAGGGAAAAATAAATTTAGCCTTTTGTATGAGTAGATGTTTCTATGTATTTTAATAATTAAAAAAATATCCTGTTTTGTAACAAAACTTATTTTAAATAAACTGTTAAAGCCAGTCTTCCTGTGCTGCTATTCTTGACCCCTGTTTGGGATGGGGTGGGTGCTTTTTCCCTCACTCCCAGCATCTCCCCTGGGGCTGGAAAAGCCCGTTGCATCCCTCCCTTTGCCCCTGGGCCAGCCTGCCTGTGCTGAACCCCCTGACTGCAGCCATTGGGATCCCATGATTAGCAGGAGAGTGAGTGGTTAAACCCCAATCAGCCCCAATGCTGCCATGTCCAGCTCCACCTCATGTTGTCCAGGCAGGAAGGTGGCAGAGGCTTTTCCCACCTCATGGGTGTCCAGGCATAGGATTATCACCAGACAAGGCAAGACACAGCTGCAGAGCAGGAGTGTCCTGATGCAGGCAGTACTTTCAGTCCCATGGTGGCTCAGTGCCAGGGCCTCGGGCTCTATGAGCCACCCTCAGAGCCACCTCCCGAGCCACAGAGCAGAGCAGGCTCTTTGTTCCCAAAACTTGACTGGATGAAACATCAGCAATGTGGGGACTGGGTTTAGCTTTCCTGCTGGCCACACTACACCTCCCCAAAACAGCCTCCAAACACCCGTGCCGGGCTCAGAGACAGCAGGTAGCAGCACTGTCCTTCTGCTGAGATCTGCTGGAGATCACCGGGAAAGGAGATCTGCATGGGGCCAGGGAGAAGAACAAATGATGACACTGCTCCTTGGGCTGGGAACAACTGAGCGGAGTGAAACCGCCCCCGGGATTTCCACAAGCCACCTGGTGAGTGCTGGCTCTCCCGTTCCTCACCGCAGTCTCCCAGCAGGAAGAGTGAGAATGGTCAGTTTTACCCTGGGACACTCCTGCTTTCCTGGGTGCTCCCAGCCAGAAGCTGTGCCAAGGTGAACAGGACTTCAAGAGATTCAAGCATTTAACACAACTTTAAAAAAAAAAATTACAAATATTTTAATAAAATTCATTATAAGTTACAGATTCCTGGAGAACAGGCTCCAGTGTATAAAATGGGAGACAGGCTGGGAAGAGCAGGGGAAGCACCAAGAGGAACCTCTTTCCCCAGAGGAAAGAAGAAAGAGGGACAGAAAGGTTCTGACAGACATTTATTGGGGGGAAAAAACCAAAAAACAAACCTCTAGGAGCGGACCAGTGCATGTAGAAAGACATTGATCAGTCCATGTCCCTCTGTTCCTCCACCCTCCCAAATCCTCACCCCCAAAGGCAAATACATACAATGAGTCCTGCTTAAGTCACATACTTTCACAGGTCCAGGTAGACCTCAGACCCCAGCACAGTCTGAAGACATTAATCTTCTGCGTCCCTGGGTGCCAGCAGGGATGTTTGAGAAGCCAAGAGACTTCCTTCTCTTGGTTCAGGTCCTTGAGACTGCACCGCAATGGTGGCACGGTGTCCTTGTCCATGTCAGATGAAGCCAAAGGAGCCGATCCCCCATGACTGTTGATGTCCCTTCTGTATGGAAAGGGCACTCCACCCCACAGCAGGCGTTTGTGGGGTGGTCTCTGCAGTCCTCAGCACGCTGCACAGCAAGAGCAGGGCCAGCTGGCCCCGGCCCACAGGGCCAAGCAACAAGAACTGACAGCACACATGGGAAGGAGGGGCGACAGCGGGCTCGGAGCCCTCCTGCCAGGGAAAGGCCAGCACACAGAGCAGCCCAGAGCTTGATGCTGAGATGAAGAGCTGAAATGAAGCAGCTTCCCTATAGGGCTTTGCGGGGCTCTCCACTCGCCAGGGCCCCTCACATAGCACTCCAGGTCCTCCATCCAGCCCTTAAGGCACCGGGGCTGGGTGGGCGACCAGCCAGCCAGATTCCACTTCCCTACTGTGCTGGAGGGGGGCAGGAAAGAGATGGACACACGGAGAGACCTGAAATCCAGCCAGACCATGAATAGAGGGAAGCTTGGCCACCTGGACTTGCATGTGAGGAGGTGGTGGCTGTTACTCCAGGACAGCCATGAGGAGAAGCAGTTCCCGAAAGGCACTACCATGGCGGCCACTGAGCCCAGACTTGTTCTTGACAACATTACTGATGTTTTTCAGCTGCTTGTAGCACAGCTTGCATTTGTGGAGCCTGCAAGAAAACAGCAGCAGACACAGCATAAATCCTCAGCTGCCTAAGAGATGTGCCTGTTCCTGCAGTGACAGAAAGGAAGGAGAGAAAAGCCCTGCAAATGGCCTGGAAGAGGCTGAAATCGGAGCAGAGCTCTGCAGACAAACACCAGGCATTCAGCCCATGTCCTGATGAGACAGGGGAATGGCATCCACATAAGGGCTCTTTCACTCCCCTTTCCCCTTTGGCAGTATAGACCAGGGAGGAAGGAGGTGCTGTTTTCTGAAAGCCAATTCTCAGAGCAGAGATATCCTGTGAATGAACTGAAAATCCAGGGCCTGGCTGCCAGCTTGTGTCTTGTGAGGCAGAGGGTGAAGTAACAGGGAAGTTTTACTCCAAAAACTTTGTTTAGGTGGGACTCAATGCACAATGACAGAGGGAAAAGCAGTCCTTGGCCTTTTTCTCAGAGCAGGAGGGTGTTTGCAGACAAAGGCAAAGCATGCCCAGTCTTTTATCAGGGCCTCCATGGGGAGAACCAAGCTCACCCAGGGAAAGGCTGGTTCTAACAGGAGAAGCAACCAGAAGCAAGTGCCTCACCTTTCCTCTCTGCTGATGTCCACTCCAACAGAAGGTGGTGCAGCGAGGATGTCTGTGATGAGTGGCAGGAATCTCTGAAGAATGAGTTTCAGGGATGTGCAGCCAGTCTGCACATAACTGAAAAACAGAGAATTGGGTCCCCCTTGAATTTCATTCCTGTCCTCCCCACACATAGCTCTCAAACAACTCACCCCCATTACATGTAACCAGGGAAGAAGAGCAACAGCCAAGTACCAATATATCCTGGTTACAAGGCTTTGACAAAGCAAGCCTGTTCCAAAAGTCCTGGTACATACCCTGCCAAGTGGGACCTCTTTGCTCGAGGGCAGAGATGTCCTGCCAAGGTACACTGGCAGGAGCCTTTCTCCCAGAAGAAAGGAAGAGAAGAAACTCCATCTAAAGAAAGAGGCTGAATTTTTTTGCCCCTAACAACAAGTCCCCAGGACTGTCACAGGACTTTATGCCTCTTGTTCCAAGCTGACAGCTTCACTCCCATCAGTGCACAAAGCCCATTTGTTTTACATTGAGGTGACCACTCCTGGCTGCCAGAGCTGTCTCCAGTCCAACACACCTACTGAATCCCACTACCCTGCTCTTCCTGCCCATGCATACTTTCCATATCTGTTCCCACACACACCTGGCAACTCCATCCCTCTTTCCCAGGCATCATATCAGCATCATACTGTATCTCTTGTGATTTCTCAGGATTTTCTTTCAGTACAAAAGGCCCAGTGGAGCTCCCTTATCACTATCTACATCGGGTCCCCCAAGCACACCGTGTTCTTGGCGCCTCACCTTTCATATTTACTTTGGAGTAGTTTTTCTATCTGTGGCAGGACTATAGTACACAAATCCAGCTTCCAGAGAGAACTGAAAAGAAAAGAACACATCCTGAGACTGGAGACTGAAGTTTTACAAAGCTGAGTCAACACAAGTAACACTTTCTAGAAAAAGGCCCAGGCAGGAACAGTTCAGTAAGCAAGTTCACTGACTCCCCCTCGTGAGAGAAAGTGGCAGGTTCTAAGGTATTTCATTGACTCTCAGTAGAATCACTTTATGATGCCCTGAGGCTTTGATTTTCCTTGGCCCCAAACAACTCCAGCAGTTACTGGCACCGCAGGCTTGAAGATGTGACTACAAACACATGCATTTCGTGCTTCCACACAGCCCACTGGACACAAGGCAGGTACAAGGCAGTGCTCCTGACTCCCAGCCAGATGGCTCTTGGTGTCCCAGGGGCTGCCCTCACTCAGGACTTACGCTTTTTGGTTGACAATATTCAAGAGGTCCACAACAACAGACAGATCATTGATTGCCACTGCAGAATCCAGAGAGTTCTGAGAGAGAAGGAAAAGAAAGAGTCTTCTATTGCAAAGCTCAAACTGGTAGGGCTCATGCAAATTCATATCAAGTGCTGCTTTTCCAAAACAAGTTAGAGGCAATGTGGAGCTGGCTAGGGAAGGGAACTCTCACATTTTTTTGTGACCATTCAGCCACAGGTGGGACACAGCAGCACTCTGTGGTGCACCTTTAGCGACAAGAGCTGTCAGACCCTGTTTTTTGTAAGGCAGAATCAGCCCCAGACAAACAAACAGAGCTGCTCAGCTGCTCCCCTCACGAATCTCCACATCCTTGCCTTGACGTCACTGGTGCTCCATACAGCCCGCACGGTGTCCAGGTTCTTGTGGCGGCTGGTGAGCACCACGCACATGGTCTCGTGGCCTTTCCTGATCTGGGACATGGCTTCCTCATCCACAAGCTCGGTCTGGCTTTGGTTTTTCACAGCCTGGAAGTAGAGACACCAGTAACAGAGCAGAGTGACAAAGAAGGGTGGGAGCTTTCTCTGACCTTTGAAAAGGAAATGCCCAATTTGTTCTGATCGCAGCTACTTCTTTTCTGCTTTTTCTACTACATCAATCACAAACATGTTTGAAGCTTTGGAAAAACTCTCAAAAAAAGGTGAATTTAAAGTTTTCAAAATCAATATGTTTTGATGAAGAAATACTTTCAAAAACTCTATTTTTATGTGACACATTTATCTGGAATCAGCATATTTTATTACAAAGCATAAATCTTGAACAATGTATTAGACTCTCAATTTGATTCTTGCCCTTACCATGCTGGAACCACTACTTCCTTTGCTCACATTTAGAGTTTGGGATCATCAAGGTGCTCTGGTCTTTCTCCTTTTTTAGGACAAGGGAATACCCTTCCCAAGAGAGACCAAGAGGCCTCCAACACACAAGAGGCAGAGATTCCTGTGAAATTATTATGTGCATGTAATGGCAGACACCAGTTTTCTAAATAAATCACTGTCTAGTATGTGGAGTTGTTCAGTGACTGTCTCATTCCTTACTTTCTGCTTTGGTAACGTGTTCTTTGTGAGCAGGGCTCAATGGTGCTGTATTCACACCACCCTGCTGCCAATCACAATGGGGGTACCTCAGAGAACCCCCCCCCTCTGATGCCACCCAACACACACATTGGCTGGAAACCATTGTCCAGAGACACTTACTGGTAGAAAGTCAGAGGCCTTCAGGCCAATGGGCTCATTCCTGGCTGCAGGGATCACCGACGGCTCTGTTCTGGTCGAAAAAGTCGAGGAGGCTACTGGCAGCCTCTGGACTGGATCGGGCTGCAGCAGAAACTGGGATAAGAGTTCCAGCAGCAACAGTCTAGCCCTAGTCTGAGGACTTTTATTTCTGACCTGTTTTCCCCTCACAGCAGGGTCCTAAGACAGAAGCAGTCTCCCGTTTGCTAGCATAATTTAAGAGGCAATAAAGTATCTCTCACGTACACACCAAGATGTAATTAAGGTTTGTAAAGAACACGGAGATGCTCCAGCAGAAGTGCCAAGTGCTGTTACTGTTATGAGGATCTGAAATTAGGGCAATGGGCTGTGGCCAGCCTGAAGGCTAAGACAGAATTCTAAAGAAGCCAGTATAATGGTTCCTGGCCCATCAGCGTCTCGCAATTTTGGCAACAAAACAGCCTCAGTTTAAGCACTTGCAGAAACCTGGCACTCGGCTCTCTTCAGTGCCCCAATTTTGAGATGCAAGGAGAAACACCGCTGCAAGCACAAACAGCAAACAAAAAAAGACCCATGGCCTGTTGGAGGCTTGGCCTTGATTCTACTGCTCAAGGAAGACACTTGGCAGGACTAAGCCTGGAGCTGCATTTTCACTGCCCTTCACTAAAGGAATCAGCCTAAGTAGAAATCAAAGCCTTCAGCACTTGCACATCGTTCACAGAGAGAGCACAAACAGCGATTAACAGATCACACAATACATACAAGCTCTTGCTTTGGCAACGAGGTCTGGACATCCACAGCTTGGCTGGGCTTCACTGCTTCCTTTGCAGTTACAGGCTCTACCAAGATGAAAAGAAGGGGGAAAGCAGAAACTGATTTTTCCTTTCAAGGGTTGAGAGCGCAGGCTCTGCATAGCTAGACTACAAGGAGCCATTTCTGCAGACATGCAGCTCTGCCTCTTTTGAGGCCCATTAACTCCACTCCCACCAAGGCATCACTTCCATACTCACCATCCTCTGGGGGGGCTGGAAAGGGCTCATTTCGAGGAGGAGTTCGGCCTAGAGAATAAGATTAAAAAAATAAACAAATGAAGGAGCATCCAAGGCTACAGATTAGCGATAAGTCAACCTTGTTGGTGAGAGATCTCCAGCAACTCCACACATGAGGGGGTAATCAGTGATACAACAAGCAGAGTTATCTCCTTCGGACCTTGACACTATTGTTGAGTTTAGCCAAAGGCTTTCAGCCTTCATGGATGGGAGAGACAAAACTGAACCCTGTGGTTCAGCGCTGCTGTAGAGGTGTGAAGCATGAGATGAGACACTGTCACAACAAATGATATTAGAAAAAATTCACTTCCTGTTAATTGACTTATGTAAGTAAATAAAAACACTGGCTATGAATTCCTTAGAAAGGCTATCTAATTTTTCACATTTACATAAAAATGAGATACAGGCATTGCACAATAACTCCTAAACATCACTGTCTGCTTTAACAAAACCTTTTGCCCTTCCTTCTTTAATGGAGGTTGCTGACCTTATACGTAACAAAATTTCAAGCTAATAAAATTCCCATAACACCCTAAGCAGGACAGGAAGGTCATGCAGTCACACAGAAGCTCTGGATTCTGAACCAGGCTTTAACCAGACATCACTGAGCTATAGTAAAGATGCAACCTTGCAGCCATTCACCAACATGATCTGTGGTACAGTGTCCAAGAAGAATATTAAAGAATATTAAAGATAAAGAATAATAAAGTTTTTTAAACTCTCCAGTTATAGGTGTAGTCTCTGTTATAGTAAGCCAAAGTTCAGATCTACTGAACCATCTTCAGCTCAAATCCAAACACCACTCAAAATTACAGTAAACCCTGGTACTGACAGATCGCATTCTTGGGCTGAAAGATCTCTTTGTAGTCCTCCTGGTTCCTGATCTCAGCCTTTGATTCCTTTTCATCCCGGTCATCTTCACTGCTAGGACTGTGCCTCTCACTCTCCGAGTTGTGCTTTACTCTGCTGTGGAAAAAGAGACACTGTCATGGGAAGCCACATTGTCAGAGAGAGACAGACAGAAAGCACTTAGTTCCTGGTACATTCCCTTAAAACCTTGAAGTTTATCAAGCCAGCAGACTCCCTTACCTCTGTGGCTTGCTGCAGCTCGTTGAGGGCCTGTCATAGATTCGGCGAAGGGAGGACCCTGTGGGGGTAGGTGGCACAAGAGGCTGGTTGTCTCTGATCAGCCCATGAGGAATAGAATCTGACTTTGGGACTCTGCTGAGATCCACAACGAAGGAAGAGACTGTGCTTTGTGCAAAGGAAACTCCTATCTGCAGAGGCAAAAGATCAAGGTAATTCACTAAGGAGCAGGCACACCAGCCTTTTTGAGAACAGGCAGGATGGAGTGACCCTAAGCAACCATGCCTGATGATTGTTCAGTTCAGTGCTTCAGCTTTTTCAACTTGAAATTGCCAATGATTTGTGAAAGGCTTGGATAAAACTTTTGCCAAGCATAGCTTCGAAATAACCAAGCCTCAGTTTTTTCCTCCAGAAGCCAAAGAGAGACAAAATGGAGGCAAGGCTGCTGGAAGCAAAAGCCCACAATCTTTGTCTAAAGGCTGGGCACACTGCAAGCCCTGATCACTTACAGTCTGATACAAGCTTAAAGGTCAGAAGGCCTGCAAGGAGGCAGGAGGATTTTATCTTGTATTTCCCAGCTGCCTCCTCCAGCCCCAGGAGCAGTGGCTTACCAGCTGGTTGTTGCTGATAGATAAGTCAGCTACTTTTCCCCAGTTCACCAAGACCACATCAAAACAGCGCTCTGGCTCCCAGCCGTACACACGTAGTGAATCCTGGAAGCCACTGTACAAGCAGCAGCCATCTGGGTTGAAGAGCATACACCTAGGAGGAAGGTGGGTGGAGAATCAGGCACAGTGTTTCCACCTTGCTCCAGTCCCTGTGGGCCCCTGACCACACTGAACACCTCCCACTCCATTTGTAACAATGAACCTTCTGATCTGATATTCACCTGGGCAACCTGGTGGGCCTGTGCAACATCTCCAGCGGCACAAGTTTCTCCCCAGTAAGTTTCCTCTCACTGAGGAAATCCTCCCTTCATCCCCACTTTAGTCATTGCCTAGCACACATGAGTAGAGATATAATGTACCTGACAGGAGTAGCTTCCTCTTCAATACAGCTCACAACTTGAAACTTCTCCAAGTCCCAGAATCGAACAGTCCTGTACACACAAAAGAACAAAATTCATTGCTCATCCCTCTAGAGATCACTGCAGGATCCAGAATTTAAACAAAACACTAATAGAATGACTTTCACTGTTGTGCACATACAGTGGCCATACACAGGCGAGTGTAGCTAAAATCAGATGCTTAGATTCTCTAGACATTTAATTCTCATTTAATGCTGACTGAGAACTAAGAAAATACCCTGTTAGCCAAGCAGGGCTGCCTGCTGTTCTCATAGGATGTCAGCTGGATTAGTGAGATGCTTGAGGCTACACATTGGTTTCTAGTGTGGCAGAAGGTGCCACCAGCTTTGGATGAGAAGCCAGGGGTCCCATGTTCTGCCCAGCACAGACGAGGTGTCCCGCTGGCTAGATGTCTGGGTCTAGCAATGGCAGGTTTGAGCAGTGAAATTCCCATTTCCCATGTTCCTACAAGGAAGAACACTGGGAAAGAGAATAGACATATACATTTCGCTTCCTTGTCCCTCCCCTTATGTACCTGTCAGAGCTGCCAGAAGCCAAAAGGTATTCATTGGGATGGAATTCAACAACATTTACCGGGCCAGTATGTCCTGTAAACTCAAACATTAACTTCCCAGCAGTCAGATCCCACAGCTGAAAGGAGGAAAGAACAGAGAGACACTTGAGGAGATTGAGGAGATTTAATGTTAAGAGATTTCCAATGCACTTGGGATTTCCTTCTACTGGCAAGTTTCTAATTTCCCCCCACCCCCGACAAGAACAAACTCAAGTCTGTCAAAGAAAGCAATGATCAGGGAAAAAGTACCATCCCAGTCATTTAAGATTGCATTTTTTGGTTGTTTTGACATTCTCTTTTAAATTGTCCATGTAATCTGTCTCCTAGAAATTTCTCGTTTATATTTAGAGACTGAGATAAAACACAGCAGTTCCGCCTGTCCCTAAAAACTATATTTCAAAAGTAAACAAAAATCCCAAAGCTCTGAAACCCTTAGCAAAACCTTCCTCCTGTACCCTAGTCTCCACTTAAAAACCCAGTTGAATCACTGATGAGTTTATTTCACGTGAAATTGAAAACAAAGCCAGTCCGTCATCTCCATTCCTCCATATCCCACATGAAACAACCAAAGTCACTGCTTCAGTTGATATTTTTCTGAACGCCTTCTCTTACTCTGCTCAGCCATGGCAGCAATTTTCAGACTGATAATCACGTGCAATGTGTGTGAGAACACACCCCTACTCACTGGTCCTTGCAAAGCCACAGGGCGCAGCCAACTGCCTAATGAACTAAAGGCATTTATGAGTGAGTGTTAGTAATGCCTGGTAAAAAGATGATCCCAGCATTCCCACATGCTATGACCACATAAGGAGAATGTCACAATAAATTACCTTTACAGTGTGATCATCAGCAGCAGAGGCTACCCATTTCCCATCAGGACTAAAGCGAAGACATCGAACTGCTTCTGTTAGACCCTGAAATGAGAAAAACAAACAGTATTCAGGCTTTTGTCTTTCAATCCTATACAATACAATGAAACAAAATCAATTAAGTGTTTGACAGAGTCCACAGCCTGCAGAACACTAAACACTCAAGACACTACACCCATCCATAAGAAATGAGTGTGATATCTCTATCTAGACATTTCTGCCATCTGTTTAAGTATGGCAAATACAGATCTGCCTTCATCAGCAAGAATCAATTTTAAATTACACAGACTTACATGTCAGATAGAAGTGCTGTGACACTAAGACTCTGGTTTCTAATTGAAATCAATATACAGCAAGATCTTTGGAGAAAAAAAGGCCCCAAGAATAGAACCATTTCAGTGCAGTGGAGACTTGCATAGTAACACCCATCACAGTACAAAGAAACTCTCATGGATGCTCTCCATCCCCCACTGAAGCCATCCACACATGATATCCATTTATATCCCATAATATCCATTTCATATTCCCATACAGCTTGCAGAGCCCCATACAGTTTGCTAAGCCACTTGAAAAATTGTGCAAATCTTATTTTCATGCTGGAAAACTAGGAAGTTAATTGTACATAATCACTTTAAGGTTTGCTCACAAGTCCTCATCAGAAATCCTCCTCTCTTTGCTTGAAAACTAATGAAGCATTTTACCTTGAATGTGAAGATACAGCCTTTTCTTCTTACATCCCAGAGCTACAGGGAAGAAAAGCAAACAAATTATATGTTTAAAGCGGTATATAGGGAGCCCAAGGGCCCTGTCAGAACCAGAGCTGTCCCTGTCACCAAGCTAACAGACAATTCAGAATGAAGGGGCTGCTGAACCCCTCTTTGCCTCAGGGATGTTTTCTAACCTAAATCCCTGAGCAAGAATCACTCCTTTAAGGTATTTCACACTACAGCAGTTCAGTTCTGACAGTCAAACACTAGCCCAGTGAAACAGACACAACCCACAGCAACCAGGACATCTGTGCTTGCTGACACCAGGTCTTGGCTAGCACCTTACTCAGAGTCACATTCCACACCAGACAAGTCACATCTATGAGCCACTGCTGTGAAAACACACACACGGATTTCACAAGCACTTGCAAACACACCTGCCCACACACGGAAATGACAGTGTGCAGCATCAACCAACAGTTCAGCACAAAACATGTTCTGCACTGTTCAAAACAAAGATACTGCAAGTAAAGAGGGAATTCTCCAGTGGACACTGGGTTTTACCTTAATATTGGTATCCAAAGAGCCAGATGCCACAAAGCTTCCAAAAGGATGGAAATGAAGGCTGCAGATATTCGCTTTGTGACCCGGTAAGGTACGAAGAACTGGGAAAAGGAGAGGCAGAGTATGGAGAAGGAATAGGGAGCAAATATTTAGTAGCTCATTTCCCCCAGACACCATGAAGGTGCACCCATACTATCTTCACACTAATACAACATACCTTAGACATGCTACACATTGTTTATTCCTCCATATATATTATTTTATGGAAATGCTTCTGACTTTACACTTGCAATGCAAAGAAGCAGCAATAGAGGGCCCATGCTCAGTGATCCTAATGGTAGTCCTGTCCTTACGTATGAAAACTATGGATAGAACTCCAAATATCTCCATCTGAAAACGAGGCAGCTGGCAGGCTGCTGTGGCATCTTTCCATTTGTTACACAGACAGAAAAATGAGCTGGGGGAGGAACAGTTTTAGCCAGGAAGCGAAAGGGACATTTGACTGCCTGCAGCATTCACCTTGCAGTGCTATTAGACAGACCCCTTTCCTGGGACTCTGCATCCCTACTCAGGCACCATCTCATAGAGTCAAATATTCACCCTGGAGTCCTTCAATTGTCCCCTGCAAGATGCATCCAAAAGACCAGGAAAGACCACTTAACTAAGCAGGAGACAAAGAAATGATCAGTGTTTCAGTAAGTCATCAAGTCATAGCCCTTGTAATTCTGGAAACCAGGAGGGACCAGTAGAACTGGTACACCATATCTCTGCAAGGAGAGATGAATGCAGAACTCAATTTAGAGGAAGAAAAATTGCTCAGATAATAACAAGGGCAATCCCTCTCCATCATCCGTCATCTGGAACAATCTGGTGATTCCCCTCCCAGAAATTAGCTCTTGAGCCAGAGCTGGAGTGGTCATTTGCAGACACTATGGCTCATAGGACTCCTAATAAATTCAGCCAGATCAGCTACTCTCCACTGGCAGTGCCAAATTATTCCGTAACTGAACTGATTCTAACTGTCTGAATTACAAAAGTGCTTTTCATTATTGATGCCATCTGTGGTTTGCCTTCTTAGCTCAGCCAGTGTAAGCCTATTTTCATTACACACTCCTTCTATGAATAAGTAGGAACCTGTAAGAAATATTCAGTCATTTTCTGGTATTCCTGCTGGAATGCACTCAAGTGATTTATGACACGTTTGCAAATTCATTTCAGGATTTGAGGAAAATGCAATAAATAAAACATGACTCAACAGTCAGCCTTTAAAGGGTCAGGGCTCAAGGAGTTCACAGCTTTTACGATTTATTAAAAATTAGGTCTTTGTCTATTTATATGACCATGAAAGAGCAGGAGAGGAGAAAAATTGCTTGAGGAAAAAAGAAAAGTTAGAACCTAAGAATAAGAGGTCAGTGAGCAGGGAAATCCTGGACTTATGCAGAACCTAATACGCTTAACACTTCCAATCTGGATCTGGATCCTTTTATTAAGGTTGACAATTTTATGCTTGAGACTCTGAATACAAACTCTATATGCCAAGTTATCTATACATGCATGGAAACTGAGCTGGAATACAGATTTCAACACACTCAGGTGAAAACCATAGAAACCAGTTCCTCAAACCAGTGTCCCCAATACATGCCCAAATTTCTGCTCAAGCATGAATATACAGCTCTATAGCCACAGTAGAAGGGCACAAAAGCCCTCTGAGAGGGCTACAAATGAAGATGAAAGCTCCTGCTCCTTCTTAAGTCAGGAACCTTCTGGGTCAGGAGAGATATTAAGCATAAGGATTCTCCAAAAAGTGTGCATTAACAGAAGTGAAATCTTGTGGACACATACCTTTGGCAGCTTCCAGATCCCAGACTCGAATGGACCCTGACCGGGACCCTGCAACAATGAGCTTCTCATTCGGATTGACCTGTAGGCTCTCAATGGGGGTTGTGTGGCCTGTCAAGCTCTGCAAAGAAAACCATTAGTCACAGTCAACAGCTACTGACACAGCCCTGTATGAACCATGGCATTGTTCATACTCGAGGGGTAACTCTCTAGCCATGAGTTGGGACCATTGGTCCTCTTTTCCTCCACAGCCACCAGTATGGCAGAGCACCCTAGAGTCCATCACTGCACATAGCAGGGCACACCTGTCTTCCAAGTTATCCCACTTTCTGGAACACGCTGACTAATTTTGAAAGGATGCATCAACAGAGACACAGGTAGTTAAACATTAGGTGTGGACGCCCAGACAAGGTTGACACATTCTTACATCATAAAAACTATGCTGTGCAAGCACAATGGCAACATGTTTTCTCTAAATGGGTCACGTAAGTGTCGTGAACCGGTTACAAAATCAAAGCAAGAGCAAAAGCAGGGCTACTTCAAAACCTTCACTTTAGGAAGGAGCCATGTGTGGCTGCCAGCAATGAGTGCCACAGTGATAACATGGTCCCAGTACTAAAATATTGACTTGAGGCAGTAATTCTCATGTATGCAGTTCCTTTCATCCTAAAGCACCTGAAAGCTTACATCACTATTTTGAAGAGGCCAGTATTTAAGTAAAACACAAGAATATTTAAAACTAATTTAAGAAAACCAATACCACCATTACAGACATTTTGCTTGTCAGTTAAGCAATATTCTCTGCTTTACTCCTAAAATATATCTTTTTAAATAGCTACACCAGCTCTGTGCCTCCCACACACAAAGAGAGGCTGGAAACGCCAGCTGGAAGCTGTCTATTCTACTGGGGATTTTTTAGGATTCCACATGCAATTGAAATCCATTACATAGTCTACAGGCACCTGCCACTGCTTAGTGAGAATCAGAGCTCAAACTTAACCCAAGTTGCAATGTTACTTGCAAAGTTCATCTTCTCTCTCTTTCTCAACATGTAAACATAAGGAATCCTAACACCATTAACACTAAAGATGAGTTTCAGAGATATACAGAGTGGAAAAACAAAGCAGGCACATTCTCCTTTTAGCCTTTTTGATCCTACTTTCCTGATTTCTTCCTCATAAGGTTCACACTGGCTCGAGTAATGACTTCAATACCACATTATTGTGTCATTCATTAAACAAATGACAAGGGACATGTGCTAAACGTGGTTTTCCACAACACCCACTCAAAAAAAGAAAAAAAAGGCAATGCAGGACAGACATCTGTTAAATACATTTATGGCACACTTTAGTGATCACTGCTGGGTAACCCTACTCTTGCTAACATGCTGTGCCAGTGTTACTCCTCCCCAGCCTACAGCACACTATTGTGACAACCTTTGTGCCGACAGCGACCATGGGACAGGTGGGAATGCATCCTACTGGAGATATCTCCTGCTACGACTGCAAACTGCAGGGTATAAACTGCCCCCTGTAGCCTGCCACTATAAAACTAGCTGATCTTGTACAAAACTCTTCCTTTAATTATCTGTAGCCTGGTAACATATAAAGCACAGTATTAATTATCTGAGCAAGCACTGGCCCAGCTCAAGCACCCAGTGATCCCTGAATCTCTCTGAAACAGGGCCCTCACCACGCATCCAGCTCTGTCCTTACATTTAGCTAGAATCTGGTCACCCAGCTTTGTGCTGGTAAACTATTCACCAGCCCCACAGGCTGCAGCTCAACAATCTTTCCCCTCATTCCCCACCCTCCAAACCTCACAAAACTGAAAACAGGCCTGTTCTTACCATGATGCAGTTGGACTTGCTAACTGACCATATGTTGACCCGACAGTCATCTCCTCCAGTGGCCAGCATCCGTCCTGAACCTTTTCCCAGGACTACTGAGGATACATTGCTGCTGTGAGCCACGATCTCTTCTGCACAAAACAAAGTGAACAGTTATTACAGACTACTATAACAATTTTCATCCCATTCCCCCAAAAGCACTAAAAAATATTCTTCCTTCAGAAACGTTACAATTTTCTATGGACAAGCTGCAGCAGCCCACTGTTCAGATAAGAAGTGACATTATTATCTTGCCTGAAACATTCTCTCTCTGCTCTGCTGGCTGCACTTAAGACATTTGCTGACCAAAGCTTCACAACTCCAGTGCTCACATGGCTTACAAAAAGCATCTTCTCTCATTTGCAGCAGCTCAGGAGCTTTTAAAGATTTGCTCAAGTGAAGCAACCTGATCTCAGAAGGTGCTTTACCTGCAGTAATGCACAGCAGCCAGAGTCAGCTGGTGAAAGGCCCTCTAATCCCGTTCTAGAAAGCAGCAGCAGACAGTCCAACCTGAGAGGAACTGGCAGATGAGCAGCAGTACATTTTGTTACCCTACCCAGAAAAAAAGTCAGACTCAGCAGTGGAGAGAGGTGGAGCTCCCTTCCCTGAGCTTTGGCAAAGGCTTTGCTACATTCCCATTAACACAGGCAAAACTGAGCACTGCAGAGCACGAAACCATGACAAAGAAGGGTGACTATCTATCCAAAAGAGCAGAAAAGAGCAAATCTCATTGATGCTGTAAGACTGTTAAAAAACCGGGGGCTGACGGGCAGCTCTGACACTGCCCCAAACCTCATCATAAATAAACCAATTTGGGGCAAAAGAGAAGCCAAACAAGCTTATACAACTCATTTTCACAGTGGATTTTTAACACCACTCAAATTTTTCGCAGGGGCTTTTGGCAGGTGCATTTACCAATATATTCCTCTTACAGTTCTCTTTTGAAATTTCACAGGATTTGCATGCCTAATAGTTATGAAACTTGTTTGTAAAAAGGCTCAGTTGCATCGATTCAGCTTTCATTCAGATTGCTTGTCTGGGAGGAGCAACTTGATCATTTTACATGCAACACTAATCCAAAAGGATATTAGATGGCTGCAATAATAATTACAGGTACTTTGATCTCAAGAGTGCTTTTTTGAAAGCAAAACTATGTAACTTTCACTTGGGCTGGAGAAACACCTTTCAAATTACAAAGGTTACCAGACCATAAATTACATGTGAAGGGCAAATCTGAAAATATGCTTGTATTGTGTTGAAAGACCAAACTTCCACATGACAATGATAAAACAAAGCTTGTTTAAAACGTGGACTAGAAAGGAACCAACAGTACAATTAGCATTGACAACTCACTAGTTAAAATTGAAAGGACAGCTGCAGAGCATTGCTGCTGAAATGAGTGTGTCAGCAGCTCCACTTTTCCCCTCCTCTTCATTTCATTCTTAATATTATATTGTAAGTTTATAAGTCATTGTGGAAGCGTCCAACCCTCCCTTCATAAAAACCAGGTGATAATCAGGCATCTGCGTTGGTCAGAGAGGTTCACCTGCTCCTCCACAAATTTCCTTAAACCCACAAACTTTTTTGTTTAATTACTTGTTACCAGCTATCACCCACCAGCCCAGTAACACTGAACTCCTAATTAGCACTGCTGAAACATTCCTAACACTCAGAATACTTTTTTCTTTGAAGAGGATGCTACAATGGGGCAGAGACTAGCAAATGAAGATCAAGAACTGCCACTTAAGAGAATGGAGATGGATTGACGTCCAGCTTTTCCTATAACTGGAGTTTCAGGAACTGGAAGATAACATAAACTGGCTTTCTGCTCAAAAAGATACAAAATTGCTAAGTCAGTTATCCCAGATCTCTTCACGTGCTACCAGTCAAGGATACTGTATTTCTACTGGCCAATTTTTAGACTCCACATCAAAGTTCTAAAGCAAATGGTCACCTTCCATTGCTTCTAAGGATTCCTCGAAAGCCCCTATGAAACAACTCATCAGTGACCAGTCAAGCAGGTAGAAACTGACAGTCAGCGATTGTCTACTGCTCCTTCAGAGGAAGAATAATGGATGTAAAAGCAGCAGATTCTTACTGTCTCTTGCAAAGCAATTTCAAGAGAGACACACAGGCCCTGCAAAGATAAATCTCGTTCCTCCTGCTGTGAAGAGGTCAGTGAACCTCCCTGTAACAAGTGAGCAGCAATGAAGGACAACCCCAAACTGGCTAAGTCTGGGGCTTCCTCTCTCACACTGAGGGGATTCCCCACCACATCCTGGGCTCTGAAGGGGACTTTCCATTGAATCGTAGAATACCTTAAACTGGAAGAGAGATTCACAAGGATCATTGATTCCAGCTCCTGGCCCGGCACAGGACAGCCCCAACAATGCCACCATCTGCCTGAGACCACTGTCAAAATGCTCCTTGGCGCAATGAACGCTTCCCTGGGGACTCTATTCCAGTACACAACCACTCTCCAGATGAAGAATATTTTCCTAATATCCGGCCTAAACCTCCCCTGGCACAGCTCCAGCCATTCCTTCGGGTCCTGTCACTGGTCACAGAGAGCAGAGATTGGTGCAGCCCCTCCTGAGAAGCTGCAGCCCAGGATGAGCTCTGCCCTCAGTCCCCTCTCCTCCAGGCTTAACAAGCCAAGTACCCTCAGCTGCTCCTCATACGGCTCCCCCTTTAGACCCTTCACCATCTTTAGATGCTCTCTAAAAGCTTTATATCCTCATACTGTGGTGCCCAAATCTGTCCCCAGGACTCGAGGTGAGGCTGCACCAGCACAGAGCAGAGCAGGACAAACACCTCCCTTGACCAGCTGGCAAGGCAATGCTGTGCCTGATGCATCCCAGGACCTTCTGGGCTACCAGGGCACACTGGTGACTCATATTCAACTTGCCATCGGCCAGGACCCTCAAGTCCCGTTCTGCGGGGCTGTTCTCCAGTCCCTCATCCGTCTGTACATCCAGGGTTGTCCCGTGACAGGAGCCCCATCCCTCACCGCCCCCGTTGTTGCTGTACTACATCGGAGTCACGGGGGGTTAGCCAGGCCTTTGGGGCAGCGCTGCAGCAACTGATCAGAAGACACACAGGCCTTCGGGAAGAGCAGTGACAAGGCTTACACTATTCCCTGTGCCGCTACGTTTTCAGGCAGGACTTCGAGGAGCTAAAAATTCCAGCCGGCAGAGTGCACCCCGCACCGAGGGAAGGCAGCGACGAGCCGGCTGCGGCCACCCCCCGCTGCCCGCCCCGCACTCACGCAGCTTCCACGCCGTCTTCGTGGTCACGGCCACGGCCATGGCTCAGCTGCGGCGCCTTCCTCCTCCCGGCGATGCTCCGCTCCGCTCCTACGGCCGGGCCGCGCACCGGGGCAACCCCGAGGGCACACAGGCACGGTCACGGCGAGACCCTCCCGAGTGGCGGCAGCGCAGCGGAGGGCGAGGTCTCGCCGCTGATGAACATCACGGGGCGCCAGCGCTCCTCGGGCCGCCGGGGTGGGAGGATATCCTGGACGGTGGTGGTGGCGGCGGGGCCCGGCGGGATCGGGATGGGGGACCGGACCGGGACCCCACGCCCACAACCGGCCGCTCACAACAACGCCGCGCCGGGCCGTTGCCCGGGTTGCGCGCGCCGCTTGGCCAATAGGAAGCGAGGGCGGAGCGGTTGCCACGGCGACGGTACCGCGGCGTCCACTCGCGACGCGGCTTCTTGGGGGAGCTCCGCGAGCGCGGCCAATGAGGAGGCGGCGTGGTGGATGGGCGCCGCCATTTTGCGGGGCCGCCCTGAGGGGCGGTGTTGTGGCGCTGCCCCCGCCGCTCCCCCGCCGGTTCGGGGGCCGTGGCGGCCTCGGGGTCTCCGTGGGGGTAACCGAGGTCCTTCCCGAGCCCGCTTAGGGGCGGGCTGCGGCCGATGTGTCTCAGGAGTTGGTTCCCGGGTGCCGCGGACACAGCCCCGGCGGGGAGCGGGGCTCCTGTGAGGCTTCTGCGCCTCTCGCCGCCCGGCTGGGGTGCGGTCGTGTCGCTTGCGCGTGTTTCTCGCCGTCTCTGAAGCCAATTACTCCATCAACAGACAAAATCAAATTACTTTGGCGCTACTCCTTGGTAGTGGCCCAAGAGTGCTGGCCGCATCACCCCCTCCAAGATCAGGAACGATTCATCCCAATGAGGAGGAAATCGGGCAAAAAAAGTCCAGGAGTCCTCCTCGGATGGATTAAAAACTACTGAGTTGACTCAAGGGCTAAAAAAGAAGCTTTTCAAGAAGTAGAAATGAGGACAGGTGGCCTGGGAGGAGTACAGGGAAATCCTGTGGCAAGGGCTGTTGGGACTAGATGATCCATTCCAACCCCTTAACATTCCATGATATTATAATATGCATTTGCTGATGTTTTGGCAGGTGCTGTGTCCCTAATGACTGTAAAAGGGTTTTTAAATTAATTTATTCTGGTGTATTTTCTGGTATTGAATTAACAAGGATGAGTTCATAACCACAGCAATATATGTGGGTTTAAATGAGATTAAAGACATTTTATATTTGTGGTGAACTCCCCAGTTCAAAATCTTTGCTTGTGCAAAACTAAGTTACAAATTTAATAAAATATTATTGTGTTGGAAAAGAACCAGTATTCCCAAATAATCCTACTCCTTAGAGCCAAGGTCCAGTTCAGACTCAAGTCTCAAACATGATGGGATTTCACAAGAAGACCATTTATGTAGCTCAGATGGGCCTTAGAACAAAAGAGGGAAAAGAAAAAGACACGGAATGCCGCAAGTTCATTAAACCTCCTGATGAGTATGATGATGATGAGATGACTGCAGGCAGCTACAGAGAAGGAACCAAGAAGTCGGTCATGCCCAGCCAGGAGGGGATTACTGAACTGCATCTCTTAAAGAGCATGGAGTTTCTGTTGTGCCCACCGCTCTGCCCTGGAACGACAAGGGGGATATCAGAGGAAAACTGCAGTGGAACATCAACTACTTTGCAGAATAGCTTCAGTGCCAAGTTCTTGGGGAGCTGACTTGTAGACCTCCCCTGCTCAGGTATCATTCTGAATACCTGCTGTGTCTCTGCTTTAGTTTGGGCTGGTTGCAGCCTGATGGGCACAGAATTCATCCTCCTCCCCTGTGCTGAGACAATTCTTGTTCCCCAAAAAGCACTGGGAGCAGTTCTGCTGCTTTTCCAGTGCCTGTGAGGGAACCAGAAGTCAGGGAAATAGAGAGGAGAGTGAGGAGCAAAGGCACACAAAAGCACAACTCCAAGCTAAGGGAGCTGAGATGAAGGCAAGCACAAATTGGAGCTGATTTACTTTTGGGAGGAGGCAAAAAGTTTGAGATGAGGTCTCATGAGAACACGAAAACAAGGGGAATTAAAACATGTGAAACAGCAAGAGGCAGCAAAACTTCAATGTGCTGCCTCACTAGAGTCGAGAAGCCCTGGAGAACCAAATTGACTCTGGTTGAGAAAAGGGCTAAATTTCACTCTGGAGCTGTTTTGTTCTTTGATCTCACATATTAATGACAAAAGAAAATTATACATATATAAACAGGCATAGCTCTCTTAAAGTACTCCCCCCCCCTGTAATCCCTATTATCAACTAGTCGTTCTTAATTATTTTCTGTATTAACTAAACAAAATAAACCAGTAATCTTTCTCAGTGATGTGAGTTTTTCCAGAAAGTCAGAGGGTGACCATACTATGACCGTGTTATATTTCCCTGGGAAGTCAATTGAAGCTGTGCTGACTTATACCATACTGGATTTTGTCTCAATATATTTTAATGATACTAAAAGCTCTTCAGAGGTAATTCCTCACAGGGAAAAAACTGACTCTGGATTTCTTTGGGTACATGTACTGAATGCTGGCATGAACCTACCATGGCTTCATCCTGACATCCTCTCCTTGCAGTGTTATACATTGAAACTGTCAATTTAATATTGGCTTCTTCCTCCTCACGGAACTTCAAGACATTTAGCACCTTCCAAGAAATCAGAAGAAAGACCCCTCAGCTTTCCCACAAAATGACTGTACTTTTACTTGCTTTACCAGCTAACAGACCAGATGCTGCATACAAGACTTGTAGAAATACAGATCTATACAAACATATTCATATCCTGCTGATAGATCAAGGTGATAGAGTCTTAATTTTAGATTGTTACTCTCTATGAAATTCTTCAACTCAATTATTGATAATAATTCATAAGAAAGCTTTTCTAGAGTCACAGTCTTGGCACTACTTTGGAAACTGCACCAAAAGCTTTGGCTTACTCTTTTTCATATACAGGATATGCAGAACAAGGAATATGAATATTTTCGCTGTTGATACATCAAGACTGAGAAAGTTGGCAAGGTAGTTCATGAGGTCAGAATGAACCACCTTCAAATTTCTGGGGAAAAATGGGACTTTTGTAATGTTTTTCTTAATCATTACTAACTATCTAGGCTAATATAGTTGAACATTCTCTCTGCAGCTCCTTCAGGGGTTTCTCTTCCCCACAAAAACATTAAAAAACAATCCAATAGCTGTGCCTCCATCTGCTAGAATGGTTGTATTTATCATGAAGTAATTACAAAGAACATGGATTTGTTACACCAGTGACAGTGTGATTAGCAGTACAAGCAATATATTTTATGAAGTTTTTCCTCACACAAGAAGTCACTTCAATATTTTGGATAGGACTTCCTGAAAATGCCTAGTAACTAGACGCATCATAGCATACAATATCTTTTCACTTTGATCTTATTCCCAGGCAAGTGGCAGATCTATTACCAGATGCCCCAATTCATATATTGACATTTGCTCTCTGAAACTCTCTCACAGGGAATAAAGAGTAAGAGCAGGAGCTGGAAAGTGTGTGACTCTCCGTCAATATATTAAAGCTACATCTTCACCAAACAATGGCTGGGCAGCAGGCATGATAATTCAGCATGGAGCTCAGCTTTGTGACACCAGAGTATTATTTTTACTACAGTGTATGCTGAGGATGCTTTGGCAACCAGTCAGCTGAAACTGTTACCATGCCTGATCAACTCTGACACTGCGGACACCTCCCTGTTACCTCTGCTTCAGACTCCCGGACTTGGTGCTTCAGCTCCTTCTGTTGCGTTCTTAGCTCCCACAGCAACGTGTACAGATGGAGCACGTTCTTGTGTTTCTCAGAGGACCACGGCTGGAAGCAGATAAGTTAGTGAAAAACAGCAGCACTATCTGGATACATGGGATCAGATACTCTGCTGACAGAAACTGGCACGATCCTGCTGTAGTCAATAAGGTGGCACTGATTTCCATCACTGAAACATCGAACCCATGGTCAGCATGGATTTATTTGACTTCATTTTGATTGGAAATCCATCAGTCGGATGGCACATCTTGCACTTTGCTAATGCTGCTGGTATATGGTTGGAACCAGTTTTGCAGGGTTGAGATGAAAAAATGGGACTCCAGCATTTGTTTTCTGTGCATTCTCTCCAGTGGAAAATAGAATTTAAAAAAACTCAGCTTGCATAACATAAAAATTTCCTGTATTTGCAATTTCTCTTTGGTTTTCTGAAGTGTAGTTGTGCAGCATCACTGCAGAATTTACTGGCAGTCTTCTGCCCCTGGTTACAGACTCACATCAGTGATGTGAGTGGAGTGACCCCTGGCCTGTAATGAGATAATCTTACTGGCAGCACTTCACTTTTTTTGCAATATTTTTTATTTAAGGCTATCTATCTATCTATCTATCTATCTATCTATCTATCTATCTATCTATCTATCTATCTATCTATCTATCTATCTATCTATCTATCTATCTATTAGCAATGTATTAAGCCTTAGCATTTTGCTCTGTGTCTGGTAAACACTGGGAGATTTAAGGAACGATGGGCCCAGGAAGGCCATGGCAGAAACAGAACTAGAACACAGCATGTCTGCCTTGGCTGTTCCATCTTTTCTTGAAGAGGGAACAGCACAGAAAACTTCAGCTCCCCTGCCATGAATCTGCAAACCTGAGCCCAACAGCTGCTGAACCTGCACGTTGCAAGGTCCCCGGGGCTGTGGGATCTGCCTGATGACCAAGACTGGGAAGATGACCTCAGGCAAGGCTAGAGCCACCCTTTCACACCACAGTACATCCTGCATGCCCAGTCACTCCCAGCATGGCATGGCATCTCCAGGGCTATCCGTGTTGTCAGCCTGGAGGCTCTGTGAGGGAGGTGTGCAGGTGGAGCAGAGGGGCAGCATGGAATGTTATGCTTTAGTTCTTCTGACATTTCACCTTCCCTTTGTGTCTTGTGATCTGAAAAGGCTTCAAGATAAATGTGGTTTTACTTCATACCTGGTATTTGACACAGGTGTCTGAGGTCAGGAAGATTTCGTCTCCATTCCTATCCCTCTGGACTGTTCTTATGAAAACCACCTTCGAGGCAATGGTGTCATGATCCTCGAGGTGATATGTCAGTTGGATTCTGTCATCTGTGATCATAAAGATGCGTTCCTCTACATCTTCATCAGCAGGCTTTTCTGGATTTCTGTGGAAAAGCTCCTTGATTTGCTAATGGAGGGTGAAAAAAAGACATGGAAGCAGCTTAGACAACACAAGACTGGTAAGAATTTTACAGAATTTGGTAAAAACCCAAGGTAAGGACTGTGCTTTTCTGCCTGGACTACAATGGCATCTCTTAGCCAGTGGTCCTATGCCTGAAAAAACCCCAGCCACAAAGCTGCTTAAAGCGATACAGATGTCTCCTATTTGTGGCACTGAGTAAGATTTCCAGGCTCCAAGTTAGCTTGGGATGCATCCCTGCCTGAGGGAACTGCATAAACAAGGTATTTTGGAGCACAGCAAAGTTTCCCACATTTCCCAAAACAGGGAAGGAAAAAGCATGTTGGGATTCTGATCCAGAGACAGGCCACTGTCTTGGCAGCTGAAGTGTCTGAGTCATGCATCATACTGACATGTCAGATTTCCTCCTCCTTCTGTTCTACAAATCAGACCTGAGAAGAGGAAGAGGTAGATTACCTGCTGGTAACAAATCAGAGTGACAAGACACTTCATCAGGAACCTAAAATGGTATTAGTTTGGGCTCAGGACATAAAATCATTTTACTAGTTTTGAATCTTGTGAAAATTTTGTTCCAAAATCATAGTCAAGCTTTTCTTCTTTCCTCTGACACACACTTTCCGAGCCTTGGTGTCCTGGTTTCATTCTAGTTGCTCAATGCAGTTCCTGACAACTGCTCACACTGTAACTCTGTCAGGCAAGCAACTGTGTGAGGCACATCAGCTGAACAAGGCTTGGATGTCTCATCTGGAGTTTTGCCTTGGCCGTGCCCACCAAAAATCAACTAAAGCCCCAGGCAGTATGTTTTTGCACAGTATAAATATCACAGTGACACATATTTTCCTGTTCCTTGGCCATACCACTATAGGCCGGAGCTTAACATCACTTCTGGTGCCAGCCGTGTCCATTCCATTTTCGCTTTCACCAAACTCCACGTGCCGGATGTGCAGGAAGTCATCCCGCCCCACGAAGTACTCGATCATCTCAGCAGCATTTTCAACACGTTTCTGGAGGTCATCAGTTCGTGCCTTATGGTAAAACTCCATCGTGTGTCCAGACTCTTGTTCCAGCAACGTGTAGGTGTGAGCTGAGGACATACCGTGTATGTTTTCAGAGTTAGCAACCATAACACACTGAACACAGGTGTGTCCAGGGGAAGTCTCATTTTCTTCACCAGCCAGTAAATCAAATATACATAAGAGTGTAAGAAGGGAATGTTATCTCCTCACTGCTGTGTAACAATATGCCATGGCCTAAGTATGGCAGGCCAGTTTTGCAGGGCCACTGCCTCCCTTACACAGTAAGGCAGTAGGGAGTGGAGCCTGGACCCTGCTCTTCCCAATCCAGGAATGGGCACAGCCACTTTGGATGAAATGCTGCTTTAGCAAGAGATTTGATGCAGGACTTTCCCCCATCTACACAATACAGAGACCAGACACTATCCTGAGAACGTTTCTACTTCTATTACTCCTACTGGTAAAAGTACATTGTATCACCCTTGTATATGTGATAGCTATGTGTTTTTCCAATACATAGAGAAGTGCATAGCTTGGGAAGCACTGCCCAGGAATGGAAACCAACAACCCAATCCTCTACTCTCCACTGGAGACCATATTGTTTATCTAGGCGATTCATCCCACAAATTTCCTGCCCACCACTCTCCCCCGCCCTTCAGCTTTGGGCTTTTGCTACTGCTAGAAGGGATTCATGTGAAGTCCCATCAGCTGCAGTGACTGCCCAGATGAAGTGGAATACCTTTAAGAAGGAGGGGGTGTCCTGGTCTGAAATAGTCTGTGGTCAGCTGTGTTTGTTTATTCATTTCTCTCCTATCCAACATGTCTGCTCGATTTTTGAACCACTCTGTCACTTCCACTACTTCCGTACCTGACAAGAAATAAGTCATTTTGCAACCTTGCCTCAGCCTCTGGGAGGTGGTAAAATTCATCTGATGAGCTCTCAGTGTCTGTGCAAGCACCTTGTGCTCCTGCACTGCCTCAGTGGGTGTAGTACAGTCACTGAAACCGGCCCTGTGCACAGGGGTATTTTGTAGATGAATCCTAATCTACATTTGATTAATTGTATTATACCTTAAAGAGGGTTACTCCTCTCCATCAAACAGAGCTAAAGGAATCAGCTCAGGGGTAGAACCTGGCAGATGGCTACAGTTAGGCAAGAGAAACTCCATCCCAAAAACTTAGTAATAGTGTCAAAAGTAAAAGGAAATGAGATTGGAGTATCTCATTATCCAAGAGGTCTGAGGGCAAGACATTTTATGTCCAGTTAGGAATCTGCATGGTTTCTTGGAGCAGATGCTGAAGAATTATGCTTTCAAGTACATACAAGACCTCAGGCTGACCCTTTCTATGGCTCCTGATGACACCAATGGGAATGGTGATACTATTGGGTCAAACCAAACCAGCCTTCCATTTCTCTGAAGAATGACAATCCAAGCAGTTGACCTGTGACACTGGAAAGTATCACTGGGGCGTAAAGCAGATTCAAACTCTTGTGGAAAACTTTAGCAATACTGGAAAGTTCTGGGGCTTGACAAACTGAGTGTGATGAAGAGTTTGAGGGTATGGTAGATAAGTCCCCCACAAATGTGAAAGGAGGATGAGAAAGCACAACAGAGATTCTGGCAGAAAGAGGACCACCTCCCTCTTTCCATCATCACGCCCAAGGCTGTGATTGCTCAATGCATTGGGTGTGTTCACTCATCCCTCTTACAGTCCAAGTCTGCGTAGACAGTGAGTCGTTCCACCAGCCCATTTCCATTCATGTATGGTGGCCATTTCTCCACTTTCGCTTTCTCATAGAGGATCACCTTCTTCCCCTGGGAATATTGATTCTCAAATTCTGCAGTGTGCAAGAGAGATGTCAGAAAAATTGACTCCCCTGTACTCAGCCCAAGAAGAAATCTAGGAGGGAGAAAACCATGGTCTAAGGGACACGATTCATTTATCGATTGCCTTTTGCTGCCAGTAAAGCTGTTCAGACCCTGTCTGCTGTGCTTCAATGTTATAATGGTATAGTAACTCTTTTCTCTCCCAAAGCACATATTTGATAATGCAGGGGCAGTCCCTTGTGCATAATGGGAAGAGAAAGACCATCCCAGGCAAAATTCCCAGCTGGCAGGAGAACACAGTGTGGGTGTGGGTTTGTGTCTTGGGAGATGTTCCCAGTATGACAGTGCAGCACTGGGGGCAGACATTCAAACCAAACAACTGCTGTTGCCTCCATCTATTGCACTTCACTGCTACACCCTGACCATCCTGAAGGGAGAACTCTGGAGTGAGATAAACCAATGTCCCAAATCCACTGAAAGGTTAGCTGAGGGGCAAGAAAAGGCAAAGGAAGAATACATACCTCTGCAAGATACCTTAATTCTAGTTACCCATGATAGTGGCATCTCAAAACTCACATCTCTCGCCTCCATTTCCTGCTGAAACAGGGGACAGAAAGACCAGCACAGAAAGAGTATACTTTAAAATTTCAGTCTGGATTTTATTTTTTTTTTAATTATTTCACCCCGAAGGTCCATATAATGGAGGCCTACAGAGCTCCTTTGCCACTTAGGACACCAGAAGTACCACTTGGGGTCCTGCTTCAGAAAACATCAGAACTCTGCAAGACTGAGAAGTGCCAACCCAAACCTGGCCAGAGTAGTAGTGGTCTGACCTGGAGAGGGCAGCAGGCAGGCAGGCAGACATACGCGGGTCTATGGACACACCGGTTGGATACAGTGCCTCCCAGTGCATGTTTGGGTCACTCACCATGTCATCCATGTAGATGTCATCCTCAGATGACTCTGTGAGTGGCTCGTTGCCCTCCGGAAGCATAATTTCCCAGCAGATGGCATCACTCAAGTCAAAGCTGAGATCCTAGACCATATAGAAAAAACTCCTTTAACTACAGGGCAGCCTTAAGGACCTGACACTAAACTGAATGCTGCATTGGTATGTCTGTGGTGCTCTGGACCTGTCAGAGAGTTTAAAGGACTCTACAGACCTCAGTCTCAAGAAGGTGAACTCGTCAGACCCTTGGCTGGCAGATGGGACCCCAAAGACTGTTCCTGTGCCTGAAGGCTGCAGATCCTTTTCCTCCTAGTGCCTCCAAGTTGCTGGACATGCTTCTGCTTCCTTCCTAGAGGCATGCTTGGCCCAGAGGGCAGGTTGCTCTGACTCAAACCCTCACCTCCCAGACTTGTGTCAGCTGGGGAGTAGCTGAGGTGTGGGAAGAGCCTCATCAAGATCTTTCCTGCCTTGAGCCATGCCTGAAAGGCTCAAAACACCCTCTGCCTCAAAATCTCTTATTTGAGAGAAGAATGTCTAACCAGCCTTAAAAGCTGAAATTCACAAGGAATGGTTAAGTAGAAACTCCTGATCTTGGACTTCCCCAGGACTCAGGTCAGCCCAGCTGTCCCTCGTGCCCAGGGTGCTAAAGGGCTCCTTACCTTGCAGCCCTTCCGGCAGTCCTGCATGTTCACCCAGTAGTTCCTGTGGTTCCAGATGCTCTCAATCCCAAGGAAACGCTCATCCGTGGTGTTGTGGCTGTTTCCCGTGAATGGATTGATGAAGAAGGTCTCAGGAACCTTCCTCTTCCCAGACAGAACCAAAACCCATGTGTGCACCCGCAAGCCGTGCAAAGGGTCACGCTTGGGCATTTCCACCTCCTGTAGCACAGAGGACAGAGCAGTAATTATTGCCATTTTTTTGCCACTTTAGTCCAACCCAATGGCCACTTTTCCCACTTCTAAAGAACTCCAGGCCCTTAATGCTCTTGATAAGAAGAGGTAGTACATACCCGGCACATGTTCCTGTGCCAGCACACACTGTGCTCCCAGAGGCCAAGTGCTCATGGCCGTGGTCAGGGTTCTGTCGTACTTTATGAAGGAGGGTGGTCAGCTCCTCTCTTTGACCTTTGACCTATGTCTCAGCTCTTCCTCCTGGAGCTTAAAGGGAGGTGGACCTTTCTAACTCACCGTGACCACTTGCTCTTCCTCTTCTTCTTCCTTCTTTTGAGCATCTTCATCTTTTTCCTTCTTTTGAGCATCTTCTTCTTCTTCCTTCTTGGCCTTCTGCTGAAGCTCAAACTTGCTCTGTGGCTCTGAAGGGATACTAAGCCTATACTTTTTGGGCTTCATCACTGGTACCTGACAGAGATCAAGAGAAGGGAGAAAACACACAGCTCACCTCCCAGTTCCCAGAACTTGGCAGTTTGCAGTCCTGCACCTGGCGGGCAGAAATTCAGTGAAGCCAAAGAGGCTTCTTAAGGAGATGCAGAAAATCCCTCAAAAGATTTCTTTGGTGAGGTTCCCGGTACAGACTGAAACGCAGTGTGAACCTGAAGCTGTTCCCTCCTAGCTCAGGAGTTCACTGGACATGAACAGGCTAAGCACGCATGCTGGGCTCCTCCCTGCCTCAGGTCTCACCTCCTGTGGCTTCCTGAGCAGCGGGCACGGCTCCTGAGTCTGGTCCAGGGTACATATCTCCTGGGTGGCATACCCGTGCACGCAGTAGGCATCATAGCCAGCCCCGATCAGCAAGGAGCACAGCAGCACAGTGAAGTCAAGGCAGTTCCCTCGCTGGTACTTCATGATGGTGGTTGGGGAATAGAGTGAACTGGGCTTGAAAGAGAGAGATCCATGTTCACAGAGTGCTTGTCTTGTGGAGCTGCTGAGAGGCCCTTCTGTCACCTCTCTTAAGTTTCTGAAGGGACTTCTGAAGCCCTTTTCTTACCAGTGTGATAGGGCACTTGAGGGGCTCCATGGTGAGGTAATTAGAGACAAAGCTGGCACAGCCTGACCAGTGGTACAGCTCTGGGTAAGGCAGCAGGGTTGGCCTCAGTGTTGTGCTAACAAACTTCTGTAGGACAACAAGAGGACTTTGGTTATCCAGGCAGAGTTTCCTGTCCAAAGCCATCCTCAGACCACCCCTGGATGTTGCAGCTCCCATTCTCTACCCCCCTAGAGCATATCAACGGCATCAGTATCCCTCCTCTCCAGTTCCAAGATGGAAATTGCATGGGGTTGGGAAGCTGTCTGCTTGCCTGTGGCTGAAACTTCAAGCTCATCTCAGACACATTACAGATGAGAGCCAGTTCTTCTCTTCATTTTCAAGCAAGACAAATAGCTGCTGCCCTTCCCAGCTTTTACATCCTCCAGCATGTTTTCCCTTGCATGTTAATGATATAACAAATTTTATAAAGTAGCAATTCTAGGTATCTGGGGGAACATCAGGTCCAGAAGGAGACAACAGTTGTGCAGGTTGGGCCCAGAGAAAACAAAACTAAACCACAAACTTCCACATTTATTTCCTTCCCTGTAACTTTTGTGAAGTTCACAGTAAGACCTAACTCTGGATCCACACTCTGAGATTGAGCCTGAGCCTTACCTATTTCATGTGCTTCTTGTACTTTCCTTTATGTTTCTGTGGTCTTTCCCATTTCCTAAGCATCACGCTGCAGGGCTGTGAGCTGCCTGCAGCCCACATGACAACATCACCATCTACATGGTACAAGGTGCCTGTGGATTTGGACAGTCAGGGTGTTCCCAGGGTTCTGTGTGCCTGCTCAGGGGCTGTGGGTTCAGCAAGAGGGTTCCCGTTCCCTTTGGCCAGGAGGGAGGGAGGGCATGGAGGGCTGCTGTCCTTCCCCAGAATTTGGCACTGTGAAAGCTGAGTGCTCCCTGCATGGCCCAGCCCCACACCACCCCATACCTCCACGCCACACTCGTTGGCCGGGTGGAGGAAGAGCGGCTTGCGGTCAGGGCAGAGGTGAGTGTACTGCCGGAGGAAATGGTCAGCGATCTGCAGCATCTTTTTTTCCTTCTGGGAGTTTGTCTTGTACGAAGATGGTAAGTGGGATGTGTCAATGGAGCTCCAGTCAAAACCACTTCCATAGCAGGAGGAGGCAGAGAGACACAGGTAATAAACCAGGAGCAATACACGTAAAGATGACCTGCTATCAAAACATGATAGGGGTTCCCTGTTTCACAGGGAAAAAATGGGGACCATAACTAAGGACATGATTTTGACATAGCCAAGCATCTCTGGAGCAATGGCAAAAAACCTCAGGGGATCTTTAAACAGTGTGAGAGGCTCAGAGGATCTTTTTACAGTGGTGAATGGACATACAATCAAGTGAGTTATCTTATCTTGCACGTGCACACTCTTGGACAAACACACCAGGCACGTGTAACTCGCTCCCTCCACTCCCTGTGCAAGGGGACACCACATGCCACCCACATGTGTGCAGTCCCAAAGGGACCATCTCTGCTCATCCCAGTAACAATCAGACACACGTGACTTACGGTACATCACTTGGGACACTGACTTTCTCCTCGGACACGTTTGTCTCCAAGTCCTCAAGGCTATCACTGATGTCCAAAGAGTTCAGTGATTGTTCTGTTCTTTTCTCCACTTCCTCGTCCTCCTCCAGGACCTCCATCCCTCCTGTCACTACAGAAACACACACACCGGGGTGAATTCAGGGGCAGGACCCAGCTAGAGAGCAACACAGAAACACTCGCGTTGTGGCCCCAGTGGTTTGGTACATGAGCATGGCTGAGGCAGCCAGAAGCATTACAGGAAAGAGTGAGCTCCGAAAATGAGCTTGGACTGGGCTTGGTAAATAAGTGTCTCCATGTTCCTGGACACGCCAGGCGTGGGGGAGACGGCAGAGCGGGCAGAGCCTGGCTCGGCAGGGCACAGCACATCCCGGACCGTGCCCCCTGCGCCCTCCCTCCTGCCTGCGCTGCTGCGGGCGGGGCAGCAGCTCCGTCCGTCCGCCGGGCACCGCCGATGGCCGTGCCCGTCCCTGCAGAGGCCTTGGAGCGGGGGCGATGCCCGGCGGAGCGCGCAGCCTCCAAGGGCAGCGGCTGTCCTCCATGGCAGCCCGCCGGCGGCGGGGCTCGTTGTTTCCCCGTCCCTGCGGTCAGGCTGACCCCGAGCGGGGCGCACGGCGGGGCGAGGCGCAGACCTTGTCCCGGGGAGGTCCGGCGGGAGCGCTCCCGTCCCCTGCGCCGCCCCCCCGAGCCCCCGAGCCCCGCGGCTCCAAGGGCGGCGCTGCCGCGGCCGCCGCTCCTCCCGCCGCCTCCCCGCGCTCGCACCGTGGCAACGGGGACACGGCGGGACCTGCGGCTGCCCCGCCGCCACCAGCCCCGCCGACACCCCCGCTCCGCCATGTCCCTTCGCCCAGACCTCCCGCCGCCCCGGGCAGGGCACACACCCGGCTCCCGGCGGCTCCTCCGGTGCCCCACGCGCTTGTTCCCGGCGGCTCCTCCGGTGCCCCACGCGCTTGTTCTCGGAGGTTCCTCCGGTGCCCCACGCGCTTGTTCCCGGCGGCTCCTCCGGAGCTCCACGCGTTTGTTCCCGGCGGCTCCTCCGGAGCTCCACGCGTTTGTTCCCGGCGGCTCCTCCGGTGCTCCACGCGTTTGTTCCCGGCGGCTCCTCCGGTGCTCCACGCGTTTGTTCCCGGCGGCTCCTCCGGTGCTCCACGCGCTTGTTCCCGGGGGCTCCTCCGGAGCTCCACGCGCTTGCCCTCCCGGCCCGGCCGCCCCCAACAGCTGCCCCGGGGCCGTTGGGGAAGGGGCAGCGATGGGGCAGCGATGGGGCAGTGATGGGGCACAGGGAGGCGGTGGCAGGCAGACCCTGCCCGACCGCGCGGCTGAGCCACAGCCCCTCCGAGACCTGCTCCGAAATGCACGAGTCTGGCTCAATAAGAGTCCATCCTCCCCCCGCCCAGCCATTCTTCTTTGCTACAGAGGCGCTCACCCCAAAGCTGGCCCCAAGGGATGGCAGGACGACTTTGGTTTTTATTATTTTTCTTCATATTTTTCTTCTTTTTCTTCTTTTCCTTTTCCTCTCCCTTTTTCCTTTTATTTTTTCTCTCCTTCTTTTTCCTTTTTTCTTTTTCCCCTCCTTTTTTCTTTCTTTATTCTTTTTTCTTTCATCTTTTTCTTTCTTTCTTTTTATTTGGCAGTCCATTAGGCTGTAAGTAGAGTCAGGTGCTAAGAACTTTTGTTTTCTCCTTTTCTGTTGTGCTTAGGAAAAAATATGGATGGATGGATGGATGGATGGATGGATGGATGGATGGATGGATGGATGGATGGATGGATGGATGGATATTCACATTAGTTGCCAGGTTATGGTAGCTGTAGCAATTACAGCTCTGAGGATGCAAAGAGTACAGTCAAAACATATCAAGAAACATCACTTTGAGTGATTACTGCTGTTTGCAGATGGTTACTGTTGCCCAAATGTCATGAAACTGTGTTGAGGAGGGCAAGGTTGGATTGGATATTAGATTGGATATTAGATTTGGATATTAGGAAAAGGTTCTTCACCCAGACGGTGGTTGAGCACTGGAACAAGGTCCCCAGGGAAGTGGTCACAACACCAAGCCTGACAGAGTTCAAGGAACATTTGGACAATGCTCTCAGTCACACAGTGGGATTGTTGGAGATGGTCCTGTGCAGGGCCAGGAGTTGGACTGGATGATCCTTGGGTGACGCTTCCAACTCAGGATATTCTGTGATTCAAATTGGAGTAGGACCCAGCTCTCATCCCTCCATCTCTTACCAGTACTTCTCAGCAACTCTAAGATGCCAGAAGTCAATAAAAAAGCAGCTAAAGCAAATATGTGTTGTGGCTGCAAAACTCCCTGTACTCAGTATCTGGAGTTATCTGGCCTTTGCATGTGCTGCTGTGGTATCTGTTGCTACTGCTGCATCAAAAACAGGTACCACAGAACCAGCTGGAGGCAAAGCCCTGAGATTCCTGGGGGGTTTGCAGATACTCCCCCTGTTTGGGGTCCCATCGGGACCACGAATTGGGTCAGTGTTCCGTTGGCTCCTTGGAAGGGCCATTCATTCCGGAGGGTGGACTCTCACGGAGTCCTTTCCTGCCTGGCTGCCGAAGGATGCTAAGCTGGCTCTTGTGCAATCGCAGGGACAGCGTGTTTGCGTGGGGGAGAGGGATGAGCTGCCAGAAGGCAATATAAGGCGCCAAGCAGGGAGCACGGAGTGGCCTCGGCGCAGCACGGGGTGGAGGAGCAGCGTGGCCTGGCGATGGTAAGTGGGATGAGATCAAGCTGGTGGGATGTCTCAGGACTGGAGCAGGGAATAAACCCTCCTTGCCCAGTGGTCTGGCAGTCTCAGCCACTCGGGGTCAGTGGAGGGGTGGAGGGAGGGGGCTGTGTGCTGCCAGACCGGAGTGGGACTTTTGGCATTGGCTTTGCTCTGCTCTCAGAGCAGTGACATGGCACTGCCCAGCCACCAGCCCTGGCTGACTCACATCCACGTCTCTGATAAGGAGTATCCGGTGTCCAGGGCTAATCCAGCACTGTGCCATTAGTTCCTCTAAAGAATTCCTTTATCTGTACTGATAGGGAAGATCAACTTAATGTGTGTCCTTTTGGCACTAATTTTAGTTGCGTTCAAGGCTTTGGTGGGTTTTTTATCCCGTTGTCTACTTTTTATGGATATGAGTTACTGGAAAAGTGAAGAGCCTTTTGCAAATCCTAACTCTTCACAAGAGCTGTAGTGGGAAGAGGGAAACTCCTTTCCTCTTTGTGGAGCTCAGATTGATTCCTCAGCAGTGCAATTTTACTGAAAGTTCTTCCAAGAATGTGGCTTTATCACTGTCAGCACATGCCTGCAGGTCCGAGGGCTGATTTCTCCCACATCTTCTTTCTGGAATAGCTGTCTGAATTCAGAACAGTATTTGATCCTTGTGTTAGCCTGAGGGGAAAAGGCTGATCTGGTCCTTTGGGGCAGGAAATGACTTTGTGCCATTGGACCTAAGAAATACAGTACAGATATTATTGCATCCGTGCTTGAGGGTTCACTCTTTCTGAATGACTGCAAACATCTCCAATGAGCATGGTACAAACCCAGAGCCTGCTTGTTTTTCCAGGAAAGGACTATGAGATATTTGCTGCTCACTGTGCTCTGCCTGGCTGGCCGGGAGGGCAACAAGGGTGAGTTTCCCTGTACTCTGTCCCTGCTGGGTCATAGATGGGTAGTGTGAAAAGGAGAGGTCAAACCGTCACCCAATCCATGTTTGTGTTCCTCATTCAGGATGCTGCTCAAGGCTGATAAGGAGGAACAACAGAGTAGGGCTTGGTGGGGCAGGAAGTGGGGTGCAAGAGCCAGCAAGATAAGCAGAAACTGCAGGTGCTGCAGGGTGTCACCAGCCCCCTTGCTGGCTGGTGACAGGACCCATAGCTGTGGTCCAGAGTGCAGCCATGCTGAGGAGGTCTCCCAGGCTCCCAGTCACGTCCTCCCAGCCAAGTCAAGGCCACAGGTTCTTCCTCAGATGTGTCTGCTCTGGCTCTAGGCGAGGATCTCGGCCCCTGAGAGCTGTGCATATCTCCCTGCAGTGGGATGAGTTCACTCTCACATCTCTCATTGGGGAGATATTCTTGTTGCAGTTCATCTTACTTGCCTTTCCTTTGCCGCAGGTGAGCTGTTGAGCACACATGGCCTGAGGCCACGGGTTGGCCTCCACCACCAGAGGAGCCCAGATGCCTGCCTGTCAAACCCGTGCCAGCACCAGGGACACTGCCAGGGAAAGGGGGACAGACCGGTTTGCAGCTGCAAGCCAGGCTTCACAGGGGAATTCTGCCAAGGTAGGGCTGGGAGTGCTGGTGAGCCCTCCCCAGTCTGTCCAGGGGCACCAGAGGGAAGGGTGATAGGCACAGTGCACTTGTGTTCCCACCACTCTCCACTCCAGGAGCACATCCCACCTCCTGGTTCAGGTGCATTTCCCACCACTACAACCGTGTCCTCGACTACAAGGCCCAGTCACAGGACATTTTCTTCTTCCCCCAAAGCTTTAATTCCTTAATTCCTTGGCTGTGCCATGGTGTAGCTGTGCCAGGGGAGCAGGGCATGCTGCAGGGCACAGCTGCCTCACAGTCCCAGAACAACACACACGTTCTGGCATAGCTACAGTGAAGCCCCTTCCAGGCACTGACCAAAAACTGTGTCTTCCTCTAAAGGAGAGGGTTACTGTCCCTGTCTGGTGCCCTTGGCACACCGTGGGGATTCTGTGGACAGCCCTCGAAAGGAGCCAGACCTACAACATCTGCCTTGATGTCTTGAGCTTAAGGACTGTGTCTGTTCAGAGTAGTGGCAGCGATGGACTTGTGCAGGTCTTAGAAAATACCAGAGCCACATTAATTTCTGCATGTTCCCAAAGGTCTGTCTATTGCCCAGCGTCTCTGGAGAGCCCTACCAGCAGCCTCCACCAAGACTGGGATGAGGGTCTGCTGAGCTCAGTGGGACTGTGCCATCCCACAGCTGACCTGGGGCTCCTTCAGGCCTCTTCCTTATTGCTATTGCAGATGGCTTTTTCCCCCAGATGTGGTACTGAAGTTGGCCTGTGAGGAAGAGCACATGAAGATGATGGTGAGGAAGGAGGTGTTTGAACTCTTGAAAATCCCAAGGGAGCTTGTCCACTTGAAGAACCAGGCGTGCAAGGTCTCAGAAAAGGAAGAGGAGGGTGAGCTGTTTTTTTCAGCCATCCTCACTGGTGAAAACCACACTGCCTGTGGATCAGTAATCCAGGTGAGGATCCAGCAGGGCCTCTCTGCATGACTCTGAAGCCATGAGAGGAGCAGACATGCTCAGTGGGGACAGCAAAGGGAAGCGCAAAGGCTTTTCTCTTTATATCTGGGTGTTGTCAAGTTCTTTTTCCCCTTGAAAGGCTTCCCTGGGGATATCAGAAAGCTCTTCTGCCCCCACCAAACGGCTGCTGGCAGCACATTTTGTCTGATTTAGCAGAGCATGGAGGTCAGGTCTCAGTGTGCACTTCACCAGCTGATAGCAGCCCTTGGCTTTCTGGCCACGACTTCTGAGCTCTGCAGCCCTGGTCCCTTGGTCCCTCACTTGCTTCATGGATCAGGAAGGGTGCAGAGGAACTGGAGCCCCAGCTCTGCATTGCGCAGAAGGGCCCTCACCTGTGCTCCCTATGCTGGCTCCTGCCTGCTCCAGCCATGGCTGCCCGTAGCCCCTGGACACAAGGCTTGAGCCAAAACTCCAGCAGATATCCAGTCCTGGAGCAGCTATGGCTGAGCTGCACCTTCTGAGCTGGGGTTTGGACCTCTGTGTATGGATTTAGTCATAGTCTGGAGACTTGATTTCTGTGTCATTCCAGCAAAACAACTCCCATGTCTCTTACTCCAATGTCATCGAGTCAGAGCAGGAAGCCCATGGGGCCATGATCTCCAGGAGTTTTCAGCTGGAAGTTCATTTCTCCTGCATCTACGCCTACGAGCAGGTGGTGAGGCTGCCCTTCGTTCTCACTGCTGTTGATAAGTGAGTGGTCCCGTTTCACCTTGCTGCTGACATGGTGTGTTTGAGCTTGCAGAAAACTAGATGCCTTCAATGAGCTGATATGCAAAGGCCCCTAGAGAGCTCTGAGAGCAAGGGCAGACACACTGGTATGGCATCCTGGCCTTCCTTTTTGTTCCCAATGTGTTTTTTCAACACAAGATTTAGGCCTGGGACAGAGTCAAAGAGGGGCACACAAAATCTGCCTTTCTCCTGCCCTCACTGCTTGAAACCAACTATCCAAAAAATTAAGGGTGGAAACTGGAAAAGGCCATCTCTGTGGGGGTGCAGGTTAGGGTTGCCTTTTTTGTAGCCTTCACTGTCTAGTGGGTCAGTGGCAGCCACTGGAGCTCTTTGCTTCTGTCTGCACATGGCACAGGAGACAGCTGGTGGCCTGGCCTGGCTCTCACGAGGCCCCACCCAGGATCAGAGACACATCCAGAGTCAGGGCGCCTGCATCAGTGGCCTGACTTGTGCTACATCCTTCCTGCCTTCTCATTCTGTTTGTGAGCTCTCATCCTCTCCCTCCTCTCTTCTCTTCTTCTCTGCTCTCAGGCTGGTGCAGTCTGTGGTCAGAGAAGGACACTTCAACGTCAGCATGAGACTGTACAGGTCCCCCTCCTACCTCCAGCCTTATCACCTGCCCACTGTGGCCGTCCCTGTCACAGAGACACTCTATGTCCTGCTGAAGATAGAAGGACAGCAACAGCTCAAGTACTTCCTGCTGAGTATTTTGGACTGCTGGGCCACCCCGAGCACGGATCCCTTCCAGAACGTGCAGCACAAGCTCATTGAGCAGGGGTGAGTGGAGTGTCCCCAGCACACCCGGTCTCCTTGCACCATGAGCACAGTCACTTCTCTTCCCTGGGTGCTAAGGACAGGAGCAACGAGCAGTGACACCATCATTGCTCACAGGTGGAACCTATGGTGAGCACCACTATCAAACAGGCAGAAGAGCCCCATAGATGAGCTCCCTGAGCACTCTGAACTGAGCCTCCTCTCCTGACCCTGCTGTGCTACCTTCCCTCTAGCATTGCTCCTGGCCAGCTAGGCAGGCAAAGGGGAAGAAGGGGAGATACTGTGTGCAGAGGTCTCTGAAAGTCTTGCCTCAGAAGTGGCTGCAACCAAATTAAAACCAGTAACGTGTCTATCTGGGAAGTGGGAGCCACAGCCAGGCTCACTCCACGCCTGCAGAGCATCTGTGGCCCCATAGAACAAGACACAAGCCAGCCCCTGTGCTGATGGCAGCTCCTCCCTGGGGTGGGCACAACGCAGGGTGCCGAGGAAAGGCATCCCCACCAGCACTGGGATAGAAATAGGCCTGTTCAGCAAAGCCTGGGGGCTGCACCTGGTCTTTGTGGGATCTGGTGTTCCAGGCTGGGATGCTCCCCCTCATATGCCACTCACTGACCCATCTGTCATGTCCCAGGTGTCCCCATGATGACACAGTGACCTATCTGAATGCCATTGGAGAGAGCACTAATGCCAAGTTCAGCTTCCAGATGTTTCAGTTCGTTGGTTACCCTGAGGTGTTCCTGCACTGCCGTGTCCGGCTCTGTCTCCCCAACAGTTCAGAGCCCTGTGCCAAGGTGAGCTCTCTCTCTGGTTTGCACCATGCCCTGGCCAGGCATAGGCCCTCCCTTCCCTAGGCCTGCTGCTTGGAGAAGGGGCTCTGCTCTGGTTCTGGGTGCCTCACACAATAAACATCAGGAGCTCACCCCAGTGTCCTGAACCAAAGGTATGAGGGTTTGAACCCACCGGAGAGCTCCTTTTCCTCTTCCCTCTGGCCATTGGGTATTTGCAGGAGGAGAAGTTGATGCCGGGATTTGAGGAGGAACAGGCTAAGGTCCTTTAGGACCTGGTTCCTCTCATGCTCTGGGGTTCTGACTGCTCCCAGGCTGCAGCCCCGACAGTGCCTCTGCCAGCAGGAGACCTCCAGGATGACCCTTACCCTTTGAGTGGGCTTTTCCCCCAACCTCTGGTTCCATCACCCTTCCTTTGGCTTTGTTGACAGCAATGCCCAAGGCGCTGGAGGAGCAAGCGGTCACTGGTGGATGACTATAATAAGATTGTCTCCTATGGGCCCATCCACCTGCTGGCTGCTCCTTCCTTGGGAGCAGAGACCCATCATTCCAGCAGTGACCAACAGGACCTGGGAGGTATGTATGTCCTTCAGGGGAAAACAGGAGCAGCTCCCAGGCCCTTTAAGCTGTCTAGGCAATGCCAGGTTGTTAAACAGGGCTGCTAAAATCACTGCCCTGCACAGAAACGTGGAGTCTTTCAGGTGTCATGGCCATGCATGGCAAGTTCCAAAGCCAAACCAGCACAGAGCTCTGCCTGAGTGGCTTCGTGCCAGTCACAGGCTGGGCTGAGCAGGGAACCTGGGCAGGAAGGGACCCAAAGCCAGAAGGCTGTTGGTGCAGCAGGCCAGGCAGAGTAGGCTGGGTTTTCACACTGGACCTCTGCAACATCAGCCCAACAAGGCAGACTCCTCCTGAGCACTGAAGTCAACCCAGGAGATCCAAGCAGTGGTGCAGGACCAGGGCTGGGGGCAAACCCACCTACAGCATAGCTCAAACCAGGCATGAATGCTGAGCTAGATGGAGCCCCTGGGCAGCAGGGATGGATGAAGGCTATTTGGGGTGACTGAGTCCTGTTAGTGCCCTCAGGGTTCTGAAGTACACCCAGCTCCAGTGGCTCCTGCCCTCACAGCAGATGGCCTCTCCTGAATCTGTCCCCAGCCAGGAGATGCTGTGCTGGGGCTCAGAGCTGGCTCAGGGGACCCAGATACGTAACCAGTCTTCTCCTCTTTGCAGGACCCAGCCTGTGGCTCCCCGGGGCCCTCGTCCTGCTGTGTGTGCTTGGTGTGCTCACCGTGGCTGCTGCAGCTGTCAGTGTGGGGCAGCATCTGCTTTAGGAAACAGCAGGTTCCAAATAAACGTGACAGTAGCAGAGAGGCTCTTGCCTGTGCCTGTATGGGATTTGGGGGGAAGGAAGTGATGGTTAGATGCAAACAGGGCTTGAAGGTTGAGGCACATCAGGGTGCTTCTGTTCCCTGTAGCATCCCTAGGACCTTCTCATCCCCACCAGGCCCATGCTCTCTAAACTCAAAGCATGTACCCAGGGCTGGGAGAGTCCTTCCTCCTGCTCTCCTCTTCCCCAGAGAGTCACCCCGGTGCATGGGGTGATGGAGGTATCCCTACAGTAGACACTTGCCCACCAGAGCAGGTCTTTGTGTGGTTCTGAGCACCACAGATGTAGTGCTGTCAGAGACAAGGCTGGTCTGTGTGTGTGTGTGTGTGTCTGTGTGTGTGTCTGTGTCTGTGTCTGTGTCTGTGACTGTGTGCATCTATCCATACTGATTTCTCCCGTCATTCATTCATGACATTTGTCTTTTCATTCACGACAAATTGCCAGCAAGATTTCTGCCCATTGATACATCCTTAATATAGAGTAATAACAAGCGATATTGTAGGTATCAAAGACTAAATCCACAGGGCTCAGACAGCTGGCAGGGATTTATTGCTAGAACATGGATCAGGAGAAGATAAGCAGTTGCCCTGTGAGGTGGCTGTGTGTGCACCTTCAGCTGAAGCACAGTATCCATACAGGAATCATTGCTGGCCCCAGAGGGTGTTTTGCAGGAAGGACATCCGGCAGATCCCTGCAGGAGAGCAGGGAGACATATTGCAAAGATGTTCATGGGATTTCTCTTTTTTCTGCTGGTTCCCAGAGCTTAATCTTCCCTGTCTTGAGTGAGTCAATCCTCTCCCTCCAAGAGCAGGAAAGGCAGTGCTGGGCTGGTTCAGCACCAAAGGCCATCTCTGGTGGTGAGGTGGATGGCTCCATCACATCTGAAGGCAGGTGGTTCGTGGGCTCCCTCCTCATCCCTTCAATAGTCCTTTGGGGGATGAGATCAGGGGGCATCTCAAGATCACAGAACTTCAGCCTGGAGGGACTTTGCCAGGAGAGTCATCTCTGGAGCTCCTTGCCCAATGCAGAGATTCTGCCAGGAATAAAAGGGCCAAAGCAAAGAGCCCTGCTGAGATGGATCATGGCCACTGAAGGGTAAACTGAGGTGTGGCAAACTGATCCCTCCCTCCCTGGGGAAGCTGCATCTGCCAGGATTGAAGATTGCTCTCAGTGGATGCACACGCAGGCAGGAAGAGAGGTCCAGCCAGGAGCTAGTCCTGGGAGGCTGTGTTGGTTTTCTCATGCCTGATGATGTGGGACAGGGAGCCACTGATCTCCTTTGTCTTTGGGTAGTAAAGGACAACCAGCCAGATGAACATGAAGATTCCTGCAGGGAAAGGAAGACAAACACACAGCGGCATCAGGAGATGGAGGGAAGCATCTTGCCAGGATGCTGACAGCACTTCCCCGCTGCTTCCAGGGGATTGCCCTGGCTCACTCCTACACCCCCCATACTTCAGGTGTCTTTTGCTCTGCTGAGGATTGACTTTCTTGGAGGAAATCCACCCCTAAAGGATTGGATGGGGTTGGGAGCCATGACCATCTCCATGCTTGCGGCTGGGACCTGCTTGACCCTTGGGTGACGCTTCTGCTGGGAAGACACCTGGTGCCTTGGGACCCCTAGTCAACCCACTACCAGGCTCCTGCCTCCTCCATCTTCCCCATCTGAGCCCAGGGAACCCAGCTCAGAGGCAGCACTGACCTTGGAGAGAGTTGAGGATGGTGAAGAGGTAGAGCACGGGTGCAGAGGAGGTGCCATAGGTGAGGAATGCCAGGGCCCAGGTGGCTCCCAGCAGGCAGAAAAGCCCTGCTGCCACAAGAGCCACCTTCCAGGACTTTGGACCTCCCTGCACTGCTCCTGTGCCCTGCAAGCTGCAGCTCTTCTGGGTCACCACACCAAAGACAGCCATGTTGAAGAGGAAGATGAGGCCAAAGTAGCCGCAGTTGGTAATGTAGTGGAGCAGGAGATGTTTAGAAGTGATCCAGCACCTGAAAAGAGACAACCACAGTGCCCCCAGCAGCCCTGCAAGCCCCGGCAGCACCCATGCGAGCCTCTAGGAGGGGATGTTTTGGGGATGCAGGGACACCCTTGTGCTGGGGGGATTTTCCAAGATCAGGGTGAAGAAAGCAGCCAGTGGTGCGTATCTGCTGCCTCTGTGTTGCTCAGCTGGGAGAGAACCTGGGGAAGTTCTAGATGGACCTCAGATGTCCTTACATGACCTGGAGGGCTGCAGGCACGACCAAGGAAGCTCAGCATGAGGGGTGGGGGATGGTTGGTGTGTCACAATCACAATTAAGGAAGCAGAAACATGGTGTAAAGCCAAGCCGGATGGGTGTAATCCCCGACTGCTGTGCTCCCACCAGGACTGGGCTACCACTCCCCGTGCCTAAGGGCCACCTAAGCCCTGTGGGCAGTGGTGCACGCACAGGGGGGCTATGACCTGGTGGTCCTTGGTTTGGATGCTGTACTCTCCGTAGCTGCCAATGGCTCCTGCCACTCCCACCACGAGAACGGGGAAGCCTGAAAGAAGGAAGACACATAGAATGACCAGATTGTTTAGGTTGGAAAAGACCTCTAAGGTCACTGAGTCCAACCATTAATCCAGCACTGCCACATTCACCATTAAACCATGTCCCCAAGTGCCACATCCATACATCTTTGAATACTTCCAGGCGTGGTGACTCCACCATTGCCCAGGGCAGCCTGTTCCTGTGTCTGACTACCCTTTCAGTGAAGAAATTTTCCTTGGTATACAATATGCCCCCCTCTCACCCTGGCTCTCAGCCAGGCTGGTGGTGCTCACCCCAGCCAAACAGGCACAGCTTCGCCAGGTAGTGGTGGATGTAGATGCCAAGGACCTTGACAAAGAGGAGGTAGAGCTGACAGCCCTCCAGCGCCGTCCAGGTGAAGCAGCAGAGCAGACAGTAGTGGGTGAGCCCCCCCAGGACCTTACAGGCCCCTGGCTGGGTCCTACCAGAGAGCCCACTGTTGAGCAGGAAGGCCAGGTTGAGGAGGAACAGGCTGCCCACGAGGTTCGCGTGCAGCCCCAGGTTGATGCGGAGGGTCTCCTCAAACCTGAACCTGCACCTGAATGTCCCCAGAGGAACAAGGCAAGGCAGAGATCACGGGTGAGCAGGGCCTCGTGCTGCACCACAGCACGTCCGTGCAGGGGCACCAGAATTTCCCACATCTCTCCCAGCCCGACACGTCCCCGTGGAGCTGCTACCACACCCTACCTTATGAAGATGCAGAAGGCAATGGTGAAGATGGAAAAAGCCATGGCTACCCCACAGCCAGCGGTGGCAACAGCCATCAAGGCTTGTGCCGTGGAGCCGTCCAAAGCTGGGTTCTGCCAAACATGCACACGCTGGGTTAGACAGGCCCCAGGCCAACCTAGAAAACCCAACTGCAGCTGCCAGAGCCATGGGGCTGATAACCCCAGTGGGCTGCTGCAGAAACCTCATGTAAGCCCCCAGTCTGGCCCCCAGAAGGTCTTTGTGGGGAGCAAGGCAGTGGTGGCTCAGAGGAAATGGTCCTCAGGGTGGGGTGAGGAGTGGGTGAAGTGGACCACCATGACCACCCTCCTGGAAGCCTTCACCAGGATACGGGACCTCAAGCCTTGCTGCTCCAGAGCCTGCATTAGGCTGGGGTCTTTTCTAGGCTGTCCTGCTCCACTGACCTGCTCCTGCCCTCCTGAGCTGGGGCTGGGCTTGGGTTTGGGACCTGGGCTTGACTGGAAACAGCTATAACCATCCCTGTGTGGCTACTCATGACACCCAAGGGGCCACCAAAGTGGACAGGCAGGACAGCCAGGGCATGAGCAGGAGCTATGGGGAGTGGGATCATCACCAGGAGGAGGGTGAAGAAGGTGAGATGGTTGCAGGAGCAGACTGTCTCCTTGTCCCCAGGCTGTGTGACACATCCACTGCTGCGCCAGCCTCCCGTCTGCCCTGCAACAGGAACAGTGTGATGACCATGAGCACCGGGCACAGCACCTGTGCCCAGCCCCGCTGAGGACTGTACCTTTGCTGGGATCCCAGAAGACACATTGCGGGGTGACACCCTGCAAAGGGAGAGAGCAGCATCAACTGATGCCACAGTGAGAGGCACTGAAGAAGAGATGGAGGGCAGGCAGGGCTGACTTACATGGGGCAGCTGCCTGTGGGTGAAGGTGAGCTGCACAGGGTCCTGCAGCCCAGAGATGCTGGTGTTTCCCACTGTGATGCCCACCACAGTGTTGTCCAGGACCTCCCCTGTCTGGCTGACTTCCTGCATGGAGGCAACATTTCCTGAACTGAGATGGTGGGTAGCAAGTGCCCACAGCAGCACAAAGGTTGCCAGCAATGCTGGCTCATACCTTGAACATCCCAAGCTGCTGGATGTTGAGGACTGTCACCATCACATACACTGTCTGGCTACTCAGGGACCGGAATATCTCCCTGGGCAGACGGATTTTGCCTTCCTTCACCTTCTCTGTGGTGTTCAGCATGCTGGGACCCTGTGGTATAGAAGAATAGTGAGAGGTTGTTGCTCGCAGGTCACTTCTCTGCTTAGGACCCACCAACCATGTTCCAGGCATAAGTTCAGCCTTGTCCAGATGGGTTTGCTCAGCAACATCAGCAGGAGCCCTGAAGGCAGAAGGGGAGAACCTCATCCCCAAGTCATGGAGGCAGAACTAAGAGCAGGACCCAGGAGATCCTTAACTCATCATCACCCATGTATGGTCCCCTGGGACATCTGGAGCTGGGAGAGCCTGTGAGTGGGCACCTTCCCCTTCCTTTTCTACCTTGCTCTCGCCCTGACCACCCCTGTCTGCTGGGATGGCTCTAAGGGAGGGCTCATTTCCTCCCAGGCACCATGCCATGTGACTCCTTGCCAAGGGATGTTAACGTTGGTGTGGGTCCATGATGCAACCCCGGAACAAGGTGGAAGAAGAGCACAGCAGGGCACACCGCACCCCAGGGCATGGGCAAAGGGGTACTTGCAGGGCACGGGGCCTTCCAAGCAAGGGAGAAGGAAGGGCACGTCTCACCTCTGTGGGGGAAAAGGCGATGAGAACATCACGGGTGACAGCCCTGCTGACATTCTGGAGCAGCGTCTTGAGCCCGACCAGCTGATTGTGCAGCCCCGGCACCACCGACTGCATCAGCCTGCAGGACAGGGGGGCTGTGGGACTGGTGGGCACAGGGGGCTGAGCCCCCAAACCCTGCCACGACCACCCCTGTTAGTACCTGAACCAGTGCTCCCGCAGGCAGGCACAAGCGGGTGTGTCAGAGCGCCCCAGCTCCCTGCAGCACCAGGGCAGCTTCAGGACACGGATCTCATCACCCGTTTTCTGTGGCTCCACCGTTATGTTGCAGCATGAGGAGCTGGCATCGCCCCGGCCCAGGGCTGGGGAGGATGGGAGCAGGGTGACCACGAGGCACCACCGCACTGGGTGGGCACCGGGGGTGAGGGTAGGGTTGTGGGGACCACTCACCGGAACAGTGCTCCTTTCCCCTGGCAACATCTGGATGAAGAATACATGAAGAAATGGAGGAAAAAAAGCCAAAATCTAGGGTCAACACTCACACTCCCATGGGGGAAGGGGAAGTGGGAGAATCTGGCAGCTACCAGGTTTGAAAGGAACAGCTCTGCAGTTACATGGGGTTCAAAAACACCCGGATAGCCATCAGGGATGGTGAGGGCAAAGCCATTGGGTCCAGCCCCCCAGGAGGGCTTGCAGAGGAGACCCTGGCCTGCTGATTCCAGGTTTTAAATAAGGCCCCAGCAGCAAACCCATCAACTGCACTTGCCTCTGCCAGTTCTGCCCATCTCAGCAGGGATGTTCCTTCCAGACTGCCCATGTTTCAGAGTGAAACTCCACCGTGATCTTTGGCCGAACATTTTCCCATGATAAAATCATACCCCAAGCCCATGACACTCCGTGCACCAAGGACGCCTGTTCCCCTGTCGCTCCCTCACTCACCACTCACCAGGCAGCATCAGGAACAGCAGGATGGTGCCCAGAAACAGGTTCTTGCTGCTTTGGGGGGTCTCCTGGCCAACCCTGGCCATCCCACTTCACTCTGCTTCCCTCGTCTTGGCAGCGCTGCTCCTCCTCAGGCTCTCCCAGGGCTTGTGGCCACTCCTGAGGCAAGAGTTGTGTCCTCATTTCCTTTCTGAGAACCCCTCATGCCTTCCTGTCGGCTGACAAGTGATCTCCTGTCCTGGTTCACAGCAACAGCGAAAACCATCACAGCTGCATTTCCCCCTTGGCTCCTTCCCCTCACTGGAGTCTTTTGCTTTCCCTTTCTCCTCCCAGTCCTGCCAAGGAGTCAATGACCCCCACATGCTGGACCATCCTCCTCCTAAACTGGACATCACCACAAACCGCTGGGATGAAATATCCCCTCCCTGGGAAGGTGTTCCTGCCCCAGCCGGAGGCTGGAAGCCAGATGGAGGGGGATGAGCTGCAGCCAGAACACCATCCAGAATGGTGGGAGATGTGGTGCTGCACGTGCAAGCAGTACAGCCAGGACAGCCAGGACAGCCAGGACAGCCAGGTTCTGCCTGGTCCCATCCTGTGAAGTCTCCCTCTTTGGATCCCTGTCCTCCACCAGCCTCCCCTTCCACTGGGTAGTGATGGTCCCTGGATACTTCCCAAGCCATTGGTATCTCCATTCACCTCCCCAACCCCTATGGCACCAGCCAGCCAGTGCTCTGCCAGGAGCTCCATTACCCACCCCAGTTCAGCAGGATCCTACAGGCTGAAATGCCAAGTCCTGCCTTGGGGGTGGGACAACCCCAGCTGAAGGACAGATCCCACTGGAGAACCCACCAACGCACCCAGCAGAGACCCAAGCAAGCCACACTCTGAGAGGAATAACTTTAATGGGCACAAGTCTCATGTGCAGGCACGCTCACTGAAGTCCTACACCACCCAAAAACAGACATTCAACAAAATAACAAAAATAGATTATTCCAGCTGCCAGAGGGTGTGGTGGGGGCAGAGTCATTCTGTCTTCCCTGTGAAAGGACTCTCCTGGTGACCACCAGCAAGGGCTGAAGATGGGGCCTTTCCCACACATCACGCCTGGTCTCAGGGCATGGGAGGGGATGTCTGGAGGCACTGGAGACCCTGCCCCTCCCACTTTCTGCAGCCCCCACTGCCTGGGTGAATATCTCCCTCCCTCCCTCCCTTCTGCCCCAAAGATGCCAAGCCTGTCAGGATGCAGTGGGTGGGAAAATTGAGGAGGGGGCTGGCAGAGGCAAGGGGCGGCTGGTCCCGCTGCAGGTTCCTGGGCTCCTCACAGCCCTACAGGGCGGGTGCAGTAGCAAAGCAGATGGCATCGGTCCTTCCCGTGGCCGTCCTCGGCACGGGGAGCCCCAGCACGGCACAGCCACCGCAGGGCTCAGCCGACCTGGCTGCTGTTGGGCTGCAGCTTGACGCTGTCAGAGCTGCTCTGCGAGTCAGGGGACTTTCTTGACTCCAGCACCATGGACCAGTACCAGAGGAAGATGAGAAAGCCTGCGAGAGGGGAGAGGAAGGGTGAGTGAACCCCCTCAAGGAACCAGCAGCAGCTGAGAGAGAGTCAGCCAGCCTGCCAAGGCTCCTCTCACACCCCATCACCACCTCACCAAGAGCCCATGAAAGTCCCCGTGCCCTTTGGAGGAGCCCAGTGTCCCAGGCTCACCTTGGAGGGAGTTGATGATGGTGAAGATGTAAAGTGAGACAAGACAGAACATGCCAGAGGTGAAGGAGAAGAAGATCAGTGCCCAGGGGATGCCCAGCAGGATGCTCAGGCCAAAGAGGGCCAGGACATGCTTGAGCCTGTGGCCTTTCTTGTTCTGCCGGAGGATCTCCCGGACCATGGCCCCCAGCATGATCGAGTTAAAGAGGAACACCAGGCTGAAGAAACCCAGGTTCACGGTGTTATGGATCAGGGGGCTTGTGATCCAGCATCTGGAAGGAGAAGAAAGGGCAGAGGGTTACGCTGTGTCATCGCACAGGGACATGAGTCAGGAGGGGCTGGGGAAAGCGCCCAGATGTGGTGCCAACCCCATACCCAGGGAGGGGATCCCACACCACACCCTGCCACAAAGCCCCAGAAAACCCACAGGACACGGTGAAGGTTTAGCCAGTTGACTTCACCTATGACAAGAAACCTGGCAATCCAGTTCTCATGACTTACATTGTTGCACTGGTGGATTTGCCATCAATAGATTCATAGACAGGGATGGAGAAGGGGCCGTAGTTCGTCCAGCTAGCCAAGAATATCAGCATCACGCAGAAGAAGGGGAATCCTGGGTGGCAAGAGCAGAGTGAAGTGGCTGCCCTAGTCCCTGGCCTTTGGACACTGTGAAGGACTTGTTGCCCCTTTCTCCCTGTACAGAGTACAAACCAACAGCCTCCCTCCGAAGGCAGAGCAGAGGATGGAGCACACGACAAGGATGCCTGGTGTAAGCCCCGGCCTGGGTGTGGGCTGTGCTGTGCTGACCCCAGCTGGGGGTGTCCCAGGGATGTGGAACTTTAGCCCACAAAAGATCATGAGATCTTCCTACCACAGCTTCCAGCCCAAAGCATGGCAGAGGGGTGTGGGTGCTTCCTGCATCCAGCCCACCTCTCTGAGCTGTCCTGTATGTTTCTTTTAGAAAGAGAGCATTCCATTACTACTTAAAGACCCCAGGTGCTGGCTCTCACATGTCTCCCTTGCTGGGTGACCTGTAGGGTGACCCACCCTTGCTCTAGCACCACCTTTTGCTTTTAGGCATTGAGTCTCCTCCTCCAGCCCTCCAATTTCAGACATCTGCTCCCCCACAGCTATGTCTCCATCCCCATCCAAGAATCCTATACAGTGGGAAAGACCTACCCAAGTGCCCCTCCACCCTGTGCCCTCCGGGCATCTCTGTCTCCCCGATGCTCACCCCAGCCCACCAGGCAGAGCTTGAGGAGAAAGTGATCATGGTATGCATTGAAGACTTCGATCACAAGCCGGTAGAGGTTGTAGCCCTCAATGCCCATCCAGGTGAGGCAGCTCAGAAGGGAGAAGTGCAGAAACATCCCCCCAGCTCTGCAGACTGCCTCGCTGCTGCTGGAAGCCAAGTGCTCGGTGATGAGGAAAGTGGTATCCAGGAGGAAGATGGCGCCCAGCAGGTTCATGTGGATGTGCATGCTCGTGATCTGGTCTCGCTGTTTGCTTCTGGAGAATCAAAGGGAGCCGACCTCAGCACCATGCCTGGCCAGCACCCTTGGTGTCCCACAACACCCCGCAGCCATGCATGGGGCAACCCACCCCAGCAGAAGAGTAAGAAGAATTTCTGGTGGTGCCAGGGGCTGGGAGCCCAACCCCACGGGTGGGACCACCCATCTCATGGGCAAATCCAGGGCTCTGCAGCTGCCCTCGAATTGAATCATCATCAATGACATTACTCAGGAGAAGACATTTGTGTTCTCCACTGGCCCCTTGAAAATATCTTTGCAGGCTTCTGTTTGCCAGATCCATAACAACAACCAAGCAGATTTTCCTAAGTTATTGAAGAGCCAGTGCTCCTGAGAACTCTGCAAGAGACTTGACCAAAGGGGTGGTTTCTGGAGAGGAGAACTCTGCTTTCTCTGCCTGGCTCCTTCATTATGCTTCTAGCCAGGCCATCAACTGCACTTGGAGAGCTTGTGCCCACCCAGGGGTTCATGGCACGGGACAGGACACAGACAGGGAGCGTGGGGTGAACCATCAGACTGTACCTGAAGTAGAGGAAGACGATGGTGCAAACAGACGCCAAAGCTGAGATCAGGCAGCCAATGTAGGTTATGATACTCAGGTAATGCCTGTGTACATAGGTGATCTCTGGGGAGGTTACCTGAGGAGAAGGAGGAGCAAGAGATGGTGAGGAAAAACAGCCAGTGGGAACAATGTAGAGAGCCATGGGAAGGTGCTACCCACCATCAGCACGGCAAAGTAGGTGAGGTGGTTGCACCTGCACTCTGTCTGCCTGCTCCCTGTCACTGTTGTACAACCATAGCTGTCCCAGCTCCCAGAACTGGCTGTGGAAGAGAAAGGGAAAGTGTCTGGTGAGCAGCAGGAACATCTGCCTCGGGTTCATGGATCTTCAGGGCAAGGAAAGAGGGAGGACAAGAGTGGGAGGTCCCAGCTTGTCCTAGGCCATGCACAGATACTCTGATAGCCCCCTCAGCACCAGAACCCATCCCTAAGGAAGGGGAAAGCTCTTAGGTGAGCTATGGAGGGAAAAACCTGACATTAACCCTGTGGGAATGGTTTATGGAGCTGTAGAAAGGAAATGAGGTGCAGAGCAACCTTCACTCTTACCAGCAGGGCTGTGGTACCCTTCAAAAGGGGCAAAGACAGTCCCTGGCTTCAGACCCAAGGGCAGGGGTACTCACCAGTGATGTCCTCCTGCCAGAAGACACACAGTGGGGTCACATTCCTCTGCAATGACAAAACCATACATCTCGCTTAGGATGCAGCTGTGGGATTGTTGCCCCCCCCAGCACATCTGATAGGGAAGAACACGGAGCAGGAGGCAAGGTGATCTCAGGAGACAAACTTCCCCCTACAATAGGACCAGGCTCCAGGCAGCTGATGGAGCAGACACCTCCTTCCAGGTCCCCTTTTCCAAACAAGGGGTTCAGCTTTGAGCAGGCACCTGACAGGGCCATGAATGAGCCAAAGGACTGCTAACTCAGAGTGTTTCCCAGTCCTGGAGACACATCTGCCATGCAGCATCTCCTGGACAGGTGAGGGCAGTGCCACCACCAGTGCACACAGTGAAGCCGTGATCATGATGCAGCCCCAGAAGGCACAGCAGATCCTGCACAGGCAGGCCAAGGGCATGGACCAGCTGGATTGTGGCCAGTCTCTATGGTGGCAGGGCCTGGGCCCTCCTTGCCCCTCCATCCCTGTGGGATCAGGTTCAATGAGGCTGTGCCCCCACCTACCGGCATCTGGTCATGGAAGAAAGTGAGGACCACTGGGTCGGAGAGGTTGGCTACCACCGTATCCACCAAGGAGATGCTGACTACCTTGTCACCCAGGACGTGGCTGTTGTTTTCATCCTGTTGGAAAAAAAAAAGAGGAGGAAATGGCAGTTTGGGAAGGGAAAGCTGCCAGGCATGAAGCAGATAAGAGTCCTCAAGGAGGAGGTCCCAGGACTCTTTCCCCATCAAGCTTCTGCTCATCTTTGAAGAATCTTCTCTGAGCAAACAACAGCACCTTGGTGTGGGTGCTGTCCCTGCTGCCCTGTATCACTGGAGCTCCCAGCATGGACACCCCACCATGTCACACACACGGCCAATACCTGGAACATGGTTTGGCCATCGATGTCCATGAGGAGCACCCTGTGCTCCACCACCTCCTCTCTCTCCTTCACCATCATGAACAGGCTGCTTGGCAGGTCCACCGTGAACCCACGGACCTCTCCACCCTCCTGCAAGGAAAAACTGGTCAGTGGTTGGGAGGTGAAGGAATGGGCCAAGAGCACTAGGGCAGGCTTTCCAGGACCCACCTCTCTCTGGGAAGCAAAGGCGAGGTGCTGAGGAGCCTGAGTGGGCTGGACCCTCAGGACGGTCGCATGCACAGTGGCCTTCCCAAAGGTCTGGTTTTGTCCTTCAAGCTCCACCTTGGCCAGTGTCTTCTCCAGCTCCCCAAGTTTGCTGTCAGGGAAGGGGCACAGTGAGTGGGATGCAATGGATGTTCAGCAGCAGCTGCAGGAATGGTGTGAGCTGGGGACTCACCGCCGGAGTGTCTGCTGCTCCATGGCTCCCATGGCTGGTGCCAGGGGCTGGGCAATGAGGCTGTCCAAAGCGGTGAGCTGGTCCTCCACATCCTGCTCCCAGACAGGCATGCTCTCTGGAGAGGCTGATGGGAAGGAAGCACCATGAAATGCATGGGCAAAACTGGCTTTCTTGTGCCCCAAACCGACTGGGCACAGCCCTGGGGGAAGCAGAAAGCAGATGGCTTCAAGCTGGCCCCAAGCATGGGAAGCTGACGGTGACTCAAACCCAGAGGGTTTTACTGCCACCCACAGCTTGGCTCCCATCGAGGACATTGGGACTAGGCTGGAGGAGATAGGACCCTGAGAGGCCACTGCAAAGCCCACGGTTTCCCAGGATTTTAGGGGGCAAAACACTTTTGAAAATCTCCACCTTTATCTTTAGGGATCCCAGGTACTACGCCTGTCTTTGGGCTCATTCGAGCAAACCTACATGCCCTTCCATCACCCTTCAGCTGTCTTCACATCACCAGGCTAAACCATATACCGGGCCACCACCAGTGCTCTGCTGATGGCTAGAGAACTGGCTGGGGATGAAACAAACCTTTCATTTCCTTAAAAAAACGTTGAATTGCCTTTACCAGGGAAGAAGTATTCAGCTCTAGCATCAAGGGAGGTGTTCTTCCCATCCTTTGAGATGTAGGACACGTTGAAGATGAACATGCTGGTTCTTTCAGTCTTCTGACTCTCCTGTCCCTTGGTGATGCTCCTGGATGGGTCCTTACCCAGGAGAATTTTCTGCTTCCCATACACCAGCTGCAGGGTCCTGTTGGCCTTGAACCAGGAGACACAGAAGCGGTACCTGCCCAGGGTGGGGGCCAAGCTGTACTTGTAGTAAGAGTTTCTCCTGCTTGGCAAAAAGGGCCTTCTTATTATCAGTGCCTGGGCCGTGTTCTCGATGGAGATGGCAGCAGGGCCGTGCTCGTAGATGACAGAGCTGCTCTGGGTCTGGTTTCGGTCACCACAGAAGTGGAAATCCTCTTCCCTGTGGTCACTGGCTCCCATCCCTGCGTTGTTCAAGCACACAAAGACTCTAGTTCAGCCAGAGGTACAGCCATCTCCATCAAACACTACATCCCTGCCACCTCCCCGATGTCACATCCACACTGCAAGGATCTGCCAGGACCCCCTGGGCAACAGGACCTCCTGCATTTCAGGCACATCCTCTCCCATGTGCCACCACCCACACTGGCAGTGACTGACAGAGGACTTCTCCACGGCCAGAAGGGAAGGATGGAGACCATCTCCTTTCCCTGGAAAGGACACATCCTGCCCAAGGGACCCATCAGAGGCACATCAGCCCATGAGATGTTTTAACTCTGTGGAAGCCACAGTGGCAAACACCCCTTGATGCCCCTCAGCCAATTTCCTGGGGCTGCCAGTTACTTCCAGCAGCCCAAACCCAGCTCACCATCCCAAGCCAGGACAAAGTTGGGGCAATCTACCTTGGAGCGGGGAGAGAAGGAGCAAAAGGAGGACCTTCATCCTGGACAGCGCACTGCTTTGTCTTGGCCTTCAAGAAGACAGCAGAGCCTGCAAGGGTAGGAAAGAAAGGGGCCATATGAGTATTTGGGTATCCCCCATGCCACAGCAAGAGGGATGGGGAGCACAGGCTGTGCAAGTGGGACACCAGCCAATGTGACGGCCAGCTCCTCGCTCTCTCTGCCACCAGGAGGAGTCAGAAGCACCCAGGCATCCCATCTGACTGTGGGCTGGAAGGATTGTGGAGGCTGAAAGCTCAGGAGCTCTCAGCACAGGGAGGGTGCCCCACCACCCCAGCACAGGCACCAACTGACAACGATTCTGCATGGGAGGGGTCTCCCCTTCCTCTCAGTGCTCCATATCTCAGTTCAGGCCTTGGCTTCTAATCACTTCTTAGTGATAGGAACAGAAGGAAACTGTGGTTTCCTAATTTGCCAGCCCTAAAATTATTTTCCCAGGTGCTTTCAGCTCCTGCAGATTAGCTGAGGAGCCAGACCTTGCAAACCCTTTTTCAGCCTGGCAGAAAAAGGCTCTCCCAGGCACATCCTGGAGATGCCAACAAATGGCTGCCCAAATCCCTTCTGCCCCTCCCAACCAGCCAGGCCACATCCTCTGCAGCCCCTCTGCCCATCCCTTCATCTGGCACTCTGCCCTACCCCTCTTATATGTGACCCACACCCAGGCCAGCGCTAAGCACCCCCGGGTGCTGCTACACCCCTGCACCCACCCAGTCACAGTCTTCACACTTCACACCCACAGCCTTTCTCACTGAACGCTCTGCCTGCCCCAGGCCACAGACACCATCTCCAGTGCTGCTGGGCTGTACAAGTGTCACCTCACCCTTGCCCTCCTGTCACCTCAATGCTGTCCTCTCCCTGCTGTCACCTCAATGATGGGATCCTCTCCCTGCTCTCTCTCTCTGCTGTCCTCTCCCTGCTGTCACCTCAATGATAGGATCGACCCTGCCAGGGTCTGATAACCAGCAAGAGGCCCCCCAGGGCAGGACAGCATCGATGGGGGCTTCTGGACCAGCTGGCCCAGACAAACACTTGCCAGCTCACAAAGTGAAGCCCTGTTTGCCAGCGTTGCGCCCCATTCCGGTACCTCTCTCAAACATCCTCTCAAAACCCACCCAGTGGCTGAGCCTTGTTTTGTTTGAGTGGGTGCTGACCAGTGTCACCTTCAGAGGCTTGTGAACTCTGCCCACGGGTCATCAGATGGCTTCCCAGGGTCAGGGAAAAACTGCTTGCTTGAAAACTCGTTATCAGGTTTATCCCACAAGCACAGGCTTTATCTGGAAGTTTCTCTAGCCAGCACAGATCCCAGGGCATATCCTGCACCAGTGTACAGCTCGCTCCTCATCCCTCCCCAGCTGCTTCTTGAAGCAGTTTATCACCAGAAGACAGGGGCTTCGGGTTGTTAATTAATTGCTGCTATGGCTGTAACTGAGTGATGCTAATGAACTTTCACAGTGTGGTCTGGGAAGATACGGCACCGGCACGGTTTGGCAGCATTAAATGGGTTTGCATGGGGGCTGGCATCCCAGTGCTTTGCCACACACTTGGGAACCATGCACACATAGCCAAAAATACGGATCTGGGGTGTCAACGTGCCGCTGGCGGTGGGAAACACCTGGATGATTTCAAAGCAACTGACTGGCACATGAATGCCAACCGTGTTGTGGTGGCACAGAGCCAGCACTCCAGGAAAGCATCCCCTCCAGATGAATCCCAGTGCTGAATCCCAATGAGGTTTCAGCCCATCCCACTGTGCTGGCATCATGAAGATTGTATTGGGATGGTGGGAGGAGCCATTACTCAACTGGGACCAGAAATCCCTGTGAGAAAGTGGGTGGGGGACCTGGTACTTCCCCTCAGAGCCCTATATGGTCCTGTTCAACCTGAAGCCAATTGCTGTTTCCTGAACTGAACAATAGCAAGAGAAAATTCCCCGAAAATGGTTTCACATCAGGAAAATACGGTTTCCATCCACGCTGGCAATAAGCAGTAGTAAAGGTAGCTGGACGCACCAAGTTCATATCAAGGAGGAATCCCGCCTCATCATCTTCCCATTGCCACGTGGCAGTGGGGAAAAAATTCCTGGTTTGGCCCCAAAATCAGCCAGATGATGTACAAAGAAGTGGCAGACACACTGCCAGGGCTACAACACAGCTTGGAGCAGCTTCCTCAATGCCAGCAGCGGGAGGTTTAGCCCTGGGCTCCAGGTCATATCCTCCGATCACAATTAAAAGTACATGCCAGTCTTGGAAAGAAAAGCCAAGGAATTATATTGAAGCCTCGAGGTGGCACGTGGATGTGACGTTTTTCCCAAAGAGAAGGGAAGATGCTCTGACTCCTCAAACAAACACCGGAAACGGGGAGATCCAGGGGCTTTTATCTGTTTTCCTTCCAGGTCTGTCAGGAAAGTGACGCTCTGTTCCTCGAGATGAGCCTGCAGTTCGTCACCAAAGCCCACTGCCCAGCAGGGACTTGGGAACACCATGAGGAAATTGCAGCACGGAGAGGCAGGCCAGGACAGGCTCGGTGAGATGCAGAACAGCTTTGCATAACCAGCCCATCACAGACAATGTGCCCTGGGGTCAGACCTGCCTGAGGAGGTGGGGACCCCACTGGGGTCCCCCTGCAAAGGGGATGCCTCAGTGTCACTCATCGGGGTGCTTCACAAAGCGCCCTTGTCCTTGGCCAGCGGTGCGTGTCCAGAGGGGCCAACACACACGTTATTCATGGCATTGGCATGCAGCTCCCGTCACCGGTGGGTGGCAGGGGCCGGCCCAGCACGTTTGTTAATGCCCAAGGAGCCGAGGGGCAGCTGCGCCGCGCCGGCTGCCCGGCAGTGCCAGCCTGTGCCACAGGATGGGGTGCAGTGGTTCAGTGGTTTGGCTGTTCCCTGTGGCATTGCCCAGAACACACAGCACCTTCAAGACGAGTCTTGCAGACAGGACAAACCCAGACCTGATAAAGATTCCCATGGGAGCAACACAGCTCCCTGCCAGATCCATCTTTTGCCAGCCCCTGGCAGCCATCCCTTCATGCACAGGCATGGGGAGAACCGATGGGAGGCTGGCACAGGCACCTGCCAGTGCCTCGGGCTCTTGAGACGGAGCGTTTGCTTAAAGCTGGGTCTTAACATTCAAAATTTTTAAAAAATTTCCATTTCCTACACCACAGACACAAATATCACAGCGAACTAACCCAGAGCTTCCTCCCGTGCCAGGGCAAGGCAGCACCCGGCTCGGTGGTGAGCAAAGCCTGCAGCTTGGGCAGCAGTGACGCACGCTCTGCCATGGACCGGGTACACCTGCGGTGGTCTGAGGGCTGCTGTGACACAGCACGAAGCAGCGCAGGGTGTCCTTCCCCAGCACCCTGCAGCGCCTTGCTGGCCACAGGGTATACAGAGAGCTGTCCTGCCAGAGCCCTCCCACCGCTCAGCCTTCTTTGGGAGCAACCCCTGGTCTCCTGAAGATAGGCACTACCTTCCCTCCACCCAAACTGCCCCGCTGGGTTTTCAATGGCTCCAAAAACACCCCGTCCCCTCCCAGGTCTTGTCCCTCTTCACAAGAACATCGCCTGCCTGTGCACAGATGCCAGGGAAAGGGAGGCACAGGGGAGTGCAGAGTAGCTCAGGACCACCCCAAATCAGGCTCCCGGGTAGCTGGCACAGAAAGTAGTTACCCTGGAGCTTGGTGAGGGCAAAGCCTGCAGCACCCAAGGAGTCAGGTAGGAGATTGTAGGCCCCCGGGATTCCTGTCAAATCCCAGTTGTCGGGTGAGCTGATGGGAAAGGAGTTGGTGAGTCAGAGCCCTCCTGAAAAACAGGCACCGACAAGCTGCACCCAGCTGGTCCCATGCAGACACTGCCATGCCAGGAGCCACCCAGCCTGCTGCCTGAAAACCCCACACCACCATCCCTGCAACACCCACGGGTGCCACCACAAGGTGCAGGGATAGCTATTCTCAGCAATCTCCATTCAGGCAACACACAGTTGCTTGTAAACCTGTTGCTCTGGGAATAGCAGCCCCCAGGCCACGGGATTAAAAGCTGGACTGGAACCAAGTATGCAGCATTTTTAGTCCTTGGCTTATTTCACATGGGAGCTGCGAACCCAGCAAGGGGCAAGGCAAACCCAGCTCTGGCCACAGTCTCAGGCTCAAAGCCTTTACTCCCCCCTCTCCGAAACACTCCTGGCTCCCCGCTGGCGGTGGAGCTTGGAGGGGGGTTACTGCAGCCCTCAGACCATGAAACGAGCTTTGGCAGCCTTCCCTGCTCACCAGCCATTCGGACTTGCTGCCAGGAGGTTATTCCAGGAGACTTCATTTCAATTCTCCAGCTGGCCTCGCTGGGTTCTGCTGGTCCCGCTGGAGGGGCCGCTCAGGCAGTGAGCACAGATCACCCCAAGCATCCCGCATCTCATATCCCGCCGTGGCGTGCCGGGACCGGCAACAGCAAGCTGGGATGTTGCAGGAGGAATCCCCCCAACAGGCATTTTAGGGAAGGAGGATCACCCTGTCGAGACACGCCAGCGATCCCACGGGATGCTGCACCCTTCTCCAGGAGGCAGGAGGGGAAAGAATGGGGTGTGCTGGTGGTTTCCACAGCGTGGGAAGCAGCGGCCACGAGGCGGGCCGGTGGGGTCAGCTCTGCCGCCGGCAGCAGCAGAAACAGCCGGTCCCGAACAGCTCGGGGGGCTTTACGGCACCATGGCCCGGGAAGCCAGCCTGGCTCGGGGGCAGGCGAGTGCGAGCCCCATGGAGCAGGGATGGAGGTTGTTTTCACAGACAACTGGCAGCACCACGGCCACACGCAGAGACCCTGGGCCCTGCCCAGCCGCAAGCAACACACCCGCCGCTGCGACCCCGCATCCCCACGGAGACCCCTCCGCTCCATCCCTCCAGGCTGCTCCCTGCCCGAGAACCCCGGGGGCGCTTCGCGGTGCCACCAGCCGTGCGGAGCCCCGGTGCCCCGCAGCGCTGCCGGCTGACGCCCACCGCACTCACCCGCCAGCCCGCTGTGCCCGGAGCCCCGCAGCATCCCCTCCGCTCCCGGTGCCTTCCCGGGCTCTCCAGGCAAGCACACCCCGACCCGACCCCCGGCCCGGCTCAGCCGCTCCCCGCTGCCCCCGTACCTGCGCTCGGGGCGGGCTGGGCTCGGCACCGCCCGGCACCGCCCGGTTCGGCTCCGCCGGGCTCGGCTGGCACGGCGCAGCCCCTCGCAGCCCACCGGGCTCAGCGCGGCGCCCCGGTGCGAGCGGCCCCGCCCCGAGCCCCCGACGGGCGGTGACTCAGCGGGGCGGGACTGGAGGCTCCGCACCGACCCCTCCGAGACCCCCCCGCCCAGGGTCCCTGCGGGGCGCGGGGGATCGCCGCCCTCGGTCACGGCACCTGCCCGGCCCGGCTCTGCCTGGCTCGGCTCGGCTCAGCTCAGCTCAGCTCAGCACCTCGCAGCGCGGTCCGGCCGAGACCCTCGGAGATCGCTGCGTGGGCTGCGGGACCACCGCCCTCGCTCACGGCACCTGCTCGGCTCGGCCCGGCTCAGCTTGGGAGCACCGGGCTGGAAAAACAGGGATGAGAAAACCGGGCTGCTTCGCCCCTCCCGGCCGAAACCAGGGTGGGCTGGGGGACCTCGGCTGGGCACAGCCCCGTCCTGCCGTCCTTCAGCTGCTGGCTGGCGAGCGTCCAGCGGCAGGGCGGAGCTGGGGGAGCCGGAGCTGGGAGAGCCGGAGCCAGGCGGCTGCACGCCTGGCTGCCAATGGGATTAAAAAATAACAATTAATGGGAAAGCAGCCGGGACACAGTGTCCCGGTGACCCTTGTCCAGCTCCCCGCAGGGAGCGAGGGAGGCAAAGAGCCGGGCAAGGATCCCAGGCCCTAGGTGAGGGGTGCAGGGGAGGGTTCTCCCATGGCACCCCCTAGAAGCAGGTGGGATGTGACCCAGAGCCTGGATGCGACCACAGGGTTCCCACCACACATCCCAAGGAGATGCTCACCCTGGCCCTGGCCTTCGGGTCCTGGTGGGAGCTGAGGCTGGAAGCAGCGATAGGTGCTGTGCGAGTGGGTAAAGCTGCTGCCAAGCGGCGCCCGCAGCCAGCCCTTAGTGCGCCCCGGAAAGTAGGCGGGCAGGAGAAAGCCGAGACGAAGGGAGGAGGGCGGCGGGGGGGTGGGGGCGCTCCGGGAAGTGCGCTGTGTAAATAGTTGCTCTTGCAGATAATTTTTCAATGGCTTGAATGAGACTTTTCTTTCTGCAGGGGGAAGGGTGCAAACAACTTCCCACTCCAGCAGGGAAGGTGATGGACCTTGATCCATCGCAAGGATTGTGTCATCAGAGGTGCCAGGGCTGCTCTGAGAGCCCTGGAGCAGGGGGACATCCTGCATGTTTGCATCGCTCACCAGCTTGGTTTAATATCCAGCTCCAAGCCCTTCATTTCCCCGGCTCCCTCGGGACAAGGCTCCCATGGGAAGCAGCTCACGTGGCTGGACCGTGGCTAAGGAGGCTGACCATGGCTAACACAGCCGCCTTTGAAGCCCGGCCGTCCCCACGCCTCGGGGAGCTCTGAAACACACGCTCATGGAAGTCGGAGCCGCGGGACCATCGTGGTGAGCCAAGCATCCACTGCAGGTCATCCCGACCGGCTCCTTCGGGAAACGCCATAAATCCACCTCCTGGAAGCCGCGCTGCTAACCCAGCATCGGCTCCTGCAGGATTAGGCTCTCCTGGAGAGGGGAATTAGGTCCAGACCCCTCGATCCAGCGAGGAAAGGACTTTTTTTCTGCTGTTTATGGAACAAAGAGCCTTTTGTCTGCACTTGACGTTATCAGGAGTTATTTTTAGGTCAACGCCTGCACTTGTTGATGTTGTCGGGATTATCTGTAAGTCGACAGGCCATGTTGTGCCTTCAAAGACGCTGCCTGAGCGCAGAGAGGGAGGAAATCCTTGTGTTGTCCCTTGCAAGGGACATTTGCCCTTGGGCACAGGCCAGCAGCACTCCCTCAGCTTGATAAGGATTTATTGCTCAAGGTGGGGAATTCCTCAAAACCCTAAAACTTCCTAAGACCCCTAAAAGCTCCTAAACCTCTTAAAGCTCCTGAATATGCTTAAAGCTCCTAAAAGCCTTAGAAGCTCCTAAACCACTTAAAAAGTCCTAAAAGTCTTAAAAGTTCCTAAACCCTCTAAAAGATTCTAAAATCCCACAAAGTTTCTAAAAGCCCTAAAAATTCATAAAAGTCCTAATAGTTCCTAAACCCCTAAAAGCTCCTGAATATGCTTAAAGCTCCTAAAAGCCTTAGAAGCTCCTAAACCACTTAAAAAGTCCTAAAAGTCTTAAAAGTTCCTAAACCCTCTAAAAGATTCTAAAATCCCACAAAGTTTCTAAAAGCCCTAAAAATTCATAAAAGTCCTAATAGTTCCTAAACCCCTAAAAGCTCCTAAATATGCTTAAAGTTCCTGCAAGCCCCAAAAGATACTGCAAGCCCTAAAAGCTTCTAAATCCCTAAAAAGTCCTAAAGCCCTAAAAATTCCTGAAAACCCAAGAACGTCTTAAATGCCCTAAAAAATCCTAGAGCCCTAAAAATTCCTAAATATGCTCAAAGTCCCAAAAAGTCCCTAAGAGTTTCTAAACCCCTTAAAAGTTTCTGAAACCGCAGAAAGTTCCCAAAAAGCCTCAAAGTTCCTAAAACCCCTGAAATTTTCTAAAAGCCCTAAAAGCTCCAAACTTCCAAAACCTCCTAAAAGCCCTAAATCTTCCTAAAAGCTTTCCAAGGCCCCAGTGCTGACAGCAGGCAGGCGAGAGCGTGCTGGGCAGAGCGTGGCACCGAGGAGGTGAGATGGGCACACTCTGGCAGAAGAGGGCACATCCCACCAGGCTGTGGCAGGACAAGTGTGGGCAGGGGTGCCCCGGCGCCGTCTGCAGCCGAGGGCTGTGCCAGCCCCACTGCCAAGTCGTGCCAGCCCCACTGCCAAGTCATGCCAGCCCCAGCCCAGGGTGCCCAGACTGCCCTGGAAGCCCTTTGGGAGACCATGGTGCTCCCAGCAGAGGTGTAACCACAAGCAGGGCTCAACGCTGCTCTGGCGGGTGGAGGATGATGAGGATGAGGAAGCAAATAAGTGCTGATGGGAGAGGATGCCCTCAGGGTCTCTCATCCAAATCCAGTGAGCAATGCCAGGGCAGCCTTGGGAATCTCGGAGGACAGTGATCCTAAGGGAGCATCACAACTGCTTTTCAGTGGTTGAGGGTTCTCACATTCCCCCGTTGCTGCTGCTCCACGTTCAGTCTGGAAATACATCAGATGGGGAAGTGGGTCCCGCCCACCCCACGTCTGGGTTTCTCTGTCAACATTAACAGCGACTCAGCAGGTGCAAAGGCTGGAAAACCCGACTGTTGGCACAGCAATAAACCCAGATTGTTTGTTTAGGCTTGGCTTTGCAAATAAACTCCCAGGGATGTCGGGGGAATCTGGGGAGAAATTGGTCCTCAGGGGGTATCTGCACAAGCACCAGGGGAGGATGCTCCCACAGGATGCAGGAACCAGGCTCATCAGTTCTCTGGCAGCCAAGTCCCAAAGGCAGATCCCAAAATGGAGCCAAGGTCTGCCCTGAACCTTTCATTTCCAGGCAGATTTGGTGTCTTCCCTGGCTGCTTGTTCCCTCCAAAATTTGTAGAATTTGCAATAATTCCACAGCTTCGCACCAGGGGTCAGGGCTGGTTCTGGAGCCTGAAGGCACTGTGGTGCAGCTCAGACACCTTTCCTGGGGAACAAAGGATGGCATAACCCTTCCAGCAGCCTGGCACTGGCCTCCTCCAGGTAAGGCTCCCAGGAAGTTGAATGGCATCATTTCTCCTTGGGAAGGTTACAGGGGCCAGCTCCTCCTCCTGCCTGTGCTGCCGAGCGCTGGGTTGAGCCGGCCCTGGCACCAACACACTGGGGTGGTGGGAGGCTTGATCCCAACCTGTGGTCCCAGGGGACCTCGAGGCGTGTCTTGACCATGCTCCTGCTGTGGCAGGGGAGGAAAAGGGTGACCACTGGTCACCAGCAGTGAGCTCAGCTACCCAGGAACCAGCATGTCCCACCAGTCCCCAGCAGGCTCAGCTCCCCAGGGACCACCGTGCCCCACGGGAGCTGTGTTCCTGCTGCCAGGAGACAGCCACCAAGTGATTGTTTTCCAAGCACCACCGGATACGTGTTCACGTACCGGTGTTGGTGTGTACGCAGGCACCGTCAGCCAGCGTGAATCACACCACAAACCCCGAAATCTCAAGCTGAGGAGAAGGGGCATGGAACGTGCTGGGATGTGATTCTCCCACGTCAGGGCTCACGGTGAAAGCCAAGTGCTTGGCACCTCACCAAACCCCCAGGCCCTCTGCTGAATAGCTGAAGTCACCCGCCGGAGCGGTGAGCCATGCACAGCTCATCGCCACGCGGCGAGATGTGAGCTGGGGGCACCGTGGTGCCCGGGGGGCTGGAAGGAGGGGACACACAGCCCTGGCGGGACAGGCTTTGTCCGGGCCACTGGCGGGAGTAATGGGAGCAGGGCAGCTCTTTGTGCACGGAACAAAGAACAATAGCCAGCGGCTTCCTTTACTGCCCAGAAGCGGGAAGGAGCCAGAAAGGAAAATGTCACTCGGCAGAGATGGGCAGTGTGTCACCCCACGAGGCTCCCAATGGTGCCCAGTCCCCTGCCACCAGACCTGGAACGGGCAGCACCAGCAAATGGCATCCCACTGGCACACCCTCCAGGCTACAAGCGTGGAGAAGATGTGGACCCTGCTGACCACAGGCAGATTTGCTATGCTGTGATGCTGCTCTGCATCCCAGCAGGAACAGCGGGATGCCAAGCTCCAAAATCTCAGGCATCAGGAGAGGCAAAACCCCGGATGCAGTTCCAGGCGAATCCCAGCGTATGGGGATGCACCAGCGCCTCAGGGCTGACATGCTGCCCCCAGTCGATGGATTTAGTCCCTGCAGTTCGTCCTGGCTATTTATTTATCACTGGCTGGACTGCCTGAACTCCGATAAAGTGTCTGGTCACCTCGAGGAGCTCCGCTCAGAGTCTGCCTTCTTTGGTGAGAGCGGGAGGAAAACTGAGATGTTGGTTCACTTACTCACTTCCCACCCTCTCCTCCACGCTGACACGTCCCCCGATACCAAGACAAACTCTGCTCACCCATTTTCCCTGCGCTGGATTTGGGGAGGTGGGACGACTTTTGGTGGGGTGCTGTGGTGGATGACAAACCAGGCTCGCAGAGGGCTGGGGGTGGCACAACCTCACATCCACACTTGCCAGCCCGCAGCTGTGCTGGCACCAAATGGATGGGAGGGATGTACCTGGAGAGCCCCGTTTTTGACTGTCCCTTGTGAGATGCGCAGTGGCAGCTCCCCGTGGGGGTTCGGACGTCCCCTCCCGTGTGCCAAGGTGCTCTTCGGCACCGCTCACGGTCACCGCCGCGGTCCCGCATCGCCCCCGGCCGGCCCTGCGCGATCCCATTCCCGAGCCTGGACCGTTCCCGGGATCCTCGTGCCATCTAGTGGGACCTGCACCAACGACACGGCGGAGCGTGGCTGCCGGTCCGCGGCTCTGCCGCCGGCGGCGGGACCCCCGCCGGGTCAGCACGACCACCCCAGCAGTGGAGGAGACCCACATCGGCAATTAAACGGCGCTTCTAACGAGAAGCAGCGGTCAAGTGCTGGTCGCTAGTGGAGGGACCACGGGCAGGCATGCGACCACAGTCCTCCAGGGGACACAGTGCTTGGTGGTGCCGAGCTGCAGCTTCCCTACAGTTCCCACCGCCCAGAAATTCGGTTTTGAACCTCAGCGCTGCGCCCAGAGTGCCAGGGATGTGTGCTGTGCCCAGGGTGCACACTGTGCCTGGGATCCACGCTGTGCCCACAGCCTCAGTGCAGTGCCCAGGGTGCCAGGGATGTGTGCTGTGCCCAGGGTGCACACTGTGCCCAGGATCCATGCTGTGCCTGGGATCCACACTGTGCCCGCAGCCTCTGCTGTGCCCAGGGTGCCTGGGTTGTGTGCTGTGCCCAGGATCCACAGGGCACAGCAGGATGCACACTGTGCCTGGGATCCATGCTGTGCCCGCAGCCTCAGTGCTGTGCCCAGGGTGCCAGGGATGTGCGCTGTGCCCAGGGTGCACGCTGTGCCTGCAGCCTCAGTGCTATGCCCAGGGTGCCTGGGTTGTGTGCTGTGCCCAGGATCCACAGGGCACAGCAGGATGCACACTGTGCCTGGGATCCATGCTGTGCCCGCAGCCTCAGTGCTGTGCCCAGGGTGCCAGGGATGTGCGCTGTGCCCAGGGCGCACGCTGTGCCTGCAGCCTCAGTGCTATGCCCAGGGTGCCTGGGATGTGTGCTGTGCCCAGGATCCATGCTGTGCCTGGGATCCATGCTGTGCCCACAGCCTCAGTGCTATGCCCAGGGTGCCTGGGATGGATAGTGTGGCAGGAGTTCCTGGGGTGTGCGAGGTGCTGATCTCCACTCTCTGGTGCCCAACGATAGGACACAGGAGGTGGAATGAAGCTGTTTCAAGGGAATTTTAGTTTGGACATAAGGAAAAGGCTCTTCACTGAGAAGGCTGTCAGGCACAGGAACAGACTCCCTGGGGAAGTGATCATGGCATCCACCATACCAGAGTTAAGGATAAACTGGATGAAGCTCTTAGTCCTATGATTTAGTTTCAGATTGTCCTGCAAGGACCAGGGAGTTGGACTCAATGATCTTTGTGAGTTACTTCCAGCTCAAAATAGTCTATGATTTTGTGATACCACAGTTTGATGCTACTGCCAGGACAGAACCAGAGTCCTCCATGCCACTCCAAACACAACAGCACAGCACTGCAGCAATGCCAGCTGCCCCAACTGAAGGAACAAGCGTCTTTTTTTCCCCTAAAATAGTTTTGTTTGTCCCAAAAGTCTTTGTCTTGTGCTCCAGGGAATGCTGGGTCCAACTGCAGGGATGTGGCCATGTGCAGAAGTCTGAGGAGCAAGGAGAGCTCAGCCACCCCAGTGCCCATCATGGTGCAGCAGTGCCACCCTGTGCTTGTCCAGCGCCTACAGCCACTCATGCAACAAGTCTCTAGGTCTCTGTTCAGGATGTGGGGCAACCATCTGCCTCCATGTGACCCATCCCAAAGATGGGACCCCTTTGGAGACGGATTTAAGGGACTTTGCTGGGCACAGTCAGGCACCCTGGGTCAGGCTGGAACCCCAGAGCTGGAGGAGAAGGGTGCCAGGAGGATGATCGCTGCACCAGAGAGGTGGATAACTGGCCACATCCTTAGGTGACATTCCCCAGGCCAAGGAGGTTTGATTTTTGCAAGGGTAAAGCCCAGAAATCCCAGAATGCTGCAATGCATTCTCGAGCCTGCTGGTGTCACCAGGACACGAATGTCCGAGCAAACAGCAAAGACACATTTGGAAAAAACTTTGCCAGTTTTAGTGCTGGGAGTGGATTAAAGCCCCAGCCACGCACCAGCAGCTCTGGCCAAACCGCCTGCAAAATCGCTTCACCGCCTGCAAGAGAAGGCGCCTGTTCCCCTGGCACAAAACGCTGAAATAGGGGCGTGGGAGAGCAAAGCATCTCCCGCCTCCAGCTTTTTGGGGTCGTTTCCAGCAGAAAAATTCCAGGCTTGGAAAGAACACGCACAGGCATTTAATGTTTTGCTTTAATTTGACTTGGTTTTCCCTGCTTTGCTTGATCCTGGGGTGAAAATTGGTGTTGGCGTCCCATGGCATAAACTCCACGTCCCGTTGGAGACAAGTCCTCTTGTCTGCGAGTATTTCCCAATTTGGCTGACAAGCACCCGGCAAAGGGGGGAAAGGGTGGTTCGGGGGCTTTCTGCGTGTTCGGCAGCAGGAGGGAGCCAGCAGCAGCGCGTGCGAGGGCGCGGCGTGGCCACGAGGGACCCGCTCTCTTCTGAGGACACTCGAGTGACTGTGTCTTGTCACCCGCCGCGTCCCCACCCAGTCACCCACTCCCCGGTGCAGACACGCGTGTGCATCCCAGAAACACCCACGGGCGAAGGTCCGCACGGGCAAACACCCACCCACAGGGGTGCGCGGGCACCCGAGCGCAGGGTCCCCACGCGTGCAGCCCCCCGAGCGCAGGGTCCCCACGCGTGCAGCCCCCCCGCCCGTGCCACGGGGCAGGACACGCAGCACAGCCCGGGAGCGGCCCCCGGGCGCGGGCGGGGGGCGGGAGCGGCGGCGGGAGGAGGAGGAGGAGGAGGAAGGGGGGGAGGAGG
>VWZG01006115.1:61958-112713 GCA_013396735.1 Grallaria varia | reverse complement strand
GTGGTGGTGGTTTGGGGGGCTGCTGGGTGCGAATTAGGGTGGCGTTGAATTGCAGCACCCACAGGTGGGGGGTCAGGGGTTTGGTCGCCTCCCTCCATCGCTGGGAGCCGCAGCCACGAGCATGCTGGGTAATTCCATGCTAATTAAGGGAGAACAAAGAGGGAGCGGGCTCGAGGTGGGGGCGGGGGGGGGGACACGCTTGGGTACGATGCCCCCACCAGCCCCAGAAGCAGGGGCTGTGGGAGAGGGGACGGGGAGATGCCAGAGCAGGGGTCCCCTTGGGAGCTTTGTCTGTGTTCATTAATTAAGCTCTGTCATTAGCACTGGCGGGGGGATGGGGGCTGATGATGGCAGCCCCGGGTTATCCCCATCCCCAGCATCCCCTCCTGTCCCCAGGCCAGCAGGGTGAGCAGAATCAGGCGCAGGTCCCGAGGATGGGGACATGGGGACGGGGTGGGGACAGGGACCCCCACGTGCCCCGTGGCAGCCGCCGCGCTCTCTGTCCCGCAGATCTACCGGCGCTGCTGGCTGGTCTTCCGGAAATCCTCCAGCAAAGGGCCCCAGCGCCTGGAGAAGTACCCGGATGAGAAGTCAGCATGCCTGCGAGGGTGCCCCAAGGTGAGGGGGGCACTGCAGGCGTGCTGGGGGGCTGCCCACTGCTTGGGGCCCCGTGCCACAGCAGGTCCCTCCGCGTCTCAACTCACTGGGCAGCTGCTGCCCCGTGCGCTCCAGTGGGATGCAGCTGGGTCTGGGTGCTGCAGGTGACAGGGTGTGGGTGCAGCGAGGGACAAAGTTTGGGTGCAGCGTCTGGGGTCTGGGTGCTGCAGGTGACAGGGTCTGGGAGCAGTGGGGGACAAGGTTTTGGGTGCAGCATCTGGGGTCTGGGTGCAGCAGGTGACAGGGTCTGGGAGCAGTGGGGGACAAGGTTTTGGGTGCAGCATCTGGGGTCTGGGTGCAGCAGGTGACAGGGTCTGGGCGCAGCAGCTGGGGCCTAGGTGCAGTGGGGGACACAGTCTGGGTGCAGTGGGGGACACACTCTGGGTGCAGCAGAGGACACAGTCTGGGTGTAGCAGGTGAAAGGGTCTGGGTGCAGCAGGTGACAGAGTCTGGGAGCAGCAGCTGGGGCCTAGGTGCAGTGGGGGACACAGTCTGGGTGCAGTGGGGGACACACTCTGGGTGCAGCAGAGGACACAGTCTGGGTGTAGCAGGTGAAAGGGTCTGGGTGCAGCAGGTGACAGAGTCTGGGAGCAGCAGCTGGGGCCTAGGTGCAGTGNCACAGGCTGGGTGCAGTGGGGGACACACGGTGGGTGCAGCAGAGGACACAGTCTGGGTGCAACAGGTGACAGGGTCTGGGTGCAGCAGGTGACAGGGTCTGGGAGCAGCAGCTGGGGCCTAGGTGCAGTGGGGGACACAGTCTGGGTGCAGTGGGGGACACACTCTGGGTGCAGCAGAGGACACAGTCTGGGTGCAGCAGGTGACAGGGTCTGGGAGCAGCAGCTGGGGTCTGGATGCAGCCCTCAGTGACCCTCCCACCTCCCCTGCAGGTCACTGAGATTAGCAATGTCAAATGCATCACCCGGCTGCCCAAGGAGACCAAGAGACAGGCTGTGGCCATTGTCTTCACTGATGACTCTGCCCGGACCTTCACCTGCGACTCAGGTACGGGGCAGCGCCCAGGGGAGCCGGGCTGAGGGCGCTGGGTGAGGCACGCTGGCTTGGCCAGGGTCGCCCAGGGGCTGCCATGGTGCCTTGCAGAGCTGGAGGCGGAGGAGTGGTACAAGACGCTGTCAGTGGAGTGCCTGGGCGCCCGCCTGAACGACATCAGCCTGGGGGAGCCCGACCTGCTGGCGCCCGGCGTGCAGTGCGAGCAGACGGGTGAGCGTGGTGGCGGGGCGCTCGCCNCTCAACTCACTGGGCAGCTGCTGCCCCGTGCGCTCCAGTGGGATGCAGCTGGGTCTGGGTGCTGCAGGTGACAGGGTGTGGGTGCAGCGAGGGACAAAGTTTGGGTGCAGCGTCTGGGGTCTGGGTGCTGCAGGTGACAGGGTCTGGGAGCAGTGGGGGACAAGGTTTTGGGTGCAGCATCTGGGGTCTGGGTGCAGCAGGTGACAGAGTCTGGGAGCAGCAGCTGGGGCCTAGGTGCAGTGGGGGACACAGTCTGGGTGCAGCAGAGGACACAGTCTGGGTGCAACAGGTGACAGGGTCTGGGTGCAGCAGGTGACAGGGTCTGGGAGCAGCAGCTGGGGCCTAGGTGCAGTGGGGGACACAGTCTGGGTGCAGCAGAGGACACAGTCTGGGTGCAGCAGGTGACAGGGTCTGGGAGCAGCAGCTGGGGTCTGGATGCAGCCCTCAGTGACCCTCCCACCTCCCCTGCAGGTCACTGAGATTAGCAATGTCAAATGCATCACCCGGCTGCCCAAGGAGACCAAGAGACAGGCTGTGGCCATTGTCTTCACTGATGACTCTGCCCGGACCTTCACCTGCGACTCAGGTACGGGGCAGCGCCCAGGGGAGCCGGGCTGAGGGCGCTGGGTGAGGCACGCTGGCTTGGCCAGGGTCGCCCAGGGGCTGCCATGGTGCCTTGCAGAGCTGGAGGCGGAGGAGTGGTACAAGACGCTGTCAGTGGAGTGCCTGGGCGCCCGCCTGAACGACATCAGCCTGGGGGAGCCCGACCTGCTGGCGCCCGGCGTGCAGTGCGAGCAGACGGGTGAGCGTGGTGGCGGGGCGCTCGCCCGGGGCTCCGCCTCGCTACACCCCCCACGGATTATTTTATTTTCCAGTTTTTTTCCCCCTCTCCAGACCGGTTCAACGTGTTCCTCCTCCCCTGCCCCAACCTGGACGTTTACGGCGAGTGCAAGCTGCAGATCACCCACGAAAACATCTACCTCTGGGACACGCACAACCCCCGGGTGAAGTTGGTCTCCTGGCCCCTCTGCGCCCTGCGCCGCTACGGCCGCGATGCCACCCGCTTCACCTTCGAGGCTGGACGGTGAGATGTCACCCTTGCCAGGTCGGGGGTCACCGCTGGGTGCCTTCATCCAGCTGGGTGCTCCAGGAGATGGCACTGCTGCCGTCACCACAGGGCAGGCATGAGACTTGGGGTGATTGCCACGGCCCACAAAGGGTGTCCCATGGCGGGGGGCGTTAGGAGCTGGTTATGGTCCCAGCTCAACACCATGAAAGGGACATAGGGACAGCTCTAACAGCATGGGAAGCTGGGCCAGCTGCCACCTGGTATGGGTTTTGTTCATCATCCCTTGGCTTGAGGACCCTGATGGCATCCTGCGCCCTGTCCCTGCAGGATGTGTGATGCAGGAGAAGGTCTCTACACCTTCCAGACACAAGAGGGTGAGCAGATCTACCAGCGTGTGCACAGCGCCACATTGGCCATCGCCGAGCAGCACAAGAGGGTCCTGCTGGAGATGGAGAAGAACGTCAGGGTGAGCTCCAGCCCACCCTGTGGGGGGACACAGCAGAGGGAGACTCTGGGGGCCCTGTGTCACCCTTCTCCCCCTCATCCACCACAGCTGCTGAACAAAGGCACTGAGCACTTCTCCTACCCTTGCACCCCCACCACCATGCTGCCCCGCAGCGCCTACTGGCACCACATCACCGGCTCCCAAAACATGGCTGAATCCTCCAGCTATGCTGGTGAGTGGCCCTGTTCCCCTGCCAAGGAGCTGCTGCTCCTCCAGCCTCCAGGGCTTTCCTCACCAGCTGAGCCCACCCTCTGCTTTGTTCTCAGGGGAGGCATACACGGGCGCCCAGGCCAGCTCGGACACCGACCTCCTCAACAGGTTTATCTTGCTGAAGCCAAAGTCCTCCAAAAGCGACAAGCCTGAAAGCAGGGAGCCCACATCATCCCCGTGAGCCAGCGGAGGGGGGGGACTGTGGCAAGGGTCCCCTTTTTCTTCCCCAAGGGGTGGCAAGGACACAGGCAGCCACCCTTCAGAAGCCCCAGGAGACCTTGGCACCTCTGTGCCAAGACCTTGAGGAGCAGGTGCTGGCTCGAGCCCTGGCATTAGTGGAGGCGACGGCTGGATCAGCCTTGACTGACTTCAAATATATATTGAATAACCGTATTGTAAGAGATATTTCCTTCTCACATGAACACAAACATGGTGGCTGCCGAAGAACCCTCGGGCAGATGCTCAGAGCTTTTTGACTCTTGGGAATCCAGCTGGGAGGTGAAGAGAGGTGGAGGGGTCAAGTTCAGAGTGTGTTCTGTGAGGCAAGAGGACTGGAGCATCACCCTGTGATGGGCATGGAGCACTGGAGGATGTGGCTGTGGTGTGGGGTCCCACCCCGTCATGAAGAGTGGGGTACTTCTGTGGACACCCTGCCACCCTGAGCTGATTTTTGCACTTCAAGCTATTTAAACTGGCTGTAGAATTGAGATGTCTCAGGAGAAACTGGTTTTCCATCCAGGGGGGTCGGCTGGGTAAGTCCCGGCTTCCCCCACTCCAGCACCCCTCACTCCTCCACCCACAGCCTGGTGCTCTTTCTGTGCCCCTGGTTTATCTGCTGGTGGGCAACCCCGGGACTGGTTTTGGCCAGTAGCACCTGTCTCTTGAGGGGCAGCTTTGTGGATATAGGAAGTTGCAGGGCAGATAAGCCCATGCTGAAGGGGAGAGAGCTGCATTCCTCTGTGCATTCCCATAGCCCTCGCTCCCCCCTCGCCCACCAGGTAAAAGCCCTTGCCCGGGGGAAACTGGGCTTTATGTGCTGAACTCAAAAGCAATTGATTTTTTTCTAGTTCTCCTGTTTATTGACCTCCTCTAGAAGGGCTATCTTTTTATTGCTGTGCAAACCTTGGTGTTTCTTTGGAGTCTTCTTTCTGTCTGGGTTGGTGCTTTTATTTCTGCCCTTTAAAGCTCCAGGTCCATGTGTTGAGCACGAGGTGTGTTGTGATGTGGGAACCTGTGGTCTGTAAATACTGTTTCTTGGGTTTGTGGCTGAGGCTGGGGGAATGTTGGGACAGAGAAAGGCCGCTCCCTGCAGCATGGCCAAACATGGAGGGGCTTGTCAGACCCCAGCACCACCTGGCAGCACGTCCTCCCCTGGATGAGAGGTGTAACTTGCTCCCTTTTCCCAGCTACACACCTCATCTGGAAAAGATTTAACATTTGTTACCAAAAATGTTTGGGTTTTCTGTTTTTTAAGGAGTTGCTCAATGAATAAACAACCCTTATCCACATCCACCCTTCCTGTTTGTCTGTTCCATCCAAGCGCACTCGGGAAGCGCAAGTGGGTGTAGCGCCTGCCAGAGAGAAAAATGCTGATGGGGGGAAGGTTTCCTGAGGCTCCTGGCAGCAAGCTTGGCTCAAAGCTTTGTTCTGCCTCCAGCCATGGCCAGGACATTTCAAGTGAAGCCTTAAAACCGCTGGGATAGGGAGAAGGGTGGAGCGAGTTGCCACTCTCCATCAAGAAACCCCAAGTGAAACAGGATGCCAGCACTCCACTGTCATCCCTCGCCTCGCCGCCCGCAACTCCAGGGACGTGCCAGGGTAGTGGTGGCTCCAGGTCCCCAGGTGAAGGAATTTTAAGCCACGCCATCTTCCAGCTCTCCCACAGCTGTGCCAGATAAGTTATCCATGCCATGACTGCCTGGCAGTGCTGGCCTGAAGGTGAGACAGCCATGGCAGCTGATGCAGTGCTCCCTCCAGGGACAGGGACACGGGGAGCCATGCCACTGCCAGCTCTGCCACGGCAAGGACATGGAAGCAGTAGCTTTTTGGAGGGGAAAGCAGTGCTGACACGGGCTGCTCTCTCCAGCTCAGCACGACCCACATCAGCACTCCCTGAGCCATCCCCATGCCTGTACTGGGACAAGCACAGGGGCACATGCCTTCCCCTCCCTCCCAGTCCCCACAGTATAGCCGTGGCAGGTCTCTCCAGGAAAGCATCACTGAGAAGCTCATACCAAGCCACACTGGGTACTGATGGAGGGGAGGAGAAGGGGTGACCCAGGTCATTGCTGCAGCCTTTCAGCAGCTGCCAGGGGGTTCAGGGTATGGGACCTGCACCAAGCTCCAGCCCAGCAAATCCTCAGGGCTGTGGGCACACTGGAAGGTGCCAGCTGAGGCCATTACTGACAGACCCCCTGCCACCCAGCTCCTCACAGGAAGGTTATACAGTGCAGGGGTAGAATCTGCTCCAAAGGAGTCTGTAAGTACAGCTTGGCCTGCCTGACCCAGCTGGGCTCCCCTGCAGCGCTGCCTTCTGCAGCATCGCGCCCACCCCAGCCTCAAACATCTGCTTTAAACACAGCGCTGGATGAGTGAACTGTGAGCTGCCTGCGGGAGGGGTGCTGCTCTCCTGAGGAGATAATGTCACAAGCAGCAATCAGCATCAGTGAGCAATGCTCCCTCCTAAGCAGATCTTGTTAAGTTAATGTCTACTGGAGAGAAGTAAACGATGTGACATCTTCTCCGGCAGCCCCAGCCGAGCTTTCAGTGATGACAGAAAAATGTGGAGGTAAGGCTTTATTCAGCACAGTAAAGAATGGAGATGTAAATAAAGTAGGGTTGGGTAACTGAGGTGCACACTTCCCAATCCCAAATACCACATGGCCAGTATCCAAAACCAGAACCAAAACCCTGGGATAACTTAGAGGCAAAGCCTGTCCTAGTGAAGATGCTCACTGATTACCTCTCTGTTCAACCCTACACAACACAATGGCCTTCCCTGGAAAGCAGGGTCAGGGAAGAGGTGTCACCAACGAGCAGAGCTGGGCCAGGAAAGTCAGAGGGAGATGGGGAGGTAAAAGCCTCTCATCAGATCATGGCCAGGCAGAGGCAAGGATCTCCTCCAACACTCACACCTCAGCACTCTCTTGCGAGGGGCCACCTCAGTTTATAGTGAGGACATCACTCTGAATCTCGTGGCTCAGCTGGGTTTGGAGGTCACTCAGTTTCTTCTTCAGGCCGGACAGTGCAGAGAGAACGATGGTCTCTGGACGCAGAGAACCGCAGGACTCCACATTGTAATAAAACCTGAGGTTACAAGTCAGGGGGTTAAGTCACCGTTTGCACTGCACAGAGGTGCAAACACAGAGTGCAGGCACAGAGCAGTTCCAGCCCATCCCTACCCACCACAAGGAGATCTGCTGGAATTCCAGCCATCAGCATCATTCACCTCCCAACGACACAACAGCCAGCACTGCTCCTCTACAACTATCACACCAACACCTGCAAGTTCATGGGCCACAAGAGCGCTTCTGGGATTGGTTTTTGTTCAGCACCACGGCCTGTGAGCCAGGAGGGGAGCCCCATGCCAGGGAGTAAGGCTGGCTGAGCCACTTTGGCAGTGCAAATAACACCAGCAATCAGAGCACAAGACACACACAGGTGAATAAATACCCTAAGCCATTTTTCCCTGCAGGCCTTACACTTCACTGAGCGTGCACTGCCCTACCTGGCAACACGAACTCAGGAGAGCTGTCTAGTATCTCCCAGAGGGGAAAATCTGCCAGATCAGTTAACACCAATTTCTGCCCTGTTTTTCAGAGAACATCAGCTCCCTGGGTTGGCAACTTCAGCACAGAGTAGACACTCTTCTGTTATTAAGAGCTGATGAGGTGCACCCAAACAGTAGCCCACACTTCCAGCCTGGGCAGTGCATTCAGCTCCCTACCTCTCTGGCTTCCCGTTGGGGTCATAGGGAGCCTGAGCATCCTCGTCATCAATCTCCGAGTACTCACTCTTGGGCCTGGAATCAGAAAGCAGGAGAGGTTAGCACAGAGCCTGTGCCCTGGCCTGGCCCCCACAGAGCTCAGGCACTCAGTTTGACCCCAGAGAGCAAGCACTGAGGCTCATGTCCAGCACACGCATTGGGGTGGTCATCAGACATCAAGTCACAGAGAAAAGCTCAGTCCCACATTGCCCCTTCTGGCTCCTCAGTAATGCCAGAGTCACCCAGCAGCACTAAAGGAAGGGGATCAGCCCTGCTCTGCCCAAACTCAGTGAGCCCTGTGCAGGGAGCACTGTGGTCCCATCCATGTACAATCCAGCAGGTGTTCACAGTGAATGGATGTCAATGCCTGAAGGGACCGTGTTTATGGAGCCTGGATGCTTTTATGGAGTAATGGGCCTTGTGTGATCATTTCTTTCTACTTTCCACTAGGCCAGGAAAGCACCAGAGCACTCCAGTGCTCAAGTCTGTGAACAGCTGAGGTGGGAAGGTACAGTTGGCTTGGACCCAGCAGGAAAAAATCTCCTGTACCTCAGACACCATCTGTATCACTGAGCTCCATCCTGATGTCCTGCACCTTCACTCCCCTACAAAAATCACTGCAATGCCTGTGCATCAGTTAGGCAAACACACCTTTTAACCCACTGCACCGTTGGTTTATAGAGCACCACATCAGAGAGACTCTGCGAGGACTTAATCTATGTAAGAAAACCCAAAGCCTTGAGCTGTCTGAAAAGCCAGCACAGAAAATCCCGTGCCCACCAAGGTCTCCTGCTGGCCTTCCTCTGCCCCAGTGATGCCCAGAAAGGCTGATTCCAGCACCCTGTCATCAGCTGCCTGAAATAAAACCGTATTTCTCAAACAAACCCTCTGCCTGTACAAACCACTGAGAGAGATAAATGTGTTAATGGAGCTTGGACTTCTCATCACTTGCAAAATCACCCATGACTGAAATGGTGCAGAGGTTTCTACCACCGCAACAGCTGTTGGGAGAGTTCAGCTGAATGCCAGTGCTCTGCCAACAGCCTCAAAAAGCAATCAGCATGAAAAACTAAACCAAAATTCATAGCTAGCCTTGGACAGAAGAAGCCTTTGGCTCTGTATTGTCTTCACAGCGAGGTCAGATGAACTTTGAAAGACAGACGTATCATCAGGGAACTGGCAACTCCAATGTCAATTTTCCTTTGAGATTTTTTTCCAACTTTGACATATATTTTGTCAAGAACTTCTCAAAAACTGTTTCCAGGTGCCCTGCCTATTGTATACCACACCAGGTTCCTGAAGATGCAGCCAACCCTGCCACCAAACAAAAGAATTCCCGCTAGCAGCTGCCTTGGGCCACCCAGCCAGGGAAGCACCACATTGCTGAGGTATACACAGTACATGTACTCAGCTGGGGCTGCTCTCCCTGACACCAACCTTTCCCAAAGCCCACACTCTCCAAAGTCACCCTGTGACATTCCCCATGCGAAAAGGCAGCAAAGCCAACGATACCTCAGCCTGCCTGGCACCTCACTGTCCCACTCAAAGCAGCACTCCAAATCTGTCACTTCAGCAGTGTCACAGACTTATGATCCAGCACTACAGAAATTAAACCAGGGAATTTTTACAGCACCAAAATGAGTCTGTGCAAGGGAAAGCGACAGGTATGCTCACCATCACTTACTGACCCACATTATCCCCAGGACTGAAATATAAGTTGTTATCTGCTGGAAAATCTTTTCCAGTCCCTCCAGACAAACACTGGGACATACCATTCCTCTGGTTTGGGGTACACGGTGTGCCTCAGCGCGTTGTCTGGGTCATATTCAAAGGCCACACCTGCCGTGGGGTTCCACTTGGCATGCTCCTTCCCAAAGCCCTTCTTGGCATAGGCTCGCAGGCGGAGCTCCTGGCCCTTCCGCAGCTTCACAATGAGGATGTCTGGAAAAGCACAGGCCAGTCTGAGAAGGCTGCAGAGGAGAAATTGGTGTCCAGGATCATACTACACCAAAGGCAGGGATTTTTGGCACCCAGGAAGATGTAACCAGTAATTCAGGGTTTGCTTGGATTCTTAGAGGGGCTCACCTGTGTCCCCAGAGCAGAAAAATAAAACAGAGCTGCACAGGCCCCCAAGGAACAGTGGACTGCACACCACTACATCTCTTTGCTGTCTCTAACCTCTCACAAGGAGCCAGAAGCACCCTCTGATACAGGACTTTAGTTCTGGGGACAACCTAAAGTCCCATTAAGACAAAAAGCTATCCCACCAATGCATTGACACTGGTGGCTCTGAAGCATCAGATTTACAGCTGCCTTATGCTTACACAGATAGTAAAGGAAAAATGAGTTCAAAGAGCCTGACAGGGAAGTTAATTTCCTCCTCCAGCTCTTCTTCCCAGTGACCTGCCACTCACCATCCTGCTCCACGTAGTCATTGGGGTCGTTGTCTCTGCTCCGAGATGTCACCTGCAGCAGCACAGAAAAACCAAGCAAATTAATGACCAGATCAGCTTTCCTCTCCACATCAAAGAGCAGTTGTCAACAAAGGTCAGAGATGGTGCAGAACCCCTCTAGAGTGACTTACAGCAACAAATCCAGCCCACCCTATTTAATGGAATTCAGGACAATTCAGGCAGCTGCAGCCAGGTATGTGATATTCCTGCAATGGCCTGCTTGCCTCCTGAGCTGCACTCTCCACAGGAAGGAGGGCACTCCAGCCCAGTTCAGCACATCTGCTTGGTTCCCAGAGTCACTCCCACAACTGCTGTAGGTGACACACAGCACCTCAGCCAAAGCAAGTGGGCTCCAGCTGGGCTTTAACCAGGCAGATACTGTCACGGGGCAGCAGGAGCAGTTGTGGTGACATCCAGATGTGGCCTCAACAGTGTATAAAAACATTTTCTGTAAGTCTCTTTGCATCTGTCCCACTTTGACCCCACCAATCCTCCACAATACAGCTGTGCAGCAGCTGTTTGGCAGCAGTGCCCTGGCCAGGGCTCCTCACACCTTGCCAGGCTGAGAGCCAAGAACCAGCAAACCAGAGACCTTGGGTTGCTGCCAAGGGGATGACCTTTTCTGAGCCCGGGCAGCACATGGGCAGGGGAAGGCAGTGGCACAGCAGCAGGACACAGGCACGCACACTCAGAGTGTTCCAGGTGAGATGAAGGGGCAACACTAAAGCCTTCATGAAGGGTGCAGGATGAGGGCTTTGCATGCCATCAGAGAGCAAGGATGACACCGCAAAGACAGGAGTGCACTGGCACATGGTGCTCCCACAGGTATTCCTGCTGTGCTCTCCCACTGTGGTTTGGGTGGAGCTTTAGACAATGTGAAATATGCTCAGAGGCCTTGCTTTGTGCACAATTCATGTGTTTGCTACCCCGTCCTCAGCAGGAATGTAGAGAAGAACAAGCAGAGGGATGGCACTGACCGGAATGACCCGGGGGTTGTTGGAGATGAGGTCGCGGGACGTGACATGACGAGTCTGGTCCTCGTTGCAGCGAACATCCAGGGTGAACTCCACGGAGCACTCCGGGCAGAACTCGTCACACGTGCAGTCCTGGGATACACACATGGGTTGAGACCTCCATGCAAGAAACTGCCAGTGCTTCCCATCGGATCAGACACCCATCACCATCAAAACAAGCCCCCACAACCATTTCATTTGACTTACTCTGGAATATTGCATCTTATCCACAATGTCATCGCTAGTGAGCGGAATGAGACCTGTGGGGAGAAGGAAATCAGGGGAATGTCTGAGTGAGATCACAAGAGTCCCTGACTTTCCTGCCAAGACAGGCAGACGAACAAAGGCCTCCTGACAAAAGTGTTTCAGCATCCCCAGGGACTGATTTCACCCAAAACTCACCTTCACCTTTCCCCTCACGCCTGGCACTCATCCAACCTGTGTGCAAGGTGTGCAGTGTGTGCAAGGTGTGCAAGGAGTGCAGTGTGTGCACTCATCCAACCTGTGTGCAAGGTATGCAATGTGTGCAAGGTGTGCAGTGTTTGCAAGGTATGCAATGTGTGCACGGTGTGCAAGGTGTGCAGTGTGTGCAATGAATGCAGTGTGTGCAAGGTGTGCAGGGTGTGCAAGGTGTGCAGGGTGTGCAAGGTGTGCAGTGTGTGCCAGGTGTGCAGTGTGTGCAAGGGAGTGCAGTGTGTGCCAGGTGTGCAGGGTGTGCAAGGTGTGCAGTGTGTGCCAGGTGTGCAGTGTGAGCAATGTGTGCAGTGTGTGCAATGTGTGCAAGGTGTGCAGTGTGTCTAAGGTGTGCAGTGTGTGCAAGGTGTGCAGTGTGTGCCAGGTGTGCAGTGTGTGCAAGGTGTGCAGTGTGTGCAAGGAGTGCAGTGTGTGCCAGGTGTGCAGTGTGTGCACTCACCCAGCCTGTGTGCAATAAACTCATCGTGGAGCACGGAGGAGTTGGCGTCAATCTGGACCCAGTCGATCGCTGCAGAGAGGAAAAAGTCACAAGGTGAGAAATATTTACGTGATGAAAAGTCAAGCAGTTTTGGAGGGTGCAGAAAACATTACAGAGACACACTGAGACAGCACATGCAGCGCCCAGGGTTGGCTGAGCACGGGCACGGAGCGCTGTGAGCAGCGGGGCGGGGCGGGAGAACACGGAGGGGAAGGGACGGGAGCCACCGGGGGGCCGTACCTATGGTGGGCACTTCAGCGATGAACACCCTGCGGATGGAATTCGCCACCCTGGGGGAGGGAAAGGGCCGTGTTTAGGCAGGAGGGAACGCGGGGCCGCCGCGGGGCTCGGCCTCGGCGCCGCTGCCCGGGGGTGCCCCGCGGGGAGGCCGGCGCTGTGGGGCCGCCCCCGGCCCGGTGCTTACGCCAGGTCCGTGTTCTCGATGATGAACTTGACGTTCTCGTCCGTCAGCTCGGTGATGCGCACGGTGGGCTGGTTGGCGTAGGGCATGGCCGGCCGCTCCCGGCCCCAATCCCGGCCCCGCTCCCGCCGCCCGCCCGGTCCGTCCCCGCCCCGCTCCCCGCCGCAGGCCCCGGTGCTCCCGCAAAAAGAGTCCGTGCCAGGCTGAGTACGACTTTATTGGTGCCGGGGAAAGCGCCGCTCGCCGCCGCCTCACCGGCGCTGGTTCAGCCCCGCCAGGTTCCTGATCTGCGGGCACACGGAGAGCGCCGTTCAGTGCACTTGTGGAGAAGAGGCCCCTGTGCTGGCAGCCGAGATGTGGGGGCGAGGGGGCGTCACTGCGGTCAGGGGCCGGGGGGCGGTGAAGGATGTCCCTGGCCCCACCTGCAGCCACCCCTCTGACCGGAGCCTGCTCTGCAGGTCAGGAGGTTTCAGCTTGGCTTTATTTCTGCGGCCAGACAGCCCCTGACAGTGTATTGGAGCTTTTGGAGCTTTCAGCTCTCTCGTCCCTTTTGCAGAGACCTGGAGAGCTCAGGACACCTGTCCAGTAACACATTGGGGACACCGGTACAGCACCCCTGGATGTGGGAGGTTCACATTGTTTTCCCCCTAATAATTATGTACTGGGATGATGCTGTTTTAAAATATCTGGCTACAACCCACCCCCTTCAGAATCCATCCAGTTCCTCCTGCTTATCTGTGCAGTGGATCTGCTGCAGGGACAGACCAAAGAGCACAAACAGAGCACAGGGATTTTTTAGTGGAGAGATCTTTTCAAATGTGCAGGTGTGAAAGAGGAGAGGGGCTGAGAGACACTAAATTCCACCTTCCTCCAGCGGGAAGGAGGTGGGAGAAATTCTTGAGAACTGTTTAATTAGTAAAAATTATTTCTAATATATGTTCCAGCCTGTTTGTCTTGTTCTCATACACAGAAAACGTATTTCTGATAGCAAGGAAATCACTTTGTTGCTAAATGCAATGGGAGTTGTCCAAAAATAGTATCACAGTGAGGCCCTGAAGCCTTTCAAAAGTCACTCCTGGGTACACAAACTGCAGCCCCCTCTGCATGGACACAAAGCAGTCCAGGACAGTACCAAGAAGTGAATGAATTCTTGGAAGGACACTGAGGTAACTAAAACAGCTCAGGGACAGGTGCCACCTCCCAAAGTCTCCATTGGGGCACAAATACTCCATCAAGATCTCCAGCACAGGGCCTGGCAGAGGGAGTGATCTTGTGGCAAGCAATGGAGAACAGTCGTATTTATTCTGATAACCTGTCTCATCCCTAAAGCTCACCCTGCGACTTCAGACAATTTCTTTATGCTCTGTTGCAAGTTCTTTCACCACAAAACAGTGAACTAATCCCCAAACTACCCAGGAAATTATCCTTAAATATATCTAAGTTACAAAACACAATTGTTTTTCATGTTGTCCTCTGGATTTAGGAGGAAAAACCATGCTAACATTCAGCATGGAAGGGGACAAAAGCAATTCTGGTCTCACAGCCCTGCTGGTTTCAGCATTACTTACAGTAACTGCAGCTCCCATCAGGCCCTGGACCACAGCTTCTCCAGTGGACTGTACCTGGAGACACAGGGAGAACACGACCTTTTGCTTTCTTTTGCAGTTGCACTTGTGGCCCCCAAACACAGAGATGTAATGCACAACAAGCACCTATGTGCTAAAGAAAGGTGCTGACAGCACTGAGACAAATGACAGCCAGAGATAAGACACATGGAAGAGGTTTCCTGGGCTGCCTCCTAACCACTGGGCCAGTTTGACAAAGGGGGCACCTACATGTCATTGTACAAGAAAACACATTAACATTTATTGATATTGAACAAACAGCAACCACCTGCCAGTACAAGGGGTTCTCTCAGCAGGCGTGGGATCTGCATGATGGAAGAGCCAGGACTGCCTGCATATGTCCCTGGGGAGGAGGGGGATGCTGCATGTGTACCTTGCCCCTCACGTTACCTGGCTGGCTGTATTGCTCATGCTCATGGCATCAGCTACTCTGTTTTCCAGGAAGCGCCAAGTGTCCTCAAAGTCAGGGGATGAATCCTGCAGCATCACCAGTTCAGTGGTGTTGTAGATGCCAGTGAGCACAGCCCGACGAGTGTACCAGTTAAACTGCAAGGGCAGGAGAGTAGAGAGACAAAAGTGTGACCTGAAAGCAGATCAAGAGAATGGCAAAGGAAAATCACACAGCGACAGCACATTCCTTCCCCACTTAAAATGTGCCCCTGCCTCTGTGATGCGGTGGGGCACCAGCCAGCACTGATTCCTGACAGAACAGCTGCTGCTGTGGCACCAGACAGAGGTCACATGGATGGTGCCTAAAACTGCTGAGCAAACCCCCTCCACCTGTTCTGGCTGCAAGCAGGCACCTGCAGCATGCAGCAAGGAGCCCTCCTTGCCCAGCCTGTGTGCACTGTGCAAGAGTTCACCTTTGTTTTACAGGCTGCCAGGCAACGCAAGGCTCCAGTTCAGACCTGATTAGATGAGAAACAGCCACATTCAGCACAGAACTTGAGCTGTGGCTCACACCAGAGACAAGCACGAAGAAAGGGAACAGGGGACAGAAGTGTACAGGACATCACACAGAGATAAACCTTTTCCAAATCCTGTCCCTGAAATACTAGTGCTGCCTGCTGCAACACAAAATGCATCAGCACAATGCTGGCAGCAATGCTGTAGGTGCGTTACACCAAGGGGTTACACAACACAAAGGTGCACAAAATAACTCAAACTCCTCATGTTTTCCAGTGGCACTTGACCCATTGGCAGACAAAATATACAAACATTTTTTTAAAATAAGTCTTCAGTTTCATTTGGTGCTATTACCTAGAAAAAATACTGGTTGTTCCATTCCTGATAACAAAGTTACAGAAAAATGAAAACACAGGCCTTGATTTTGAAAACAACAGTTGAGTAGAAAGCTCTGCTGTTGGCATCATAACTGCAAGCTTTGAAAAGGGGAGAAACATGGGGGATGCTGCCACTTGCAGCTGGATCTCTCAGGTGCCTGAGACCAAACTCTTTCTATTGATTCTCTTCTTCCTGGGAAAAACCCACTTGAAGGGTTCTCTGAGGCATGGGCATACTCTGCCTAGCTCCTGGCATTGGGAAGAGGGATCCACTGCAAATGACTTTAAACTCCTTTACTGGGAAACCGAGTGGACTCATCATCACAGCTTAGCCTGAAAACTCACAGAACCAGTCCAAAGGTGCAAACAAATAAACTTGAGAACCTCTTCTAATCCCTGAGTCAGTCAGGAGAACTTTTAAGAACAGCTCAGTGCAGGCACTGGCTCTGACATGTTGATTTGACTTTCATAACCTAGAAGGGACTTTCAGTTCCTGAAGCAATCATGTTTTTTCAGTTCTCTTCTGGTTTATTCCTTTAATTTTTCTGTCATCTTATTTATTTGTCACTGCAGTACCTTCTCTTTTGTACACAGATAAAAGAAGCTTATTAAAGTAGTTTTTTTAAATGGTTCATTTAGCTTTTTCCATCTCTCCCTACATCTATAAGAATTCAAGTAATTTATTAATTGCTTTAATTAAGGTTATAATTTTCTTTTATTTCCTTCCAGAAAGATGAAAGCTTTAATAAGCTACTGGTATTTTTAGGTAGGTTCCTTAAAGGTTTTCAAGTCAAGTCTGTAAATGCTACTGCTGGTGGAAGAGAGCTGTTTGACAGAGATACGCTGCTCATTTACTGAATACTGGATCAACTTCTTAGTCTCAGAATCTCAGCAATTTTGTCTGTCTTCAAGAATTAAAAAGAAGAGCACTTAAGAGCCTAGGAAAGTAGGTCCTTTTAATTTGCACTAATCCCATTGGCACTAATTTGCATTTAGTTTCATTGGCTCTTAAGTCTCTTTAGAAATTAGACTGTCGTTTATAAGGAACCTTGAGTGCTTCTGAAGTGTCTTCCCCATTCAACAAAGAGACCATTTCCAGAGGGATGTGGCCCCAGGCCTACTAGAACCTGTCATTTTGCTGAAGCGCTGAGGGGTAGGACCAGGCTGTCTGCAAGGCACAAAGACTTACGTCTGTGGACTGGTCCCCAGCATAATGCCAAATATCATCGATCATGCTGGTGAGGAGGCTGAGGCTGGAAGGGATGTTACGTGGGAGCAACAGGACGCTCAGGGCCTGCAAAGGAAACACACACACAAACAGGAGACTCAAAGAAAGAAGGGTGTATTATTAAAGCAGACCAACAGTGCTTTGCTCTGTTATCTTTTCCTTGTTGCTGCTGCCTTGCCTCGAGGTCTCAGTGGCAAGTCCTCCCAGCTCTTTGCAGCCACCACCAGTCTTTCCAAGCGGCAGGATGTGAAGGGAACACACAGTGTGGCAGGTGAGTTCAGGCATCGGCCCATACTGGAGCCCAAACATCCCTGCTCAGCTCAAACACCACCATGTTGTCTCTCCTGAGCTGCCTCTCCAGCATGGAAACAGCCCAGGCTGAGCCGATTCACCCTGTGCCCCTGTGGGTAGGGAGTCACCTCTCTCATTTCTCTGAGACTTTGAACTCAGAGCAGCAACCATGGGCAGAACAGTACCAGGCATAATGGCCCTACTGGCATCCTGCAGCCTTTGAACGTAATCACACGATGCCAGGAGAGTCCCAAACCACCCACATCCTTCACAAGGCAAGTTATGCTAATCTGGAACAAGAACATGAATCTTCTGCCCTCTGTCTTTGCATGGAGTGCTGGGATTCAGCTGCCCAGAGGTCAGCAGTCTTTCTGGACAGAGACTGACCCTGAAGTGATCTTTTCAGCCCAAGGTTGGGAACTCTTTGCTTGTTACTGCAGCCACAATTCAATTTCCTTTCCACCCTGGGAAGAATGGCTTGAGAGTTAAATGTGAATTTTGAAGCAGTTCACAGCTGTCCTCAGGCTGCCAAGGGTTTGTCAGTCACACACTGGAAGGGCAGTTTCTGCAGCAAAGCAGTTCTGTGTTTCCAGGTGTCAAGTGATACTGGTGCAGCCAGAACAACCCCTGCATGGAGACTGACTTGCAGTGACACTGCAAATAGGATTGAGCAGAGACACAGCTTATCCCCTGGGGATGCCAGATGGGTGGAGTGAACAACAGATTGGTTTGCCTTTCCAGAACTGCGAGAAATAGCTGTTCTAAGGTCACTTTTAACTGCCTCCTTCCAAGGTTGCTCTCCTCTTGAAGGCCACAAATCATTTGAAAACAGCAAGGATTTAATTTACAGCCTTGAACTAATCTGGTGTAGAGACTCTGTTGAAAGTCACAGGGTGTTTAAAATACATACACAAAAAAGAGACAATCTTGATATTACTTTTATACCTGGGGCCATTTCTCAATATATGGAATCAGCATTCTCAGTCTGGCTTCCACAGCATCTCTCAGGAATTCATCTGTAGGCTTCTTCCTGGATAAGAAAAAAAAATTAAGAATGGCCAAGTTAAACTTAATTCTGATCTTGAAAGATCAATCTCTATGTGCCTCAGCAATAGATAAGCAAAGTATTATATATCATTCATACCTTTGGTCCTACTCTGTATCAGGGAACGTGGTTTTATTTGGGTAAATTATACTTTTAACTTAAAGTATCTGTGTCCCACTTTGTGTACCCAGTTCCCAAAATCTGCCAAGGAAGATCTTTGCTCATACCCATTACTCACTCTGCTTCGCCCAGTTGCACTAGTTTTTGTTCTTGCTCCAGCAGCTCAGACAGCTTGGAGTTGCACTCAGACACAAAGTGAAGGATCAGTTCACTGCCATCACTGTGAAACATCCCTGCAGCAGCAACAGAGAGGCCGAGGGTCTGTAGAGAAGAAGGGAGAAGCACAGACCAGGTCATACACTGCCTAGCAGGATCCAGCTAGGAAAAATGTTGTATTTATTTTGTGAAAGACTTTATACGAATTTAAAAAAAAACAACACTGCATTAAAAAGCACTTCCTGTACATGTTTTTCTCTCTTTAGAATCACTACATCATGCCTTAGTCTAATTCTGAAGGGGTTATCCTGTAGCAGCTGGGATTCATTCCTGCCCAGTAGCATTTGCTGACTAGGGTGCATCGCCCAAGAGTATGTGGGGGAAGCATGCAGGCCTGGCTGTCTTTGCATTTCAGCTCCATCCAGTTTTCAACTGGTTTGTTGCTTCTCTCCCCACATACCTTGGCTCCCTCTGCAATGGCCTCTGCAGTCCAGCCATGCTCAGGCACAAACTCCAGCGCCGCTGTGAGGATTCGATGCTGCAGCTGCTCCTCGCTCTCATAGTCCTCAGACTCCTGGCCGCCGTGGCCAGTGTAACTATGAGAAGGCATTGTTACAGTGAGGGGAATGTCACCACCAAACATCAGCACCCTGGACTCTGCCACTCACTCGCTGCCACTGCTGCCTGCAGGCACATTTTGGGGCCTGCTCGTTATGAATCTGGGCTCCTCCTGTAAAATCTTTCCCTGTCCAGAAAAACGATTTTTAACGCACCTTTGCTGTTAGGGAAAACTAAGGGAGGGCTCAGTGTAGGTGCCTAACATGGACACCAATCAGCCCCAGCATCCCCCTCTTTTACAGAAAAGCTAAACCATAAGCTTTTCCAACATGGGCTTTATAGTTACAGGGATATGGAAAACATGTTGTCCATATTTGGTTTAGATTTACATAAAAGTCCAGAAGTGAAGACTTGCACTTTGCAGATGAGAGAAGTTTCCCTGTGGAAGCAAATCCCATCCTGTCTCCACGGTGGACAGTGAATTTGCACTGTCACAGCAAACCAGTCTGAGGCTCCTCAACTCTGGGTCTCACTGTCTCCAAGTTTCACATGTGAGTTTCAGGAAAGCAAAGCCCTCTGACCCCACTGTCAGCAGGGCTGTGCTGCAAAGAGCTGTTGAGTTACCTGGGGTGAGGGCCCTGAGGCTCCTGGTCAGGCTGGTGACCGGTTGGGTGGGAATCGAAGTGCTGCTGAGAGGAGGATGTCAAAGGCTCCTTCTTGTGCTCATCGGAGACTCTCCTCAGCACGGCCGAGGCCTGGAGAGCGCGGAGTGGGGGGCAGTGCTGGCACCTGACCACTGAGAGGGAAACAAGGAGAGTCAGCACCTCCTTCCAACACGAGGAAGCACAGGAAATAGAGAAGAGAGCTGTGGTGAACACAGCTGGGAAGAGCCAAAATCTGGGGAGTCTTTGCTGACGCTTCCCAGGAGCGTCGCTCTCAGCTGGGCACAAATTTACATGGGAGAAAATAAAGCCAGCATGTTTTATGAGGGAAAGAACAGAGAGAGTGGCACATATCACAGAGACTTTCCCAGTCCTGGGCTGGAGACCGGGCAGCCCAACACGCCCAGTCCCCTGCTCGGGCCCTGGCTCAGGAGCTGGGAGGAAGGAGCCAAAAACACTGCGGAGCGTGAGCCTGACACACACCAGCTGACACCATGTGGGCTTCCCATATGACTCCGAGGCGCTCTGGGGGAACTTTTAACCACTGCGAAGGTTGGAGTTATTTGGGATTTTTTTTCAATAAACTCGGTTTGCACGGCCCACACCGCCAACCGCCCTCCCCGTTCAGACGCATACCCGCCGTCCCCGCGGCGGTTCCCTCACAGCGCTCCTGCCCTTCACCTCACCTTGCCCNCGCGCCCCCGCGCCCCTCACCCGCGCGGCCCCGCCACAGCCGCCAGCCCGCGCGCCCCAGCGCGCCCGCCGCCGCCATCTTGGGAGCGGGCAGAGCGCGATGACGTCACGGTGACGGCGTCGGGACGGGACGGGCGGCCGAGGAGGGGAGAGGTGAGCGCTGAGGGGAGCGGGGCCGCGGCGCGCTTTTCTTCCTTTTTACCCCCTTAAAATGCCTCTCATGAGGCCTCGTCTGAGGCGGCGTGGCGGGGGGAGGCAGTGTGGAGCGAGGGTTGGGGGGATGTGTGTATATAGATATATATATAATTCCTTAACGAAATTCCCTCACGTATCCTATTCCTGCTCCCTCTAAACCGTCCCCGCTCGGTGACCCACAGGTTTTATTCCGCCCGTTCCACATGTGTTTAAAGTGCGCACCTGCTGTAGGACCCTCAGCAGCCTTGGGGTGCGTCCTGGCCCTTGGAAGCTGGAACATTCCCGGCCTCTGGAAGCCGGGTGTGGTGCGTCAGGAGGGTCGAGTTTACAGCCCTGATGTGCCATAGAACCCTGGAATGGTTTGGGTTGGAGGGGACCTTCCTGATCATCCCATTCCAACGCAGCAGCTCTGTAATCTGTTGAACCCCCGTGTTGTGTAGCCCCTTTCCTTGCCCTGCTCCTCAGGAGCTGTTTCGTGTGTAACACTCAGATAAGGGCCCCTGCTCGCCCACAGCCCGTCACGGGTCCAGCCCTTGGACCTGCATCTCCTCCTCCTGCACCTCAGGGAGCTGCTGACTGAACCTGGTGTGGGTATCAATGCAATTTGGGCTCTGATTGATCTTGAATCGTCACAACCTGCTGTTCAGAGAGGAAGGTGTGACTTTGGGTTTATCTTTTGAGATTTTCAGCCTTCTTTGGAAAGGTGACTTTTTCATGGGATTATATTTACACATTACTGTCTGTTGTAGCTGCTTAGCTTGTGTCACACACATAAGGCCAGGTGTGAGATGCTGTAACCTGTATTGTACATCCAGGATCCTCCATTCCTTACCTGGCTGGCACTGTGGCTGCATTCCCACCAGGGTAGCTCAGACAAGGCACAGAGTTGTCCCATTCTGGACTTGTTTGGAGTATCCAGGAGAGAGGAACTCTGTGTCCAAATCCGTTCCACACCTGACTGCAGTTAAATTTGGTACAGCATATCCGTGAGCTGTGCTTTCCTGACAACACAGTGGCAACAAGGCATTACCCAGGATGTGTCATGTGATTCCTGGTTTACAACTGCCTCTCCCAAAAGAAGTGTGTGGCATGCAGCTAATTGAAGATACACTAATTGAAGATGCTGGTCACTAATGCTCTCTGTGGTCACATTAAATTAGGTTTGTGTTGGATAGAGGAAAGAGGAGAGGTCGTTGGATTCAGTAGCTGGTCTGCTATAAGAACAGGTGATGATGGAATACTATTGCCCCATCAGGAATAGTCTTGTATAAAATAGTAGTGGAGACAGCTTCTCAAAACTGTCACTTTTCCGCACGTTCTGTTCCTCTCCTCTTTCCCTGTAATTTGCTCACCCTGTGCCACCAATCATAGCAGTGGGAAGAGCCTCAATCTGGAATGCCAAAAGTTACTTATTTTTCCTTCTCACGTTCTGTGTAAGCAAACTCTGCTTGGTCATGTCTGGAGTAGGAGAGATGAGGCAGTGTTTCATGTCAAATAGCTGTCACTAGTCTGGAAATCCAGAAATCCTGTGTTTGTATTATTCAAATCTCTAAGGGAAGCAGGGAAGCTTTTGTTGTTTTCTTGGGTTTTTTTAAGCATGGCTTGCAGTCTCCCAGCAAAACTATGCCCTGAAGTGTAGCCCTTCCTTCATGCCCTGTTAATGCTGTTCCTGTGGGAACTTCATGCTGCCCGTCCCCAGAATACTATGCCCATTTATTAAAACATGTCAATAGTCCATGATTAAGTCACAGTCCACAGAGGTTCCTGCTGTGCTCAGCGCTTACCCTTCCTCTCTCTCTCTTTCCCCTGACCTGTTCCTCCCTCAGCCTCTGCCAGTTTTGCTGCTGCCGCCACAATGGGGGAGTATGGAGTCACACCAGGCCAGCGCGTGGCCATTGTCTGGGACAGCTCCTCGCCAGTTGAAGCCCTGAAGGATTTGGTGGATAAAATTCAGACACTGGTGGGAGCTGATAATCGTGTATCTGTGGAAAACGTTAACCAGCTGTCTCAGTGTAAGAATGAGCTGAATTTTTCACTGCTTTGTCTAAAGGGAGAGGGTGCCGCTGACATGTGAGCTGACACCTTCCTGCTTTGTGAGTCAGCACTCAGAACTATGATAGCACCTGCTGTTGAGTCTTACCCTGGGCAGTACAGCAAGGGAAGCCATACACCCTGGCTGTGCTTCTGTGACTGGTGTCTTTAATCAATTACTACTGTTGTATGCAAGCATGAGAGATAAGGAAGGCGAAACTGGTGTATGAAGCTGTGTGTGTACATGTGTAAAATTGTACCATCTTCCTCTTTCTTTCCAGCGGCTCACAAGGAGTCCAGTTTCGACGTAATCCTCTCTGGCGTGGTCCCAGGCAGTACTGCACAGCACAGCGTGGAGCTGCTGGCAGAAGTAGCTCGGATACTTAAGCCAGGGGGCCGTGTCCTCCTGAAGGAACCAGTGGTTACGGAATCAGGTGAGAGAATCTTGCTTCTGTGGCAGCAGAGCAGTTCTTGAGAGGATTAGGCTGAAATGGAAAGGACAGGAACCTGACTGACATTCAGAGATTTTCATTCTCCTGACACACTAACCAAAACAGCAAGGTTTTTACCCTGTGCTCAAGCTGATACTCGTCAGAGATGTTTGCAGTCACTGCTTCTATCAAAAATGGTGGATAGGCTTGTTCCTAGATTGTGTTGAAAAGCTTAGTGGACACTGGTTTTCTCAGGGCGCAGCGTTAAGTAGTTGCAGATGTTATGGTTCTGAGGAGCTTCTGAAGTGACTGAAATAGCTGTTGCTTATGAGAACAAGGTTCTTGAACATTATGTTTTTCACTGTAGAGTTCATTTAGGAGTCCAAGCTTTGGAAACTTTATGAGTCCTTCGCTTTATAGGTAAAAATGTTTGGGATGGAGTCTAGGTTTTGGGGTGGGGTTTTTCCCTTTTTTTGATGGATGTTGATTGGGTTGAGAAAGGTTTTGGCATATATAGAACAGATTTGGAGTTGCAAGAGCTTTGTGACCCCAGACTTATTTTAATGAACAAGCTCCTTTTTCTGGCTTGTTCCTGCTGTCAGCTAGAAAGGGTACAATTTTAAAGCAGAGGTTTGGTTTGAGTACTTCCCTGTAAACCTCTTGCTCTTCCAGATTTCTTGGTGACCTGTGTTCTTGTTCCTCTCTCCTCCTACTTTCTGCTTTTGTGTCTTCCAGGAAACAACAGCAGAATCAAGACAGCAGCCAAACTCCTCACAGCTCTGACTCTCTCTGGGTTGGTGGAAGTGAAGGAGGTATGCATGTTCCAACCTCTTCCAGAAATGCCCTTGGGCTGTTACCTGGGGACTTGCTGGGTGACATGTTTGGCTACCCTGGTTTGCTGTAAATGTGCATGGACACTGCCTGGCACAAACTTGGGTTGCTGCAAGGGTAGTGCTTTTCTTTAGGATTGAAAATACTGATTGCCTGTTCACTGGAATGCTGGACTGGGTGCTAAAATACATTGGTCTGCATGAGGTTAACCTAAAATCTTACACTGCAGCTGCAAAAGGAAGCACTGACGCCAGAGGAGGCCCAGTCGGTCAGAGAGCACCTGGGTTACCACGGCAGTGACCTTCTCCTTATTCAGATAGAAGGCAGGAAGCCCAATTTTGAAGTGGGATCCTCAAGTCAGCTCAAACTTTCCTTTGCCAAGAAACCTGGTCCTTCAGGTAAGGAATGGCGTGTGCTAAATATCTGAATTGCCTGGCTCCATTGGAACAGGGAGACAGTTCCCGGGCAGGGGCTAAAAACCTGTGAAGTGCAGCTTTCCAAAGTTCCTTGAGCTCTCTTTCTTGGGAGTAGATGGGGCAAAGGCCAAAATAACTGCTATTTCTTCTTTTGTTTTGGCTTCAGGAAAACCATCTGTGGACCCAGCCGCTGCCAAGCTGTGGACACTTTCTGCCAATGATATGAATGATGAAGAGATGGTATCTGGTTTTGTTTGTGAGGCTTTGCTGTTGTTCCTTCTCACTTTCCTATTCTAAATAGTTTGTCGTGCCTCTTGGGAAACTTTACAACTTTAGAGGTAGAAAAGCCTCCCTAAGGCAAAATATCTCATATGCTTTGTGGGGTCTGGAGAGCCCAGTGATGTGGTGAGGGTGGAGAGGAGACATGGATAGGAGGGCACAGCTGCAGCACTTTAATGCCAGTGTGCTGACAGCACCATTTCTTTGAACCAAACGTAGCAAACGTATTTGTCATTCTCTACTGACAAATCCATTTCCTGCATGTTGTCTCCCATGGTGCGTTTTCAGGATCTTTTGGATTCTGATGAGCTCTTGGATTCAGAGGATTTGAAAAAGCCAGATCCAGCATCCCTCAGAGCTCCATCCTGCAAAGAAATGGGCAAAAAGAAAGCCTGCAAGAACTGGTCAGTGCTGGAATTAACATATTGGTGAACCTTTCAACTGCAACATTAAACTTTTAGAGTTGGAGAGATTTTAAAAAGATTGTAGGCAACTTGCTCTTCTTCAGAGCCTAGTTCTCTTGGTTCATGTCCTTTTTTAATTACTGGAATGTAAATCCAAATACAATGAGGATTGGCCAGCGACTGCTACAAAGTACCATGATGATATGATCAACAGCTGTCTTGGAGGTGGCTACGCAGTTTGTGCAGCTTGGCTAAAATCCTGGTTTCTTAGATTTCAAGCAGAAATAGTACACATAGCAAGTGCTGTAGTGTCATTTCCCACTCTAAACTTGAAGAGTGTTTCAACGCTTGCTATACAAACCGTGGTGTTGAAGAACAAAGTGAGGAGTGTGGGTCCCAGTCAGCTGTTGTGTGACAGAGTGAGGGCTGTTGTGTTTGAGTGGGGTTGGAACAAGTGTTGATGAGTCATGACCTTTAAGCAGAAATATGCAGGTGACTTCTCTGGTTTTTTACAGCACGTGTGGCTTGGCTGAAGAACTGGAACAGGGGAAGAAGAGCTCACAGCCCAAATCTGCCTGTGGAAATGTAAGGAGTGATTTTTGTCTTCATACTGTGGTTTGCAGTACATGATCTCAGTGCAAGAATTGTGTTCTCTAGTGACTGCTGCCTGAGCTGGCTCACTGCTTCTGCACACTGCCTGTGCAGCTTCTGCAGAGCTTTACCCTGTTGCCCTGTTCCCATGTGCTCCCTAATGGCATGTGCTGTCTGTCCCAGCACAAGTGTCACCCCTGGAGAAGTCATCATGAGCAGTGAGCCTTTCGCTCCCTACTCACAGTCTAACCAGGGATCTGCTCAGGTAGCATCTCTGTGTGGAAGCCCACAGGGCCCTCATGGTGGTCAGGGGGCTGCCCCAGCCTGGGCGCATGAGGTGGGGTGGAGGCACTTCTTCCATGTGAACCCAGTGCCCTGCACAGCTCCGTTAACCAGATGTGTTGAAAAGGGGGTAGAAGGGAAATGGTCCCTGTGTTGATCAATGCTGAGCAGCATGTCATCTCTTGAGCTGGAAAAACTGTATCACAGGAGAAGAGACCTGAAAGTGGCCCCTGATTACAGAGAGTGCTTTTCTTTCCCTTGCCAGTGCTACCTGGGGGATGCATTCCGCTGTGCCAGCTGCCCTTACCTGGGGATGCCTGCCTTCAAACCTGGGGAGAAGATTGTCCTGAAGGAAAATCAGCTGCATGATGCCTAACAAAGACATCTCTGAATGTCCTGCAAAGACTCTGCTGCCTTTCCATGACTCTGAGGTTCTTCCTGCAGTCCTCCTCATCCTCTCAAACTCATGTTCTCCAGCTAATACTCTGTGTGGGGAGGGACCCTGCAGGCACTGACACTGCTGTGAGCTTATCACTTTTAATCAGCCTTGGGCTACCTGATAATCTTCAGTGACAAGTCACGTACTAGACTTGATGTTACACTTTGTTTTAGCTGATTTGATCCTGGACCCTGGCCATCACAGTGTGTCCCGCCAGCAGAGGGAAGTAGAATCAAGTGTCAGGTTGTCCTTGTGTGCCTGTGGCAGGACCTGTATTTCTCCATGCACTTGTAGTACAGCTCTAATTTGCCCTGATTTTCTCTGGTTTTGCAGCTCTGGCTCAGCTCCCAGGCTTACACTGGGCTCTGCCTTCCTTTGAAATTTGAACTTGCAGCCCCTTGTCTCATGAAGATGGCTCAGCAGCTCCTGCTGCAAGTCAGGAGCAGGGAGTATACTTAGCAGTATGTACTCTTGGCAGCATGTGTGATCTTCTTGGTAAAGTCTGGCAAGCATAATGAATTTCCAAGTTTTTTGGGAGCCCCTGCCCTCACCTGTTTACAGCAAAATTACAAAGATTCAGTCCCACCTAGAAAACTCCTGTCCTTAAGGCAGGGAGCTAATGAAACAACATCTGTCTTGTCCTCCCACAGCTTTCAGTCCAATGCAAACTGATAACACAAGGGCAATCTGAGATTGTCACCTCTCTTGGTGGTTACCAAGTGAGTTACCTGCAGTGTCTAGTACAAAAGAACATAGCAATAACTTAATTTTTAAATGATCTGTGGTTGCCATCTGCTCCCTCTCCATGAGATACTATTTATTTGCGTAATTCCTGCTAATGAAATGTCCCACAGGTGTGGGATGAGGGAGCTGTTCCTGTTTTGTGTGGGGCTTCTCACCCGGGGATGGAGAACGGGGGAAAACCCACATCCAGTGTCTCAGTGAGGATTGCTTTGTTTGGAGCTTTTGCTCTACAGGATGTGACTGCTTATTGTGTGCTACCTGAGTTTCTCACTAAACTCACGGAGGGGGCTGGGATGAAAGGCCATTCTGTTCTTGAAATAAAAGTGACCAATAGTAAAGCCTTTGTTTAAGGCTGGTATTAGTGGGATTCTAAGTGTGTCTCTCCTCAGCCTCTCAGTGATTTCTGGAACTGTTCAAATGTTGGATTGCATCTTGGAGTTGTCCATAAATTGCTCCCCTGAAAACTTGACTTGGACATGTGATATACACTGGAAAGAACAGATGTTCAGGAAATCTGTTAAAACTTTCCTTTCTGACCCTTCAGATGTTGTTCTGGGTGTCACGCTTGTACCACTCCAGACTGTCACTGCTAGGACCACAGCCCCTTCATGCCAGAGCATGCCTTTCCCAGACCCCTTCCTCACTCTCCTTCCCAGTCCCTGCCTCTGTCATCAGTGAGAATTCCTAGGGAGTCCTGTGACAAAGCCAAGCCATCTGTCCAACCAACTTACTGCTCCTATCTTGTGGTGTAAGGAGATGGACAAAAGCTTCAGCTCACTTACGGCCTTTGGCGATTTTACTGCCTTTTCTCAGTCTCACTGGCAGCTGAAGATCAGATCTCTGTGTCTTCATGGGCAAGGTCCCTGATAAAGGCAGTCCTTAACCTGAACTAGGCTTTCCTTTGGGAAGTAAACAAGATAAGAGAGGCAGGAGGCAGCAGCAGAAGCTTTTGTTTTACACTGATTCACTCAACTGGAATTCCAGCAAGCTGGAAGCACTTTCAGCTACTGCTGAGTTCAGTCAGTGATGGTTAAGGCTGTATAATCTTGTTCTCTTTAAATAGCTTTACTTGCTCTTGCTGTGCTAGAGGCCCTTCAAGGGTGACACTGTGTCAGTGGAGCATGTGCTGGGTGGGAGTATGATCCTGTCAGGCTGGTTTCAAGGAGTATTTTAGCCCCCTTCCCTAGGGGGTCTCAGCAAATACTGTAAACGCACCCTGCAGCAGAGTTTAATTTGCAGCTTCAGCCATTTGCAGTGAAGCTTCTCTGATTTTTCTCCCAGTAGCTGACCTGCTTGCTGTTCTGAACTCCATGCTCCAGGCAGCCAAACCCACCCTCTCTCCAGCTGACCTGGGTTAGACAAGCACCAGGTATGGCCCATGGGGAGTGCAGGACTGACCTCACATCTCAAACGAGGCTCCTGAAAGCAGAAAGGACTGAAAACCCCCTGCTCTGTGCCACTGAGTGAGCTGTGTGGTTTTATTTTTTGGGGAGATTGCATCATCCATCTTCCTCTGTACATCCTCTCTATACCACTGCTTCAGGGAGTGGTTTATGGTACTGCAGGCAAGTAGGGCATGCAAGCGTTGAGCGTTCCAAAGATGAGCATCTGCTCATCCCCTTCGTGGTAGTTGGATGTCACATCCCTCTTCCCTCACTGGCTCTTTGGCTGCCTCATCCTCCCTGTTGTTCCTCCTCCAAGCTAGAGGTCTGTGATTCCTGAGCCTGAGCCATTTTTCTCTCCCAGTATCTTCCTCTTCTGACTCTTCTGGTCTTTTCTCTTTCCCTTGTCCATTTCCTTTCAGCTCTCTCTTTCTGTTACTCATTCCCTAATTCTCTTCTGTTTTCTGTCTTCTGGCCTTTCTCCTCTTTTTTACACTGTCCAAGTATACTGTAATCCTCCTCACCTATCCCTGTCATTTCCAATTCCTCCTCTTCTGCTCCTTGGCTTGTTTTTTTTTATTTTCCCCTTTGGTTTTTCTGGGTTTTCACACTGTGACCCAAGTCATCCCTGTGCTTTCCCTCATGGATTCCTGCTGGTTTTCCAGCAGTCAGGCAGCACAGTGGAGTTCAAGTATTTGCCCTGACTTTTGTTTCTCTGCCTGAGTCAGGCTTCCTCTGCAGTGAGTAGGGGACACACTCCATGCTACTGGCTCAGAACCCCATTGTGGATGTTTCACTCACCTGACGTAGGCACACGTAGGGACAAGAGGGCCCTCTGTCCATACAGACATGTTTGGGTGTCGTGTTTGTTACTGCTTTATCTTCACATGCTTAGCTTCTTGTGGTAGTATCTTTTTGAGAAGTGAAATTTGGAGGCTCAGCTCTGGCCATAGCTGCTTCACCTTTTTAAAAATAGCCAATGGACAAAGTGCTGTCCCCACCCTTCCTGCTTCCACTTGAGAGGTTGCCTCAGCTAGTTCCTCAAGCAACCCTGGCTGCATTTCTCCACCTCTTGCTCAGTCACATAACTCCTCCACGGCTATTTGGTTCCTTGTTAAAAACACTATCCCAGACCTGATCCCCTGCTAACCCTGGGCATAAAGGAGGATGCAAGTGCAGCACTATGAACGTCCCAGCTTTCTCCACTTCATCAATTAATAACTAACTCCTGGTGAAGCAATGGGCCACACTTTTCGTTTTCCTTCCTCTTCTTTTTAAGGCAGTTAAACAAATGTGGAGCCTTTCACAGCCCAGTGACCATGGTTGCTTGTGATGGGTCACTATCTGGATATTCTGGTTAAACAACCCCAGCTCCATAAGCTGTTCCTCATCAGATTTGTGCTCTAGACCCTGCCCCAGCTCTGCTGCCCTTCTCTGGACATGCTCCAGCACTTTTCTTGTCATGAGGGGCCAAAACCGAACACAGGATTTGAGGTGCCTCACCAATGCCAAGCACAGGGGCATGGGCACTGCCCTGATCCTGCTGGCCATGCATTGCTATACAAGCCAAGATTCTGTTGGCTGCCTTGCCCATGTGGGCACACTGCTGGCTCATGTTCAGCAAGCTGTCAAACATAAGATGGCCAGCAGAGCCCCCCTTCTGATCCTTGTTGGAATTCTGCCCCAGACCACCCTTCCTGGCTGCTCCAGTGCCCCATCAGCAGGGTGCAGGATGGCTGCCTCCACATCCCACCCAAGAGCAAGTGACAGGTCTCCTTGCCACGAGGATAGGGTGGGAGCTGAATGGTGTCTGCTGTAAGCCAAATCCCCTGGACGTCCAGGGACATAGCTTGGAAACAACCCCCAAGGAACAGTGGACAGTGAGGTGTTCTGGAGATTCTCCATCTTGCTTCCTTTCTGGAGGCAGAAGGAGACCTTTTAATTTTTAATTTTCCAAAGTACAAGAAAGCTCTACATGCATGAGGACACCCAGCCACTCCCAGTACCAAGCAGATCCATGTGGATCATGGCAGCAGCACCCACAATACGCCCCTGTGAAGCAAGCAGTGCTTGTCCATCCTTGTCCCTTGTGTTTCAAGTGAGTGAACCAGAGCAAGGTCAACCCACATCACAGCAGGTCCCTCCTCCAGAGAAAATACAGAAAACTGCTCCAGGATATGGCCACCCCACCCAGCATGTTCCACCACCAAGGGGACACCAAGTTCTTCCTGACCCATGGTGGCCGCACAGTGCACAGTGACATTCCTGAAACATGGAGCAAGTAGTTAGAGGAACCTGTCAGTGACTGGAGACAGTGAAAATAGTTGCTGAGGCTTGGGAGTGCTTGGAGTTGCAGAAGGCTCAGAGCCCTGTCCTCACCGTGAGACATAGCTTCTTTCAGGGGAACATATAGCACAGTGTGGAGCCACTTGGGGGTAAATAAGTGGCTTTAGTCACCAAGATTGTCTTGTACGAACTAACACCTAGTTTTTGAGAACAAGTCCAACAGATGTACAAGCTGCTCACCCTCCCTTCTTCATTTGCCTTCTTCCTTGGGGGAGACATCCACCTCTGTGCTGGCTGCACTGGCATCCTCACCACACTGCTTCTGTTGCAATGGCTTGATCTGTGTGTAAATGATGTTGGAGGAGACAGGTTTTGTCCCCGTCTCTTCAAACTTCAAGTTGGCATAGGTCAGGTCCTCGGTCCCTGTCACTGAGGCTGCCTGCAGGGAGAGAGCAATGAGTAGAGCTTTGGCTTTCCCTTCTGTGTCTCCCCTGCTAATATTTTTTCCACTGGCACAACTATTTGCACTGCCCAAGCATTATCCAGCTTGCTCAGAAGTGCCACCTACTCATAAGCCCCTATTTAATAGGAATTAGTAAGTGTTTAGGACCATGTTTTCAGAAAGCAAAGCTGATTTTACTCTAAAATCCTTTAAGTGGGTATTCAACAGCCAGTGCTCTTTTTGACAGGGAGGAGGAAGCAATATGTGCAAAGCCCCCCTGGCTTACCATCCTGAGCTGATTCCCCTCTGCCAGTTCACTGCTTGTGAGCTTTCCTGAAAAAGGAAATGTATTTTAAATAGTAGTTAAAATAATGACAATGATCATTATTTTAAATGAAGAAAATAAGGAGAAAATGAAACAAACTTCTGCATCCTATTTTTGTTGTGGTAGAGGATAAGGCTGTTTAAGCTGCCTGGCTCAGAAGACTGCCAAGGGGCAGAAGGGGTTGCAAAGGGCTTGAAAGACCTTGGAGGGGCTGGAGAAGAGCTCTGAGCTGGACACTTCTGGAAATGTGGTGATATGCAAGACCTGTTTCACTCACACCACAGCTTGTGCCATAACCGGGCTCCCACCAGCAACTGGACAGAAGGACGAGAGGGATTGAAACTTCTCCCTACCCCAGGACAGCTTGTCCATGAGGACGGATTGTGAGGAGAACACCAAGTGAGCAGGAGCAGTAGGATGTCAAAGATGGACACCTCCCAAGCCTGGGTTTGTCCTGACCAGCAGGTGAGGAGGAGATGCCAACCAGCCTTACCTGTTCTGTTCCTTCTGCACTGCCACAGCAGGAATCCAAGTATCGGTGTGTAAATGAGCGTCCCCAGCGCTAAGCCAAAGAAGGTGCACAGGAGGTTGAGTCCTGCACACACAACATCACAGGGGCACTCGTGAGCCACCATCCCCCCATGCAGGGACACACATGCTGCCATTGCCTCCTTCATGGGGGTGGGGGATGGTTCTTTTCCAAACCTGGGCTTCCACATCCTTATCTAACCCCAGCCCTCCCAGGCCCGGGGTGCTTACAAAATCCTGCAGGTAATGGTCTCAAAATCTCAGATGGGGCAGTCGGAGCATCAGAGCCCCTTCCCAGGGTCACAGCCTCTGATCCACTGGTGCCTACCCCGGTTTGGCAGTGGTTCCCACCCCTTACTGCTCCTCCTTCTTCCCTGAAAACTCCTCCTGCCCCCCACTCTTGCAGACCCAGGACTGTGGGGACACACCTGTCCACATCTTCTCCTCCGTGACATTGGCCTGAAGTCCCACAGAGCAACATCCTGAAAGACAGAAACATAAGCGAGAGACTGTCCAGAGGCAGAGAACACCCTGTACCCTGCCCTGCTTTGGGGCAGGAACCTGGACTCCACAGCCCTGGCTGTACTAATCCTACCACTGCAGCTCCAGCCACCCCAGCACTCAGCTGACGTGCTGCAGCTGGAGGATATGGCAAGTCCTGTTTCAAGGGACTAGCGGCCCAGCAGCTTCACAGTGAGATGCATCTGCCAAAAGGGCCATACTGGGTTGGCCTCTGCAGTTCCCAGGATGCTTCCCGGGGAAATGGTGCACAGGGGAGCCAGGGGAGCATGGGCTGTAGAATCCTCCTCTGACTACTCATCACACCCATGAAAACACACCCATGGCCACTTACTGAGAACTGCCTCTTGTGTGTCATTTCCAGTGTCTGTAGAGTTTATTCTTGTGATGAAGACCCTAAACTCACAGATTCCCACATCGGTGGCATTCATGCAGGGACTGATGAGATCCATACAGTTTTCTTTCGGAGCCACAGTGTTGTTTTGATTCCACACCTCCAGACCTTCGAGTTTGTACCACTCCACACATACCATGAGATTCTCCAATGAAATCTTGAATTTACATTGCAGAGTGATGACTGACTCTGCTGTCTGGTTGGCTGTCCCTGGAGGAAACAAAAACGAAAAGTTGTAACTGAAACACAAGTCATACATATGATCTTGCAGGGTCATATCCCACTGGCACATGTCACTCATGAAAGACACAGTGAAGTGACTGTCCTGTCCTCCAGCAGCTGATGCTCTTTTCCATATCTGGCTGCTGACCACTCATCAACACTGAACATTGAAATGTTGCACGTTGATTAGTGCCACTGGATGCTGTGCAGCTCACAAGCTTTTCTGTGTTTCAGGACGGACTGAAAACGGAAGGATCGGGGAAGATCCTTCCTCCTGTGACCTAGGCAGAAGAGTCTTCTGGCACCCAAGCAGGAAGTGCCACAGGCTCGGCCTCCACTATTTCATGGAGCATGAGGTGAGACTTGGGCGTTGGCTGTGGGGAATCGTCAGTCCCAGAGAAGCATAGAAAATATGGCAGACAAGTACCTGCAGCCTCTCTGGCTTCATCCATCCCCTACAGCTCTCTCTGGAGTACTTCACAATCATTCCTGAAACTCTGAGCTGAAGTAATTTCACATCTTCTCAGCCTTTCACTTTCTTTTTCAGTCCTTTGTCTCCGCTGTGGGCCTTAGTGAACTTCTGTCCCTTATCACTCCTGCTCTGTTCAGAACATCTTTCTTGGATGTGTTGTGTTCTCCATCCTGCACGTGCTCTGTTCATGTTGGCAAAGATAAACTTGGCAGAAACATTTTTCATCTCCACACCACCTCAGCACTCAGTTTTTCCTCCGTTTCAGGTGATGTTACACCATTTCACCTGCCTGGCAGTGCTGCTTGAGCCTTCCTGGAGCAGACTTTGCAAGACGAGGTCTACTCAACTGACACATCAACTGAGGCTGAGATCTGTTGAGCAAGTCCTGCCAGAGGGCAGTGGAGGGTTGGGTTTGTTTTAAGGAATATCCACATCCCCCATGTGAAGCTGACCCCCTCCACAGTCATTAGGTTTATAAGCATTTCTGTTTCCTCACCCCCTGACTATTTTCTCTCCCTGCTGCTGAAGGCGATGCTGGTTCAAAGTGTGGAGCCTGACACTGGGACCCTGTGAGCAGAGCTCACAGCCTGTACACACACAGTTGCAGGGGAGACTGCTCTGCAAGGCACATGGCAAGGTGCTGGTACAGAAGAGGGGGCTAAATGCTGCAAGAGAGGAAAAAGCAGCAGCAGCCAATTCCCAAACCTCTAGCAGGAAAATGTGAAGAGAGAAGACTTCAGAGCAGAGAGAAGACCACAGAAGGACTCACCAGCCGGCAACCAGGTGAGGAGCAGCAGGGGCAGAAAGCCACTGGCCAGCTGGAGCTCCATGATTCCCAACAGCCTCGTGGTGATAATGCTGGGCATCTGGTGGGATCGACCAAGGGGTTCCTCTCTCTCCCTGCAGCACAAGGGTCACTGCTCAGCCAAACTGCCGAGAACTCCTCTCCTCGACGCTCAGCAGGCAGTTTCCTCACAGCTCACAGGCTTCCTCTCTCTTCCTCTTCTCTTGCTTCAGCCCAACTCTTATCTTCTCTCTCTTTGATTCATCCTGACCACATACCATCAGCCCTGAGATCCCAGTAATGTATTCAGGAACTGCTGATGGCCATTTCCCAGTGCTGCTCACATGGGCAGGCAAGGGGCAGGTTTCCTACAGCACCACCTCCCCACACCACCCAAGTCCATTTTGTTTTACACCAGGGAACGGAACCCTTGGAGGAGGCGGTGCTACCGTCATGGCAGGGGCTGGGGTGATGTCCACACCCATCTGGTGTCCTTGCTGAGCTCAGCTGGGGACACACACACCCTGCCACCCCCCAGGCGTCCAGGTTTGACACAGGGATGGGCTTGTTCAGAATCCTCTGGTTGTGGGATCTATAAGCCCCAGCCAGGGAGCCCACTGTCCCTTGCTCTGGCCATGAATACCCATATCCCAGCTCCTGCCCTGCAGAGATGGGGTGCTGCAGCTCCCTATATCCCCCTGCCACCTCTGGTGGGAGGGACACCAGGACAGAACACCCATCAGGCAAGACACAGCTTATGTCACCCTTGCCACCAATGGGACAGGGGCAGCACAGTCAGCAGGTGCAGGCCCCTCTGTGTCCCCAGACAGTCTCTGCTGCTTCTCATCGCCTGCCATCACTCTTCCTCTTTTGTACTCAGAGCAAAACCTGCTCATGCCTACCATTTCCTCCCCGTTAGTTTCCTGTCAACATTTACAGTAACCATCCCTTACACCATGCCGGGCACACACAGCCCAGCCACAGGCATCTCCTGGGTGAAAGGATGTTCACTGGAGCTCTTCTCCTCCACCCAGTGGAATGTCCTGGCTGAAGCACAGCTGAGGTCTCGTCTGGGAACCAACCCACCTGAGGAAACAGGAACACTAGCAGGATATTTATTGATGAGAGGGTCAGAAAACTAAATTCTTGTGGTACAAGATCCACAAGAATGACAAGTGAGACACTCTGTGTCTCTCTTGCTGCCCTCTCTGGACCTCTTCATCTCTTCCCATGCTCTTTCTGATGTCAGTTCCCCTCTGCACTCAAGGCTTCCTCTCCTCTCACCTCACAATTGCACAATGACCCACTTGTTGCTTCCTTCCCTTTTACTTCTATTCTCATTCTCACGTCTGCTGGCACTGATGAAGCTGACTGATGACGAGGTGAACCCTTTTCCATATCTCAGAGATGCTGGCTCCAGGAATCCTGGTGCAGGCAATCCCTCTGGTCATCTTCTAAAGTCTCTAGTGCAGAGGATGGACAGGAGCCATCCTGCTCCAGGTGTACTACACATAGGTACAAGCTTTGCCTTTAGCAAGTGGGGCTCTTTTCTCAGTTTGGTTCTTTCTCTATATTCCAATTAGGAGAGTGGGGAAACAGTCAGGTCATTAACAGAGCTCAGTAAGACCATGTCAGTTGTAACAAAAACCATGAGTCCTCCATGTACAACCTCCTCCCTGGTAGATCTGCTGGCATTTCCCCAGGAATAGGGCTGGGCAAGATCTCCAGCAGGCAGTGCCTTCCCAACTGCAGTGTCTGCACAACTGAAGGTTAATGTCTTGCCTTTTCCTGACTCCACAGAGTTCCTCTCCTACAAGAGCCCCTTCCAGCTCCACAGCAACACTCCATGATGCTGCCAAGGAGAAAGGAGAGCAGGAAAGGACACTGATGTTAATGACGTGGGATGCCCTGTGTCAGTGCCTACACCAGGTGCTACACGATGTCTGAAGCAAGAGGGAGGCTGCAGAGCTCCTCAGCAGCTCCCCACTCCCTGGAAGTGAACCAGGGAGATACAGAAGGTGCTCAGGAGCACCCGCCTGATGTCCTGCCACTGAGGCCGTCCTGTCCCATCTGCTGAGAGCCGGTGAGGATCCTCCTGTGCGATGCTGGAAGAGGATGAGGAATAGTGCGAGAAGGGCTGTCATCAAACGGGGACTCCTCTTTGGCTGTCTCTGCCTTCCCCAGGGCCTCCAAACCCACACCTCCANGGAATCCCACATCACAACGTTCCAGGCGGCCGGGGAGGCCTACACTGAACTGAGGGCCCGGCGCCCTCACGGAGCCGGGCCTGGCAGAGCCAGCGGCTGAGCACGAGAGACCCGGGTGCTGGTGGGCACCAAGCGGGACGTGGCTGCAGTCACTGGCGGTGTCCCGGTCTCCCTGATGCAGAGAATCGTCAGGAAGCGAGGGGTGGCTGCCACTGGGACCCGGTAAGGGGACAGACCTGGAGCCCAAAGCCCTTCACCTTAGCGCTCAACATGGGATTGACGGCAATGCGCGCTGATCTCCTATTGGCTTCTGGTGCTGTCAATCACCTGAAGCCCCGCNTGAAGCCCCACCGGGCGCCGCCATGTCCCGAGCCGCCGCCCGGCGGAGGGGTGGTGCGGCGCGGGGCTGCGGCGCATGCACGGGCCGGGCAGGGGCGCCGCCCCGGGAGCGCGCGGCCGCCTCGGGAGCGCGCCCGGCCCGGGGATGCGCCAGGCGGGACAGCCCGGGCGGGCCCGGCCCCGCACAGGTAAGGGCGGGCAGCGCTCCCCGGGCCCCTCCGCCGCCACGGGGCCGCCGCGCCGTGAGGAGGGCGCAGGGAAGGGGCCCGGGGTGTCGGTGCGACAAACTCCTGTGGGCCGGTGGGGTGAGGTGGGGCCTCGTCCGTCCAGCCCCGTGAGGGGCGAGCTGAGGTGAAGTGAGGGGAAGCGAGGCGAGGTGAGGTGAGCCCTGCCCTGTCCCACAGGTGAGGCGGGGTCAGGTGACCCCTGCCCCGTCCAGCCCCGCGAGGGCCCCGCACACGAAGGGCAAGCCCCGCACCCCCGGTCACCGCAGGGCACCGTGGGCTGTGCTGGGGCATCCCCGCTGCTGCCTCGGCCCTGCCGGGTCCCTTGTGTGGAGGCCCGTGTGGTTCCCAGGATTTTCCAGGTGCTGCCGTCTCCAGTGTGGTCCCCGGTGCCACCTTTGAGCTGGGGCGGTTCCTGGGGGAAGTGGTGTTGGTGTGCCAGGACCGGGGCCGTGGCTGCTGTACCTGCAGACCAGGAAGGACGGAGCGCTGTGCCGGGCTGCTCTCCAGGTGTGGTGGGAGCTGCTTGAGGCTGTGGACTCGCAGGTTATCACACAACCCGCTGGCACTGCATTAGAAGTACATTTAGTAAAGAAGACACGTTGGTCTCTGACACCAACCCATGACCCATTTTATGCAGAGCCTCAGGTGTATTTGTGTCAGAAGGCTGGATGAACAGTTTAACAGGAAAGAATTACTCTATGCCATGGAGGTGACCTCCAGCTTCTCGGAGTGGTCCAGGGAAATTCTCCCAGCTTTATTCCTGCAGAGACCTCACTGGATTAGAGAGTGATGCCCTCAGTTTCTACCAGCATTTCTGTCACCTTTGCTGGCCTCTGTGCAGAGCTGACAGCCCTGAGGCAGCACCTGTGCTCACAGGAGGTCTCTGCAGTGCAGTAATGTCACAGGGGTAAGAGCCCTGCTGCTGAGTGAAAATCTGAGTAGTTCCTTTGTAGATTTGTCAGAGATTCTCCTACATCCTTAAGATCTATGAGGATGTCACAACCAGTAACAATTTTGTTACTTGTACAGCTGTTATTACAGTCTTTGCTTTCTTTGCAAACTCAACAGCAGTGACCACTTGGATGAAAACAGTGCCCCTCATGCTGGTGTTCTCCTCCTCGGGACCAAAATTGAACTTTTTAGGATAAGCTGGGGAAGTGCGAATTGTTTTCCACTCCTGCAGAGAGTGTTATCCTGACCAACATCTTTCTGGGCACCAACTGTTACTCTTTCACTGCCTTTGGCCATCTGTAGTGCTCCACAACAGTTTCTAGGTGCTGTAATCCTTCACCACACTCTTTAGTTTTTGAGACTTCTGCCTTCAGAGTTCCCTGACCGCTTCAGTGTGGAATTGAACTGGATCTTGTAGAAATCATCAGGTTTTTCACTGCATTGGGTCCCATAAATGCTTATTGCTATGTGTCCCAAAAGAGTCAAACAGCTACTTTCTGTGGCTGTAGGATGGGACTTCAAAGCAGCCATGAAATTCAGCCACAATGGAAGCATTTTGTGGCCACTAAAAGGAATGGCAGAGCTCTAAGTTCTTCTGTTGGAAAATTTAAGTTCAGAATGATGTTGTAGGATTGATTGTTTAACCTCTGTTAAAAGACGATTTTCATCTCCTGCCAAGCAAGATACCTCCTCAAGTCTAGTTTTGCTTACCCATAAAAAGTCTGCCTTTTTGGTTTTCTGGGGGAGAGTTCTCAGAAAAGTGTTCATTCCAGTGTTTGATCCCCAGAGAAGTTTTTAATTTCTGAAAGCTTGACTTTCATGATTATTGTAAGTAACTTGCTGAGGTTTCTTTGAAGGTTTGAGGCTTGCTGGATTCTAGACTGAATATGAAGAAATTGTACCTAATTCTAAGCTGGTATTGGTTGAAGTTTCAGGCGTTTCTTTCTCATACAGGAAAAATTAACACTTAAAATGACTGAGTGTTACAGAAATCAGCTTGTCTGAGTAGCAGGACTCTCCTGCTGCACATGCTGCACTCTGCTCTTGGAGCACTTTCAAAGAAATCAACCTTTTCTAAACTGTTGTCATGTTGTGTAAGTGTGACATTGTTGAGCACGTCTCTGTGATGTGGTGCAAGCAGGCACACACTTGGCTGCTCTCTATTCCACCTTGCTTTTTGTTTCTTCAAAAAGTGATGCTCTTTCTACTGTAAGCATTTTTAGTTCTTCCAGCCCGTAAACTGCTAAATATAGATGTGTGGAGACTTCAAAGGTTATACTTGCTGTCCATCCAGTTGCAAGATTTTATTTTTATTTGTGTCATTATATGAAAGAAGCCTGGGTACAAGCCACCCTCCTTGCCAGTATCCCAGGATCCCCTCCTTTTATGTAGAATTGTTAATATTTTCAAGATCCTTTTGACCTTGGTTGGTACCTTGAGTGTTCTGCTAAATGTCATATAAAGAGGAGTTTATTCCAATGAACTTTGTTCATCTTTATAAAGAACAACAATGACAGTATCACTGCAAGCACAGCATCACACAGAATAAGGAAAACATACTGAATTAATTAAATAAATATTTCATAAGCCATTTTATAGCATCCATAAACATTTGTACATTTTGCAAAATAAATATTCTCAAGTGCTGCTGTTTTTGTTTCTTAGTTTAGTGACAAAATACGGAGAAATTCAGCCAGAGTTGCAGTTCCATGTGTACATAACACAGGCTGGGCGGTGTAGGCACATCCCAGACTAATAAGATGCTGATTGCAAACAAAGCACTTGCACTGTGAGCAGTTTGACTTGTGTGCTGGTACTGCCCAGTGCTGTGTCAGGATTTGCTTTCATGTACTGTAACGTAATGAGAATATCTTAGAATGGGGAGGTGAGTAACCCTCTCTTTCTGAAACAGGTCGTGATTCTTGTTGCTTGTGGGGATCTTTTCCAAATGTGTTGATCTGGTGCTGGTACCTGTTCTCTTATTAAACATGGTCCTTGCTTTTTCATTGTAAGCTTCTAACAAAAACTGAATTCGTCATGTTTTTCTTTCTAAAAAAAAAAAATTCAAAAAGGTCAAGAGTGGGTGTAGTAGATGAGAATTCAGAAAGGCACAGAACAAAAGCTGGATTGTGGGTTTCTTTGGCATGATAGATCAAGGAGACTTCTGACATCTCTCCTTGAAGTTGGTGCTATAAAGGTAGTTTGGCTACTTGTGGCCAGCAGCTGTGCTAAGGCAGATAGCCAAGTAGGTATTGAAGGAATTAATTTGCCAGGAAATACTTAAAAGAACAAAAGAAGTGTGAGTTAACCAAATGTTTGTGTGTAAGGAAAATAATTCTGTGCAAACCCTGTATTCCTAGAGATCAAATAGCATGGGCAGAAGGAGATATTTTTAATGGTCCGAAGTTAAGTAAAGCTTTTAACTACCCACAATGGACACAGAGGAGCGCCCTTTTCCTTTATGGAAAGCAGTTTGCTATGTATTTAAACACTGGCAGTCTCTCTCCTTATAGCATTTGTCTCCCCAGGCAAAACAAGTTCAGTGAATCCAGGCTTTCCCCACATGACATATTTTATAGATGTTCTCTGGAGCAACTTAACAATATGCCATAAAATTGTTAGGGTCCGAGTAGTTGTTTTCAGTTTGTGTATTTAATTTGGAAGAAAGATTTATGTGCCCCAAAGCATGCCTATTATTTCCAGCTATCTCAGTTGGTCTAATAAAAGATATTACTTCATCTCGCAAACCTTTATCTCATTTAGGGACTTACATCATCACAACTATAGCAGCACTGCTTTTACTGCTGCTGCGGTAGACTCTGTGTCCTGTTCTTTTGGTGCTTCCTGTCACTCCCAGTTTGTGCCTCGCTGTCTCTGGTTTGTCCCGTGTGCTCTTGTGTGTTTCTGTCTGTGTGTGCTGAGTTTTGAAGCTGAAGAGATAATCATGACTCTGTCAGGCTGCTTTCTTACCATTTCTCTGCAATAGAGTTGTTAGACTTGTCCCTTAACACTGTTATCTCTATGGATTGCAGGTTTTGGGTTTTTATTAGGGTGTTTGAGAATGTTGAAAGCCATACAAAGAACAGAAGGTGGCATTCAGGCTAGATGTGTCTGATACCAAAATGTGCCTTTTGTTGATAGTGACTTAAAACTTTTCACATTTTAGGAACTGTGAATGAACAGCAAGCTGAGGAGCCGAACATTTTATTGAAGGCCTACATGTAGACCCTGATGTTTGAATGAATGAAGGATGAAAATGCTCCCTGGAGTGGGTGTGTTTGGAACTGGCAGCGCCGCCCGGGTCCTGGTACCCTTGCTGAGGGCAGAAGGCTTTTCCATTGAAGCGCTTTGGGGGAAGACTGAAGAGGAAGCCAAACAACTGGCAGAGGAAATGAACATCTCCTTCTACACAAGTCGGACCGACGATGTCTTGCTGCACCAGGACGTAGATTTGGTTTGCATCAATATCCCCCCACCACTAACTCGGCAAATTGCTGTGAAGGCTCTAGGTACCCTTTTATCTTTGGAGTTGGACCAAAAATCCATAGCTTGTTGGCAGATTGAATTTTGAAGCTGTTACCCCAGCACAATTCGGGCTGCACCAACAGGAAAATGCAGTGCTAAAAGTTTTTTGTGGAATTGATAGCACTGTCTGTGAGAAGGGTTATCTAGGTTTTTTGTAAAAATAGTTCATAATTGTTTATAGCTCTGCTCGAGCCAGTTGGGCTGAAATATGTCTTCTTCAAGCTGAACTTACGGTAGGGAGTTTCTAATAAAAATTAGCTGTATCAGAGATGATAATGAGAGAGTAAAATGTTTTTATGGTCATTAAAAAAACCCAAAGCAACCAAGAAAAACCCCAAAACAAAAGAAGTTGTTTAATTAGTATCAAATTTTCCCATGTTCTGCACTAGAAAACCAAGAATTGCCTGGGATGGAAGGGTTGCTCAGTTCTGCTTTCTATTTTCCCCGCAAATAAAACCAAACTTGGAAGTCGAAAGCTTCTGAAAAAATGTTTGCATGCTCATAATAGAATCTTGTGAGTTAGAATCTAAGAGGCTTGCCATTTTTAGCTGTGACCCTGGCCACTACTGGAGCTCTCTTGGGACATCCATGTCCGTAGCAGACTGGTGTGGTCCCTGGTGGAGGAATCTTTCCACCTGATGCAGGAGGGCAGATGTTGGGGACAACAGGAGGAATCCAGCAAGGAGGGCTGGGTAAAGGTGTCTGGGAGAAAAGGGATGGCACCCAAGACGGGTTGGGCAGGGAGGTGGGAGCCAACTGCCCGGGCATCCTGACATTTCTTAATTCTCCAGTGTGACTTTGTAGTGTTAATGTCCTCTCCTGTAGTACAGCGTGGGTGTCAGTTTGCATGTAATTCTGTAAATAACAAGGGTGATATTTTTACTGTGTTTACAAGAGATCCACATGGGTTAATTTTAGGATGGGTAATCTCTCAGACCATGTGAGCCAGGGTGGTTTGTTGTTCTTAGCCTCTCTGCTCTACAGTAATTTCTTTTGGAAGTAAACAACTCCCTGCACAAAGATTTGCAATGCCACTTAGGTATGCAGGGAGAGATTTCAGGCTATTTTTCCCCCTTCTTTTCTTTTTTACATTGTTAGATTTGTTTGTTTACCTAATTAAAGTACTGTGCTTTGAGTTTAAGATATTTTGATTTTTAAATATTTGAACTGCAAGTTGGAATTTATCTCTTTAAATATGCTAAAAGTTCTTTTAAGCATTTGTTAGGTAATAGCGTTTCACGAGGTCTTGTGGCTCTTGATGATCAAGTGAGCTAAAAGGAGAGGATTGAATCTTCTCTGGTGAATTATTAACTAAAAGGGATTGAGATTCCTTCTTTGAAGGCTGGGAACCTGTAAGATGGCATTATCCAGAGGAGGAAAGGGAGGTAAAGCAGGTGCAGAAGTGCAGAGGTGGCATGTGTGCTTGACTGCAAGTTTAGGAAGTGGAAGGCTTAAAAAGCTGGGAAAGTGGATGGATGTAGCAATAAAGGGTAACTCTGTCCTCATTTCATCTGCCCTGAAATGTTCTGATCTTCAAATTTATGCAGGCAGCTTAGACCCAGTGTGATGCTGACCTTGTCTTTCAGCTTTCCAGGTTCATTGTGGTGGTATTTGTAGATCTGCTGCCCAGTATGTCTTGACTTATTTCAAGCCAGTGTTGGATGGTTTCCTGTGATTGTGTGTTCTGAAGGAACACAGAACCAGAGCAGGGCCAAAGACAGCAAGTACATTTTCCCTGGAATTTGAGATTAATACAGTGATGGTTTTAACTGGAGAATTATTGGCTCTGAACTGTGTATTATAGATCAGTGTTTTATAGCCAAGAGACTGGGCTTTAGGAAAGCCTAGATGTGGTACAGTGATAATTGTCTTGTGTGTTGTGATTTGTTTTGTTTTGTTGAGGTTCGTTTGTTTTAAAGTGCTGAAACTTGTATTATTTATTTGTGTATATTTTAAAACTTTTTTAAAAAATTTAAAATGTACTTCCATTTTTATCCCTGTCAGAGAGGAGAAATACCTAGTTTTTCTAGGTGATGCAGTTTGCTTGTGTAAGTTTCTTACTGACAGACATCCATGAACAGGCCTAGGTATAACTTTGCCATGATGGGGACAAAGCAGTGACACTGGTTTGAGGTCATGAACCAGACAGAACAGATCAAAGCCCAGAGGATAGTAGTTCACAGTAAAACCAGTGTAATCTCGTGATTTATCTCCACAACAGGCAAAGCAAGAAGGACTCCTAAAATCTGTGCCTCTTTTGATCTCAGAGGAACTAAGTTAATGTCACAAAATATCTGTGTTGTGGTTCATGCCCCACAGTTAAATGTATCTACCTCTGCATAAGGTAAATGTAGAGTGGAATTACTGGCTGGCGTGGAGTGTAAAATATGGGGTGTTTGTCCGTGAGATGAAGTTCAGGCAGAACATGGCAAATCCTCAGAGTAAAATTTCTTCAGGTAATTTCTAAAGGTAATGCTGCTGCATGTGCTGAGCCCAGCCAACAAATGGGTGGGAGTAGATGCTTTGTTGAAGGAATCCTGGCAATGGTGACCTTTTATTCTCTTTTTTTCCCCCTGCGTCTTACTGTAACAGCCAGTTGAATAGCCATAAACAGAACTTCAGTGGAGCACTGGTCTGCAGAAGCTGACATTCTCCCTGCAGATGGGGTTTGCTCTGAGGAGAGCACAGAGCAGACCCTGAGGTGTCATCAGGACAGCCTGTGATGAACTTCTCCATAGGCAGCGGAGCTGCTGCTCTCCTTGCTTGCTGCCTGTAGGTGAGGAAATGCAATTCCACAGCTCCAGCTCCTTCCTTTCAGGACTGCAGCCCTTTCTGTGGGCTCAGACCCACCTGTGAGCTGTTTTAACCTTCCTGCTTGGAATGAAGAAGATTCCTTTACCAAACTGGGCTCAGTTGGTGATCTGACCTGGCTCACAGAGGGCTCCAAGGAGCACCAGAGCTGTGCGATGGCTCTCATGTCCCCTGGCTGGTGAGGGCCTCAACAGAAAATTTTGCAGCTGTAGTTTAAGAAGATAGTACGGTACAAAGTTCAGGTTATTAGTTACCAAAACAGTAGTAACAAGCTGAGGGATGTAAGTTGCTCTGCCTTGAAAAATAAAAGGCATCGCCATTACATCCGTAAGGGACCTTGTAGCCTTCTTCAGCTGGGCACTTGTCCTTGCTGCATGGGCGTCTCTGTGAACCTGGGGACAGCTGGAGGGATGTCCTCCTGATGGCAATTGCAGGATTATCCCAGAGCTGTTACGGTGTGCCCAGGTCTGTCCTGGCACTCTGGCAGTGCACGACGGGCAGTGCCAAGCTGTCGGTGTGCTGGCTGCCATCCCAAAAAAAGGCATCAGCCAATTTTAGCTCCTCAAGTGACTCAGCCTGTGCTGGCACAACGAACACAGCACTGAGTGAGGGCAAGGCTGGGCAGCAGTGCACGGGCAGCCCTGCGTGATGAGCCAAGGCAGCACAGCGGGGATCTCTCTGGGCTTGACCCTCTCTGCTCTCCATCCCCCACTGCACAGACCCAGGGCTGTGCAAGGGGGAGAGTGGCACTGGCTGTAGAGCTGTATCTTGTGTGTACATGGATCTTTGCTTTCTGCAAGCTTTTACAACTGTGGATTGCTCTGGGTGCTCTGAGTTGCTTCCTCTGCTTGTTTGTATTTTACTGTAACCTGGCTGGAGACAAGTGCTGTGTAAGCAAGAAGGCAGATAAACCAGGGACTGAAGCAGCTCCAGATGCTTCTCCAGATGCTTCAGCTGTCCTTGCAAAATACTGAACAGAGTTTTGTGCCTCACCTCAGCAGCAGGACTGGGGACAGGGGAGCCAGAATTGTTCCCTGAAATGGGGGGTTACCAGTGGGCAGCCAGAGTGTCCGCTGGGAGTTCGCTCTTACCCTTTGTCCATTAAAGCTGCTGTTGACTCACACTGATTTAGGGGTTTTCTGACTTGCAGTCATCACTTTCTGGCTACATTTTGCTTGTGTCTATTACAAATAGAGGTTCTGACTCTCTAGTAGCTGTAGCTGGCCCCTGGCTGAGCTGGCTCCTGGCCCTCTTGGAGGGTTCCTGAAAGGCTGGCTGGGTGCAGCCAGGAGGTGGAGCACCGAGAGCAGGAGCTGCAGAGTGGGATCTGCCTTCCCCTCGCGTGTGAGAGACCAATTTAAGCGCCTGTGCTGTTATCTTCTCATTGGGAGTCTATTAAAAGCTGTTCTGAGCAGGGAGCACAGTCTGCTCCTGGGTAAGGAGAAGCTTTCAGAGAGGTACCTACCACTGTGTGCAGTGATTCCTACAATTCTTGGGCAGCAGCTGTGGTGTGCTGTGACTGACCTTCAAGTCTGACATCACCAGTAAATGTTTGGAGACTTCTGGGTATAGCCCTGGTTGTTACATTGAAAAATGTCTAGATAAATATTTCATCAGAACAGATATAAAACAGGAAAAAAACCAGGAAAAATAAAGTCCGGTCATGAGAGGGAATATCAACAGAGCTCCAAATATAAGAACCGGCTTAAGCTAGTGCTGTGATACATTATTTCTGCTTTAAAGTTAAAAAATTGAATTATCGACTGCTCCCATTGATTCAGGTTGAGCACAGTGTGAAGTGCATCAGTAGCAATAAAGCTGCAGTGGGTCAGCCTGGGAGTGCAGCTCTTGTCTGTGTAACTCAGTCACTTTTTGTCTGATTGTCTTGAGTAGGCTGTATGTGTAGACCAAAATGTTTTGCTTTCTAACTGGAAATGCTTTTAAAACAGTCTACTTACCAAAACATTATTTCTAATTCTTGTGTTCTGTATACAGAATATGTATCTAAGAATGTATTTTTAATATATAATATATATAATTTATATATAATAATTGGTATTAATCTGATTAAAATAATAAATTAATATTTATGGTGAAATACAAAGTGAAAATCAAATCTACCCTTCCCTCACCCCTTCCCAGCAGGATACTTGACTTTTTTTTTTCCTTCTGGCAGTACAGGTATTCAAATAATTTTATAACTACAGCACACAGATTGTGTCTTGTTTTTATGCCATGTTGTGCCATTTGGACATTTATCTCTCATGATGTAAAAATCCTCTTGTTATTTGGAGCTTCCCTCTGTGGGAGTTTGTCAGCTCTGCAACTGGAGCATCTGGGAAGCATAATTGAGTCTTGCTGCACTTGGCATTTCCATTTTAGCTCCCAGATCTTTGCCTTTGAAACTGCAGCAAGAAAGCCGGACTCTTAAGAACACTGTTTCTGGACAGCCTTTGGGCATCTTGAGCATGTTTCGCTCACATGTGCTGAATGTATTTTTTTTTTCATTTGTGCTGCAGGAATAGGGAAGAATGTGCTCTGTGAGAAAGCTGCTACCTCTGTGGATGCCTTCAGGATGGTCACAGCTGCCAGGTATTACCCCAAGCTGATGAGCATCGTTGGCAACGTCCTCCGTTTCTTGCCCGCCTTTGTGAAGATGAAGCAGTTGATAGAGGAGCGCTACGTGGGCAACGTGATCATCTGCGACGTCCGGGTGTACGGGGGGAGCCTGCTCAGCCACAAGTACAACTGGATCTGTGATGAGCTGATGGGAGGGGGTGGGCTGCATACCATGGGCACCTACATTATCGACCTCCTGACTCACCTCATCAGCAGGAGAGCGGAGAAGGTCCATGGTTTGCTCAAGACTTTTGTGAAGCAGAACACGGCCATAAGCGGGATCCGCCACGTCACCAGCGATGACTTCTGCGTTTTCCAGATGCTGATGAGCGAGGGTGTCTGCTGCACTGTGACTCTCAACTTCAACATGCCTGGATCATTCATCCATGAAGTCATGATTGTTGGGTCTGCTGGGCGCCTCATAGCTCGAGGGACAGACTTGTATGGGCAAAAAAACACCGCGCTCCAAGAAGAACTACTGTTTACAGACTCTCTGACTGTCAACAAGGGCCTTTTGGATAAGGGGTTTAAAGACATCCCGCTGCTTTACCTGAAAGGAATGGTGTACATGGTGCAAGCCCTGCGGCAGTCTTTCCAAGACCAGGAAGACCGTCGGACGTGGGATCATAAACCTGTCTCTATGGCAGCCTCTTTTGAAGATGGTCTGTACATGCAAAGTGTAGTAGAGGCCATCAAGAAGTCGAGTAGGTCGGGCGAGTGGGAGGCTGTGGAGGTGATGACCGAGGAACCAGATGCCAACCAAAACCTCTGTGAGGCACTTCAAAGAAATAACTTATGAATATTCCTACCTTGGAAAATAGGACATGTAACAGTTCTGGCAGTAATGTAAAAAAATCCTCTGTTTTTAAGATATGTATATTCTTATTTAATAGCCTGAGTTTCTTGGTTTTTTAAACATGTAAAATAATGTGCTGGTAGGAACTGTTCTTGTTTAAATTGTTTAAAGAGTTTTATGTTTTCTGGTTTTAGCAAACATTTAATTTTTGTCTTGGAGACTGGTAGGAAAACTTGAATTGCCCTTTGCACTTGCAGTAGCTGAAGTGAATCTTGGGATCTCTGCCATTGCACGGCTTGGAAGTGGGACAAAACCCCTGTTGCACAAGTTGCTGATTTAACCATGAGAGCACATAGAGCAAGATCAGGGAGTATCTGTTGTTCAGATGCCTTTTTCTTCTCTTGGAGACTGAATTACATTTTAATCCTCAGTTTGCAAAATGCTATAAAAGAGTTTAGTGATGTAAGAGGTCTTTAAACTCCTGTAGGACAAAAAGTAGAAGGAATGGATTAGAGTTTGTAACATAAAGATCAGCCTTTTGGCTTTCTGCATGTGGCAGATGTCTTTCAAATTCACTGAAAATGATGTTTTATTTAAATGATACTATAATTCTCTGTTGTTGGTGTCTTGGCAGGAAAATCTTCAGGAAGTCTGTGATACATTGTGCTATTCTTCCATATCTGTAGACCTTATTCCCTCTTCTCAAGAGGCTGCCTGCGTCCAGCAGGTTTTTTTCCATAAGCTCTGTGTCTGTCAGTTGTGTTTACTGCCAGGCAGCACCGGTGCCATGCCTGTGGGGCCACATTCTCATTTCTGTGACTATTAATAGATGCCTCCCAGGGTTATGGGATTGCCATGGTGTTGTGGATAATGAAGTTGTACAGCATTAACCTTCCTGGGACCTGAAGGTGGAAGGAAGGAGGTATTTCCTACCTCTTGCAGCTCTCTTAACGTGCTGGCTGGCTAACTGTTCACACTACACACATCCTGATAGTTGAGAGAACAGGGACTGAACTGCCATGGGTAAATCTGCTCCTGATCTCAAACACTGGCTATTAACCCTCCGGTCCAGCCCATCTTCATGTCCTACCGCAGCTTGTGTCCGGTGGAGAGATTTGTTGGCAGATGATGGGTGGAAGTTCATTCCTTTTGAGAAATGTTTCTCTCTGAGGCAGGTATGTGGAAAGGATAGTCCAGTTTTACTATGTTTATTTTGTGTACTTGAAAACTTTTTTTTAAAAAATGTTTTCCCACTAAATTGTAACCCTGTGTATTTATATATATTAACATGCACGCTGCTGTTTGATAAGCTGGACCTTCCTGAAAAGTCATGTTTTCTACAGAAATAAAAAGTTGTGTTTGTTGAGGGCATTCTTTATGCAGCTGTGTGCTCGTGTTTGATTTGGTCAAGCTAAAACCATCCTAATAAAAGTGAACAGGAGACTGAGAGCTGGGACTCCGTACCTGGTGAGTTATTCCCCTACTGGTGTGATCTTTTGCTGCCAGGTGGATCACTTGGGTGTGGAAAAAGCTGTGTGATATCTGGCAATACTCTGTGCCATCCAAGTGTCATCTGTTTATCACCAAGGGGAAGTAAATCCTACCAGAAAATAAATTTCCCACCTCCTTGGTGTTTCCCTCAATTTGCAGCTGTTGAGTAACAGGGTTTGAAGAGCTTGTCTGTCTTGGACTCACCATGTCAATTTCTGTTAAAAAACCAGGATCTTTATTCTGCCTGACTCATTGTAGAAGTTGCTGGATGACACCAAGAAAGAAGTGAAATCCTTGCAGTATTGATGGGGCCGCTTTCTCTTCTCAGTGTGTAAATCAGGTATTTACCTTTGGGTATTTACTTTCCATACCTTAAAAATTACAGAAACAGGTCTCCTAATGTGCTGTGTTAAAGGGCAGGAGCGTGGCTGCTCCTGTGCTCTGCACAGTCTCATCTCTGCTGTGAGCTGGGAGAAAAAAGGGAAAGGTTAGGTTGGATATTAGGAAAAGGTTTCTCAGGCAGGGGGTGGTTGAGCACTGGAAGAGGCTGCCCAGGGAAGTGGACACAGCACCGAGCCTGACAGTTCAAGAAGTGTTTGGACAATGCTTTGAGAGGCACATGGTGTGATTCTTGGGGTGTCCTGTGCAGGGCTTGGAGTTGTACTCTGATCTTTGTGGGTCGCTTCCAACTCAGCATATTCTGTGATTTTATGTTTCTGTGATTCTCTTCGCTGTTCTCAGCTGTAGCAGGTGGGGCAGTGAAAGCTGCATCTCTTCCAGCCTTCATATCTGTAGACGTTATTCCCTCTTCCTTCTTAGGGTAGAGAACTGGTGTTCCTGCCGTAGGTCTGAGCATTTAATGTTCGTGGTGTCTGTGTGCTGTGTAAAATGGGTGAGATCATGTCTCCTGAGCACCTGGAAGTCAGCACCTTCATTCAGACAGGACGGCTCTGGCTGGGTTCATGCTAGGTTTGGGTGTTACGAAGTTGTCCTTCGCGCCTTTGTCAGTAGGTTCGTAGTGGGCAGAAAAAAATCTACGGTATAGTTCCTATAGGAGGAGGCATCAGAGCAGCTTTCCGTACGATCCCAGTGCGGGAAGCAGGGGACCGAGAGCCCCGGGAGAGCGAGAGGCGTGACCGCAGGGCGGGATGGTGGCCAGGGCAGCGCTCCTTTGGGCGAGCCTGGATGCCCCGTGCAACCCACGCGTGTCCGAGGCAGGGGTGGTGCAGTGGAGAGCGCGGTCGGCTCGGGGGTGCCCGCCCTGCCCCCGATCTCCGGCCCCGCGTCCCGCGGCCGCCCCGGGCCCGCCCTCCCGGCGGAAGCCGCGGTTGCCGGGGAGGGAGCGGCGGGGCCGGGCCGGGCTCTCAGCTGCCGGCGGCGGGTCCAGCCCAGTTCAGCCCAGCCCAGCTTAGCCCGGCCCGGCCCGGCCCGGAGCGCCTCTCCGCGGCCTCCCTCGGTGAGTCCTCTCGGGGTGTCCGCACAGGGCCCGCCCGCCGGGCCGGGCAGGGTGGGGAGCGGGGCCGGGCAGCGCCGGGGCAGCTCCCGGGGGGAGAGGCCGCGCTCTGCCCGGGGCACGGCGGCGGAAAGGTTCCCCGGGGTGTGCCCTGCTGCCCAGCGGGGC
>VWZG01006115.1:0-61597 GCA_013396735.1 Grallaria varia | reverse complement strand
CCCAGCCCTCCTTCGCCCCCCCAGCCCTCCTTCGCCCCCAGCCCTCCTTTGCCCCCTGCTCCGGCTGCTGCACGCACATGTCTGGCTCCCTGGGCAGACTGTCCAGGCTGGCGTTGTTCCCAAAGTGCTGCTGGTGGGACCTCGCCAGCTCCCAGGAATCGTATTCCACGTGCAAACGCCAATATCGCACTTGGCTGTACCTGCCCCTCTGTTTTCAGAGAGACAAAAGGGAAAATGGGTCTTTGAGACTGGCAGGCAGGGAGGAGCTGGTGAGACCTGGGGGAACTCGCATGGGGAGTAGTGTTAAAAGGAGAATATTAATCTCTCCCATTGCAGTCAGCACGGGGAAAGCTTCGGCAGGGTCCGACACCACTGGGTAGGGTCACTGCACATTGACCTCATTTCCCGACCCCTGATTCTGCAGCAGGAATGGTTGCAGGTCCAGGTGCTCTGCTGTTCCAGTGCAGCCCTCCGGCATGGAAGTTACCCTGATGTGACTTTCCATTTCGGCTAAAACAGTTGAGGAAGGAATCAAGCATGCAAGACCAGCTGCACGGAGATTAGCCCTTTGATTTGCTGCAGATGACTTGCTCTGCTTATCACAGCTTATCGCAGCCGTGGGATGGTTTTTCCCATGCTTTTGCAGAGATTGGCTCATGAAGGCAAGAAGCTGGGCTGGTGTCAGCTCTGTGTGTGGTAGAGCTTCCTGGCCAGGGAGCCAGGAACAGTGAAAATGTTATCTGTGAAGGAGAGAGAAGGCTTCAAAGTCAAATGCAGTGGGTTCTAGGGTATGAAATACATCTGCCCAAGGCTTGCCTGTTCCCATGTTTTGTAGTTTACCTCAGTGCCAAAAAATAAGCAGCAAAAGGAAGCTATGGTTCTTACAGGCTCTGAAAGGTCTCAGTTTACCAGGGGGATAAGTAGCATTTTTACCACTTGGTCAGCTGTGCCAAAGGCACAAAGAGTCGAGTTAATGGTTATTAAACTTACAGGAACACTCTGGGAGACAGAGGGCTGGAGCCTGCATTGCTTGACTCCTAGGCCAGCACTGAACTGTGGTCCTGGTGGGGAAGTGAGCAGCCCTTCAGGCTCAGCCAGGGTGAGTGAGCAATGCTAAAGCTGTTGGGTTGCTCTAGCAAGTGCCCTGTGCCTCCTGTAGCTGTGCAGGGCAGAGAACGGGGCTGGGCAACCCTGTGGCTGCTTCCCTAGTGAGTCTATAGGCTGGGGGGGGTAAGAATATGTATCTGTTTACCTGGACTTAACCAGCCTGTTTTGCAGAGTCTGCCTGCATCTCACAGCCTGTGAATGCACTGGACAGTGTCTTTCTGGTGGCAGCCGGTCGGGTACTGTATTGTTAATGTTTAGGTCTCTAAGGTGGTGATAGAGAAGATGCTTTCCTGGGTGCAGGCAGTGATCGGGTCTGCCCAAGAGGACTGACCCTGTTCCCCCTTCCCTCTCCTCTGTGTTCATAAACACTTGTTTCTATTGTGTTTCTCGCATGGTCACTCCAGTGCTTCTCTGATCCCTCCGTGGAGGTAAAAGCCAGGTTGCTTTTGGATGGGAGGTTACAGGGGTAGAGAATGAACCCAGCAAAAGGAGTGACTTGTTTGAAGGAGGGGTAGTGAGTGATTGGCTCAGCACAGGACTGTGTGCTGCAGAGCTGCCCCAAGAGACCAAGCAGGCAGGGATGGCAGCAGAGGAGGTCCACACATCCCCCCTTGGCAGAAATGAGACAAAAGGTTCTCTCATTTGTGTCCCTCAAGTAGGCCTGTGGTGAGCAGGAGCAGAGCAGCAGCTTGGAAAGTCTGTAGCAGTGGTTGGTAACTGAGGTTTGGCAGTTGCTTCCCAGGGCTGGGACAGTGGTCCCATGTAGGGATTTTCACTGTAGGTACCTAGATAGGCAAGATGCTTGTTAGTCTAATGAGGTTGTCTGATCTTGCAAGATCCCAATCCAGAGGTGATGTGACTTGCAAATAAGGGAGTGGGTGTCATTTACAAACTCCCTGCAGCAGGGCAGGGTGCAGTTGGGATGTGAAGGTATAAAACGAGCCTTCCATCCCCCGCCTCTCATCAACTTGCCTTTCCTCCTTCAATCCCCAGCAATAATTGTCTGTTCTGTTACAGGTCTTGATTTCAGCCTGTCATTTTGTGTGTAAATTACTGGGTTGGAACACGAGTTCAGATCAAGATCAGATGTGCATTTCAAGGCCAGTAGCTGTTCTGGAGTGATCTCATGGTGAATGCTTTTTTTCCTTCCCCCCCCTCCCCCCCGCCCCAAGAATAAGAGAGCCTGTTCTGGCTTAGTTGGATCCATTATCAAGGAGATTAAATAATACCAAGCCAGCATCCTTTTCTCTCCGGCTGAGAATCTGTGCCTGCTTTTCAGAAATAGCTTTCCCAGAGCAGCTGGGTACAGACTGCACATGCAATGCTGGTGTGCAGTAGTCAGCATTGCTTACATTGCCTCTGCTCTTGTGTCCAGGAGATGAATAACAGTGTTTTGCTAATGGGTCTCATGTCAACAGGGGTGATTTACCAAGGAAGACTGCAGTGCATTAGTTGCTATGACTCAGATTCACTCAGCCTTGTACTGATCATTTATTGGTTTATAAATTAAACTGCAGATGCTGCATCCCATCAGTGCCAGCATGCCGAGGATCCTGAAAAGGGTTCTTCCCGTAGAGTTGTTTCAGAAACCTTTAAATTACTGCCTCAGGAGTCAGGGCATGCAGGTTGTAGCCCCAGCTCTTACAGCAGTGACTCCAGCCAAGCTGTCCTGGCGCCTGTCAAAATCACAGTGTGACTCTGATGATGTTGTGAGGCTCTTGTGGCATCTGCTGAGAGCTCCGCAGCAGGCTGGGCCTGCTGGTGTGGCATCCTGCATCCTCATGTTCTGAGCAGGAGCAAGGTTTCTTGTAGGCACAAAAATGCTATCCAAGAGGTCTTGGTGAGCAGGACAGCTCCTGTCCCTTCCTGATGGAAGGGTCTTTGCCCCTGCATGATCCTGGAGTGTTTTGTCTTGGGTCCTTTTAAGGTTCATCCCCAGCCTGCTCAGGGGTGGTGACAACACAGGTGTGTTCCTGGGGAAGATACAGATGTGTGGGGCATGGGCTTCAGCTTCCTCTGGGCAGGTTGTGTTTGAACCACAGGAGCCATTTAGAGGGAGCCCCGAGTGCAAGATAATTCAGATCTCGGGCTAAAACCTATCAGATGATGGCCAGCTACCTTGTGTTTCCTGTTTACTGAAGGCACACACCTTGTATGTTTGCATTAAATGTTTCTGTATGGGAGAACAAAGCCAAGAAGGATTTTCTGTTTGGAAGGTACAGATGTTGCAGCAACCGTGGACATTTCAGGTTCAGCGGTGGTAAAATTACTGATTAAACCCACACTAGGGACAGTGCTGCTGTACCGCTTGTTTCACCTGCATGGGATCCAGTTTGGGCTGGTTTCCTACCTGCAGCTCATCTCTCTAGCTGGGCATGAGCTCTTTAACGAAGGTCAGAAGTTTCCCTATACATATTTATGTTTATCTTGAATGTGACTTTTTAGTGAGCCCTGTTCACATCTGTTCTCAGTGCTGGTTGGTTTCTGTGGTGGAGGAAGAGTGACATGTGGCAGGATGTGTGAAGGGCCATCCAGGATTTCTGGACCCATTCCTCCAGACCCTACGCTTTTTCCAGAGTATTACAAACGTCCCTTCTCTGGTGAGTCCTTGATGCTTATTAGAGATGTGTGGGTTTGTGCTTTGACATGACAGAGCTTGCCCATTTGATGTCCTTATCTTTTGGCATCCTCAACAGTCTCCACTCTCACTGGTGCAGGTTCTGCTGGTGCCTCACAGATGGTGATCCTAAAGGGAATCTGTACAGCTGGTTGAAAAATGGGAAAGCATAAGGCAGAAGTGGAGAGGGGATCTTCAGCATTGTTTGTAGGCTGTGGGTGAAGAAAAACTATGAGATATTTCCTGATAAGGTTCTCCTTTTCCTTTCTCTGTAGCTCAAGGGAGGCTGGAAGGAAATGCTCAGAAGCTGTATTTTACCTCCAGGCCCCTGGACCCAGTTCCCAACACATACCCTGCTTTGGGCAGTGCCCACCAGGCCCAGCCAGCCCCTCACATTCGCCCCAGTGGAAAAGACTTCCTGGAGAAGGGACAGAAGGGGACACTTGGCCTCCTACTGCAGCTCGAAGGGATCTCCCTTGATGGGGGCCTGCCAGTCAAGCGTAAGTACAGCTGAGCCACTGCTGGCCTGAGTTGTCTTTTGGGCCAGGGATGAAGGATCAGGGATTTGGGTGGACACCTTGGATCTGCTGTCTGAGGAGAGCTTGAGCTTTACAGGGCAACTCATCCCGTCTCTAGTGTTTGGCCTGGCAGTGGTGTCACCTGTGCTGGAGCAGGTGCTCTTATGGCCTCCCTGGCTCTCAGTCTGGACCAGGTCTAAATCGGAAGAGGGGCCTTAGTCAGACTTACATATGGATCAAATGAAACCTTAATGTATAGAGGACATTTAACATGGCAAGTTCCTTGTTAGGAAAAGTGTCTGTGTATGTGGATACTGAGTACATCTTTGAGAAAGATGTTCCCTTCTCCAGGGATATCATTCAGAGGTCCAGGAGAAGGTGAGGGGGTGTAATTTCATTTGCTTCATGTGCTGGTATTGCCCCCAGCCTAGGGCCTGTGTGGTGGATGCCAGCTAGTGGCTGCCACAACTGCTTGTGCCCAAGCAGGGGAGAAATGGACGAGGGTCTGGTTGTGTCAGCTGAGATCTTCCTAGTCCTGGGGAGCCCAAGAAATTATAGTTTTTCATTAAAAAATAAAACAAAACCCCCACAATCTGTAATTTTGATTATGTCCACTTGAACGTGGGACAATGGCTGACCCTGAGATCAGGAACAGTGCAAGTTTATGGTTCTGCAGCTGCCATTAACCAGCCCTCTCTGCTTCATCACCATGGGATGCTGATTCCCACAGGATGGGAATTGGCCTTGCTCTTCGGAGGATTCTGGCATGGCTTGTCTGGTGTAGCCCAAACTGGGACAAGTGGGCCCCTGAGAACAAGAGAGCTGTGAACACCAGCAGTGTGTACAGACCTGTGCTGATCCCCAGCTGGGCACTGTGGGATCCTCTGGCAGAAGGGTCAGTCCAGGAATGTGCACCTAGTGTGGGAAGGATGCAGAGATGGTCTGTCTGCAGGAGAGGGCAGAGCTTGCTGGTTCTGTGGGCTGTTGGATAACCTTTGGAGACAGAGCTGTGGGCTCTGGTGTGTGTGAAGGTGAAGGTGTGTCTCCCCTTGCTGTGCAGGGAAAGAGCCTAAGGACTACGAGAAGGAAAATGTGAGGCGGATAAAGGAGATTCAGAAGAGGTGCAAAGAGAAGGAGCGAGCCCAAGAACACAGCCAGCCCAAGCCTGTGAAAGCTCTGTGGAAATCCCAGAAATATGATAACGTGGAATCAAAGGTGAAGGCCAAATTGCAGGTTGGTACCTGTGGAGCTCTTGAACTCTTCTGGCTTGGGTTGTGCTTCAGCCATGAGGGACAGTGGGATGACTGAGACTGGGGAGTCCCAGAACCTACAGGATCTGGGGCATGGTGAACTTCTGCAGCTCCTATGCACAGGGTGAGTTCCAGCAGAAAGCAGAGGGGTGTTGTGCCCGCCCTCATTATAGGGACCTCCTGGAGGAGAGGCCATGGGGCTTCTTCCCAGCTCAGCCTTGTATGCAAGAAGCTTCTTGAGTAAGGGAATGTGCAGGGGTGCTGCCTTGGCCAGTAAGCCATGGGCTGTCTGGAGTAGCCTTGAACTGTTGGATTCCCATTGGCCCCAGGATTGTTGGCTGCCAGGAGAGGATTTTGTCCTCCTGCGAGTCCCTGGAAGCCATCACAGTCTCCATCTGAGTCCTGTCTTTGCAGCTAGCCAGGCTGTGTGGACAGGAGTGACACAGAGAGCTTGTGCAGACAGTGGGTACAAGCTTGGTGACACCTCGAGCTCTTGCACAAGCCTTCCCCCACTACTCCCTTGCTGAGTTGGAGTCTTCAAGTTCCTCCTTATCTCTGCATTGCATCCCTTTCATCTGTGGCCAACTTTAGACATTAAAATGATGTGTATTGATAACAACTGCAAAAATTGGCAAGATGATTCCCAAGCCACTGGTTCCAAATGCACTGTCCCTTCTTGGTGTGCCACTAACCTCTCTGATGTCAGTGACCCTTCCACACATGGGAGCAAACCCACATGTGCTTCAGGAACGTGAGCCTATGCTCTTTTGACAAATCCAGTGAAGATTGAGATAATTTGATAATTTCTTCCTTTGTTTTGGGGGAAGGGGGTGGCCTCTGTGCAGGCAGTTTCTGCGTGGTGCATTACTTGTGCTCTGTGGATTCCTCCAGAGAGGTGACAGGAGGCCCTGTTGCTGACTCACGTAGCATTAACTGTTGCTGTGGCTCTCCTGGAGCTGAGGTTTTCCCTTTGAAGAATCTCCATCTTCTGCAGACCTGCTGCTGCTGCGACTCAGAGTTTAAGTTGAATCGGTTAGATCTTGAGGACTAATGCAGAGTTGCTTTTCTCTCTCATCTGTCCCTGAGGCTATTGACTGTAGCAGCTGCCTTGGAAAGGGCTCTGGCAGTCCCAGTGCTCCCGTGGAGGGAGATGGGGCATGCTGTGCACTGCTAGCATGCTCATAAAATCACAGACTTACTTGACTTGGAGCCAGCCCTGCTAGGCAAAGGCACTTCTCATTAACTTACTGGAGAGATCCAGGTCTTCTGGCTCATGTTGAAACAAGACTCATCATCTTTGGAGCATGATCAGTCTGAGCAGTGCTGAGGACATCACATACCCTGCTCCTTACACCAAACCCACTGATGTGACTGCTCAATCCCACCATGGTCTGCAGCTCTGCTGCTAAACAGACCAAGCAAGAAGGGATCTGCCCTGAGGGACTGCAGTTCAGCTGAGAGAGCAGCTGAAACCTTGGGTACCTGTAAAGATCTGGGGGCTGTCCTGTGCAGTTCCCATCACTCCCAGGAGCAGAGCAGTGCACTAATTGCATTTATCACAAGCTCACCTACTTGCCACAGTGTCAGCTTTCAGTTTTCAGGGTTTGTTTGTAACAAGACTGCCTGAGGTAGTCCCAGACCGCCTGCTAGACATCAAGTAGTGTCACCTTGTGCCAGTGCTAACCACAGCCTTTGAAGATGCCCCTCAGATGCAATTCCACCCGACTCCTTCACTCTGCTTCTCTTTCTGTCTACAGTAATATAATCCCAGATCTGAGGTGCTGAGCAGAGCAGCATTTGAGAACAGCACCTCGGCAGTCAGCTTTGTGTCTACCTGTGCCATTTTATTAAAGCTTCCTGTGGCAGGTCAGCCCACCTCTGGATCTGTGGAGCTGGGGTGACTTCGGAATTTCAAGGTCTCTAATGTTGCCAGCAGGGGAGATGTGTGTTTCCCTTGTGTCTCCTGCCTTTCAGCACATTTACCCCTCACTGCCATTCGCTCTTCACAGCAAGATTACTGGCTTTTGAGGAGCCATTGTCACTGTCAGTATGGAATGTCCATGGATTTAGCTTGTCTTTGCCCCAGTAGGTATCTGTTGAGTTTTCTGGTGTTTCTCTCCTTTTGTGCCTGCCAGATAAGTCAGTAAAGAGGGATTCTCCACTCAATGCTGCGCATGTATTTAATCCAAATGTGTGTTTCTGCAGATATGCTCTCTTTTTTTACCAATTCTTTTAAAAGTTCTGTTGCCAGGGCCGGATTTATTGCTGTTGGCCTTTGCTGGCTGACCACACATTGCCTTCCCCTGAGAACTTTTGCCAGATCATGGCAGAAAGCATGTGCTGTCCTGTGCCTGCAGGAAACCTGTGGCTGAGCTCATGCTTGACTACCCAAACTAGGTTGGGTGGGTTTCTCTTTGCTCCAGCCTCCCTGCAATAGTGGATCTTTTCTTGCCTTTCCCAGGAGACCTCTCCACCTCCAAATCCTGAGGCTGTGAAATTCTTGAGAGCATATTCTCGCTGTGGCTCTGGGATCAAGCCCTGCAGACTGCTCTCCCCAAGGCCTGTCAGAGCCAAAGCAGAAGCAGACACAGAGGCTCCAGAGGCACAGGGTGCTGAAACCAAGGTGAGTGGCACACTAAGTGCATCCATCCCAGGGATTTCTGCACTCATGCATCCCAGTGGTTTCCTGGTTGTGTGTGTGTGCCCAACCAGCCCTTCATCCCTCGCTCTCTCTTCTTCCAGATCCAGGTGGAGGGCAGGAGCATTGACTTCATCAAGCACAATGCCTGCAATGCCAAGCGGGCCCCGCTGCGGCGCTCCCAGTCCCTGCAGGCACTGGCTGAGCTGCTGGAACAGAAGCACCGGGAGCAGGAGGAATACAACACCAAGCAAAAGGGCCATGTGCCCCAGTAGTACGTATGCCCCCCACGAGACTGTAACAGCCTTCATTGCATGCCCCCAGCTTCTGCATAGAGAGACAGGGGCTGGGGACAGAGATGCACTTCCCCTGTGCAGCAGTGCCATTTACTGTGGCCTGGGGAATAAACACTGTCCCTGCTGCTTTCCTGACTTAATGAGCATACCATGCCCAGTGTGACTAGGCTCAGAAGTTTTGTTGTCTCCTCCCTTGCTTGCCACTGTACAATGATGCTGACATGAGGATGCTCTGTGTGCTTTGAGGAATGTGCTCCTGCCCCTTCATGAGCCTTGCCCCACATGATGTGGTTTTGGCATTAAACAGTCTGGTTTTGGAGAGGCAGAGAGGTCGCTTTACCTCACAAATGTTCACCCTGCCTTGGACCTGGAGTCTGAGGAACATCCAACTAGTGCTGTGCATTTTGGGGTTCTGCATGGAAAACTGTTCCTGGGTGCCCCTATCCTGGGACTGAGCATCTTGTCAGTCCTTTAGCTATGCTGTTCCCTGCCAGCATCCCTGACTGTGAGCTGCTCTGTCCAACTTCATCCTGCCACTGACCCACAGATGATTTTGCAAGGACTCAGTGAGCCGGAAATGAGGAGCAGCAGCCCTTGTCTCCAAGGAGCATGTGTTGGCCTGAGTGTGTCTCTTCCAGCAGCCCTTCAGTGCACATGGAGTGCATTTGGTGATCCACACATGTGGGTTACATGCAGGTTAAACCCAGCTGTATCCTCCACGGTGAGGGTGTGTGCCAGCACGTTGGTCCCTGTGGTCCTCAGACAGTGACATGGTGTCTAGCAGGGTTTGAAGGGCATGATTCCTGACCTCTGGCTACATCCCTGGGCTCCCCCTCCTGCCAGATGTGCCAATGCCAGCTCTCCTTTGCCTTGCAGCCTGCTGGAGAGGAAGGAGCTGTGGCGCAAACAGACGGAGGAGCGGCTGCGGAACCTGCCGGATCCGGACACACCACCTGGTCATACGATGATGCTGGAGAGCCAGCGGCTGGAGACCCTCGGCAATCTGAAGCAGAGTAAGAGGAAAAAAACCCAGGGATTCCAGCTGAGAAAAACAGGCAATCCCCTCCAGGATAATGGAGAAGAGAGTTCTAGGGCACAGATTCCTTGAAGAAGGCGTATGTAGGCAGGATGTGATCTCTGTGTGTGGAAAGAGCAATCAGTCTCATGCAGCTTGGTGGGACCTGTAGGTTACAGGACTGGCTCTCTGGAGCAGGCTTGTCTAGCGGACCTGTTGTTAGGGTTGCTATTGCTCCTAAAATGTTAGAAAGATTTTGGTTGGAATGGACCTTCAGAGGTCTTTAGTCCAGTCCTTAGTTCTTCAAAGCTGGAGCAGGTGCCTCAGGTCCTTCTCCAGCTGAGTTTTGAATAGAAGGATTCTAGGACTATGTTCCAGTGCTGCCGTCGTCTTCATGGCTGGGGATGGGGTGACAGCATGAGGAATAGAATGGATTTATTTGCTCTTCAACTTACACAACTTGTCTTTTTTGTCTTTTTACAGGCCAGGAACAGCTGATAAAGGACCTGGTTCTGCTACCAATGCGTGCAGACTCCCTCAGGATGCAGAATAGGCGGGTAGAGCTGGAGAGGAAGCTCTCCCAGATAGAAGAGGCCATCAAAATTTTCTCAAGGCCCAAGGTGTTCATCAAACTGGACTCCTGAGCCAGTGGGGCCAGGTGTGCTGTGCTGCTCTGCATGAACATCCTTCCTTGCTGGGCAGGAATGGATGTCACTTCAGGAGGGAAGGAATGTTCCAGTACCTGGGCCCGTGCTGGTGTTGGTACAGTGTCCAGTGTGCAGCCTCCAGTGCTGTGTCTCGTCCACAGAAAAGGGAGGGAGATGACCTAATATATTCCCTGCTCAGTGGTCTGGAGAACAGTTGTCTCTGTGCTGCTTGACTTCTCACAGGTCAGCTCTCTGCTCTGGATCAATGCCATCACCTCTCATTTTCCCATTTTTTTCCACTTGTAGAAACTGGTAGGAGGTCTCCTGTGCTGCTGCCTGTGGTGTTCCTTGTCACCATTTTTCTCCTGAGCTGGATCATGGTCATGGCTCATTCTGAGCACCTGCAGGCTCAGCAGCTTGGGGACAAGGTAAGGGCTCAGAGCTTCAGTGCTTTCTGCCCAAGGGAGGGCTGAGCTGGCAGGTGGATCTGGTGGGATATCTGGAGAAGCCTGTGTTGTCCGTGGGGCAGGAGATACTCTAATAAATCACCATTTCCATCTTTCAGTGTTTGTGCAGCTCCCAGTAGGCCCAGAGGGGTGATGGGCAGCAAGGACCAGTGGCATTGGCACAGTGCATGCAGGGGATATGCTGTGGGTTTCACAAGGCTTGGGGCTGGGACACAGTGGTGGACATGGAGTGGAAAATATGCCGGACAGGGCTGGGCAGATGCCATCGCAGAGGAGAGCTTGCTGCCTCCTTACCTTCAGATGCCACACAGGGACCTGTGCAGACCTTTGCAGGGTGCATGAAACAAAAGAAAAATTTAAACTAGAAGGGATAGCTGGAGGGCTTGGTGCATCTCCTGCTCCGCAGAGGGACAGAGCCATGTCCAGCTGAATTAGGAGAATCTCCAAGGGTGGGGTTGCAACCACCACCTTGCTGAGGCTCTGTCCCCAGACAGTGCCACCCTCCGGTGGCACACCCTGAAGTCCCATCAAACTTTCCCTCGTTGCAGTTTGTGTTGTTGCCCCATCTCCGTTTGTTATGTGGGGTGAGGACACTGCACACGGATTCCCAAGCAGCTGCCTTTTTGCAGGGGTTGCTCTGTCCTGGGCAGGATTTTGCCAGTGGGGATGTTGTGGACCCTTCCAGCCTTCCTGGCGCTCTGTGGTGCCCTGGGATGTTGGAGCTGGGCTGACGCCACTGCCAAGGGCCGGGGAAACTTCTGGCATTCAAGGGCTGGAGGAGGTGAGATGCCAACCAGAAAATCACCCCACGCCCCTGAGACTGCCTTGGAGCAAACGCCACAGCCAGGCTGAGCCGGCTGGATGACAGTGACTGGGGCCACAGGCATAGCCCCAGGGCACCTTCCTGCCCAAAACAAGCCTGGGCTAACCAGCTCTGCTGTCAGATCTGCTCTCAGGTCTGTCAGGGCACCAGCTTTGTGCCATGAGTGTCCTCAGCCCTTGCTGCTCTCCCTGCCTGCTGCAGCTGGGCTGTGGCTACAGATGGAGAGCTGGTGCTTGCTCTTCAGACCCTGAGAGCTGCAGGTCCTCCTCCTTGCCCATGTGCCCTTGGCAGCAGGACGGCGAGAAGTCCCTGTGTTTATATGGCCCTTGGCAAAACAGGTGGGAGAGCCAACACAGCCAGGCCTTCAATGCTGATCCAACCTGGCTGCTCCTGTGTGGCTGCTGGAGAGATTTTGGCTACAGCAGTGCAGGGAACTGTGTGTGATTTAGGTCTTGAGGATCAGCAAAGGCAATGGGACACAGCCCCCCTTTCCTTCAGAGGTGACCAGCTCTGCTGCCAGCTGGAGAGTGCCCTTGTGCCTTGGATGTGCAGCCAGCATTGCCCCAGGGGAGCCAGGCCAGGGCACCTGGCACCATCTGCACTCACGTCCCACATGTTTGCATCTGGGAGAGCCCCTGTGCCATGAAGGGCCTTGCTCCCTGAGCACCCATGTCCTGCTGGAGCAAGTGGGCTGGAAAGCTCTGCCCTCAGATGCGCCCTCCGTGCCAGACCTGTGCCTGGGCTGCTTCCTTGGCAAATGTGGCTGGAAGCCCTGCCAGCTTGGGCTAGAGGTGTTGGTACTGAACATTGGTGCTACAGGAGCTGTGGCAAGAGGGGGTGAAGGACTGTGGGGATGGCCAGCCGTGATCTGGCCAGGCTTTTTCCCAATCAGGACAGAAGGAGAAGCTGTCACCACTGTGGGTCCAACTGGTCCCAGCAGCACCACCCCACCGGGTTGTTGTTCTGTCCCTCCCTGCAGGCAGGAAGGTGCTGGGCCAGGGCTGGGCCAGGCCAGTAGCAAAGCAAAGGCCAATGCCACCATCAGCTGGGCCCTTTGGTGATGGAGGGGACGGAGTGTGCTGGGAGCCCCAGAAAGGGCAGGGATGGCCCCCCCTACCCCCGAGTCTTGGGCTGGTGAAGGAGGACTGAGCTGTACCATCCCCAGAAGCATTTTCAGGGCTGAGTGACAGCCAGGGCACTGCTGCCAGGCCAGGTGTCTGGCAGCAGATGTCACCTGGGTGTCCCCTGCTTTAGTGAGGGCACCACAGCGGGGACAAGGTATGAATGGGGGTGCCAGGCAAGGCTCATTGCATCAGGCCATCATGTTCGGTGGATGCCCAAAGCAGCCTGGACATGTGCAGTGGGACAGGGATATTTAGGGGGAGGGATGTGCTCCAGCATCACTCCAAACCTCCCTTCCCCATGATGGGCCTTGCGGGGGTCACCCAGGAAAGCAGCAAAGCCACAGCGTGTGCCAAGGTCAAGGCCACTGCCACAGGCACAGGGTTGGGGTCCCCACTGGCCATCCCCCTCTTCCCTGTGGTGACATGAACCAGGGACAAGCATGGTGCTTCCTAGAAAAGGTTTTACTGTCCACTGCAATATATTAATTGATGATGTATATTTTGAGAAAACAATTAAAAATCCCCGCTTGCTTGGAAGGGGAGGCAAGGGGGCTCAGAAGGGCAGTGCCTGGCGTGAGCAGGCACTGCAGGAGGGCTCCTGGGGACGTGGGTGGTGGGAGAGGGCAGTGGGCAGCCCCACTCCACCCCCTGCCCACCAGCTGCATCATCACCTTGGTGTCCACATCCAGCTGGGATGAGTGGAAACCAGCTGGCTGCCGAGTGGCATGGGACCCTATGGCTATAGGGTAAGGAGGGTGCCATCCTCCCGCCCGCTGCCTCGGCCGGGGCTGCCGTCGTGGCTGCCCAGGGACTGCAGGGAGCCCCGCGAGCTGTGTGGGGACAGGCTCCGCTGCAGGGGTCCGTCTGCAGGGCCCCCGTTGGGGCAGCCCCCTGGGATGTAGTGGGAGGCGCTGTCGCTCTCGATGACCAGGTCACCCTCCTCGTCGCTCTCGGCCGTGCTGTAGTTGCTCAGGTACTGTGAGGCCGGGCTGGGGGTCTGCTGGCTGGGGGTGCTGTCCGTGGACATGCCGGAGCTGCCCGAGGCCTTGCTGCTGCGGATGACGTTGTTGCGCTGGTTGGCCGGCTTGACAGTGATGATGAGGTTGTGGCTGTTGGCCACCATCATGTCCGTCACTTGGTCCAGGGACTTGCCGGCTACGTCGATGCCGTTCACCTCCAGGATCTCGTCGCTCACCGCCAGCAGCCCCGTGCTCTCGGCCAGGCCGCCCTTCACCAGGCGGGAGATGAAGATGCCGGGCACCTTCTCGACGCCCTGCGGGGCCACGCGCACGCTGACGCCGTCGCGGATGTAGAAGCCCAGCGGCTTGTCGGAGCCGTGCTTGTGGAGCCGCACGCGGCGGTGGGTCTCGGGCAGGATGTCCACGTCGATGATGGAGGAGATCTGGCGGAAGTCCTGGGGCATCCCGATGAGGAGGTGAGGCTTGGCCCGGTAGTGTGCGGGGCGCAGCAGCCCCTTCTTTTTCCGCTGCAAGGAGTTTGAGGTGAACACACTGGCCTCAGACTCTGCTGTAGGGGGCAAGGGAGGACACGGGTCAGGCACTGCAGCCACCCAGGGACACAGCCGAGTGCCCTCGGCCCCAGGTGTTGGAGCCAGCAGGAGAAGGGCCCTGCTCACAGGTCTCACTGGCTTTTCCTCCCCGGAGCATCACCCTGACTTTCCCTGCAGCCTGTCTCCGCTGGGGCCCATCTCCTGGGATTACCCAGCATACACAGGCCAGGATTAGTGGGATCGAGGCAGTGATTCAGCTTTAATCACACTTTAAGCCAAACTCTGCAGTTTAACACTAGAGCTGCCAGCCCTGATGGCCTGGGAGCTGCAGCCACAGCCCAGCTTGGGTTTGGGGAGAGGGGACCCCCAACATGAGGGGTGCTCCAGTGGCAGCCAACTCCCTGAGGGCGAGTCCAACCCTGGGAGACAGCACCAGAATCCCCTGGCCCTTCTAGAGCAGGACCATTGCTGGCATGGGCTGGGGATGGCCATCACTATGTCCTGCAGAACCCTGCCATCCCCAAGGTCAGAGACTTCCCAGCTCCTGGAGTTCCATCTCAGGGCTGCAGCATCCCCAGGGCCACTGAACATCCCAGTCTGTGATTTGTGCCACTGTCTCTTATTCCACCATCAGGCACTTTCACATGGCGTTTGACTCTCCTCCTGGAGCCTGCTCTGTGGGGCCCAGCTCTGACATGTCCTCCATGGCCCCATCCACCAAGTGCTGGGGAGCATCCCCTGGTTCCTTTCTGGTTTCTCCCCATCCCTTTCCATGGAGATGCCCAGATCTGGGCACTGCATGGTCAGCATGTTTCCCACAGTGTCCCCCACCAGTACCCAGACCCTGCTCCAGCCACAGAAGTGCTGGGGATGTCCCCAAGCCCAGGGGACATGGGATTTCTCCCTAGTCAAGCCAGCTTGCCAGGGCTCCTGGCTTATAAATATCTTCCTGCACACACAGCCTGGCATATTTTTAGCTCGGGGAAGGGCGGCGGAGGCTTTCCCACAGCTATTTCAGCACACAAGCTCCTCTCCAAGGGGCGCAGAGCGGCTGGGCCAGGCAGGTCCAGCACCCCAAGGATGAGCCTGCTGGTTGCCCTGGCAATGTCCCAGGCTTTGCCCTGCCCTTCCCATGAGCTTTGACCCAGCCAAGGAGGGCGAGTGCCACCGTCCCAGCCAGGCTGCCCACCAGGATGGCTTCACTCAATAGTGTGATGGCTCAGAGCAGAACCCAGCTGCAGCCTTTGCTTTCTGCCCTCTTGCAGCAGGACTGGCTGCTGCAGAGCCCACTGATGGGTGCACACCAATGTACACACCTGTGCGCAGCTCTGTGAGAGGCTCTGCAGCCACATTCCTCAGCGACCCGGACCGGTTCAACGACAGCCCAGCCTGGGGATGACCTGGATCCATTTAAAATCAGCTGTGACTCACCTAGGGCTTGCTCCTGGCCTCTCTGCACACCTCCCCGTGGTGCTGCTGGCCCTTGGCCCCTCTCCTGCAGGTACAGCCACGTGCTGGTGCTTGCTGGTGCTGCCTCCTCGCCCTCCTTATCACACTGCCCCTAATGCCAGAGCTGTGGCTCCTGCTCTCCACAGTGCTGTCTTGGCAGGGTCAGTCACAAGCCATCGCAGGCTTTTTCCAGCAGCAGACAAGGTGGCTCTGGGAGCAGGAGCAATGCTCCCACAGCAGCCCTGGCACACCCACCCCTGTGCCAGCTCACTGTGCCACAGCCTGGATCTGAGCACTGGTCCAGGAGGGGGATGGTTTGGTGCTGGCAGCAACAGCCTCTGAGCAAGAAACAGGTTCCAGCAGCCTGGATTGCCACTGCTGGCCCCCACACCTTGTGGCCACAGAGGAAATGCATGTTCAGGGTGTCCCACACCACCCTAACACAAAAGCCCAGGAAAGCTGGCACAGGAGCCATGGCTGGCCACCAGCATCACCCCTCACCCAGAGACTTCATACTACTAAGAAGAGCTGGAAACACGGAGTTGCTCTGGATGCTGTGCCAGAGCAGGAAAACTGGGGCTCTGGGTCAGGTTTTGGCTCTGTGCACTGCTGACTGATGATGCTACTAAACCAAGTGGAAGGGGATGTGCTCTTTTCCCTTGTGAAGTACCCAGAGCGTTTGTCACTGGGAGGCTTCCATCCTTGCCAAGGCACTGCTATCAGGGCAATTTAATGCACCTTTGCAAGGAAGTGGCTCTCTGGGAATCTGTCACTAAGGTCGGGGTGAGCCTCTGGGCTGCCAGGGAGACACCAAGTCTCTTCTTGACACCAAAAATTCAGCAGCACCCAACACCCTCAGAGATCTGCCAAAATGATGGCTGTTGCCTCCTCAGGGCAGGGAGCTGGATGGAGCTCCCAGCATGGTGCTCACAGAAATAACGCGTGTGTTTTCTGGGAGCCCACGCGATCTTGGCTGGAACACATTATTTCAGCAGGGTGAATTGGAAGTCTCTGCCTTTGCTTACCAGGTCGAACAGGGCTGGGCTGGGACAGGGAGAGCCCGTGTGGGTGCCACAGCCCTGGCACAGCTCTGGGAACCTCCCAGCGCTGCCATCTCCGCACCCATCCACCAAAGCAGTGGCTGGAGGGTACGATTCCACGGGATGTGGCTCATCTCTCTGAGTAGGGAGGACGGATCCAGCATCCTACTTACCCTTCTTCTGAATGATGACCCTGAGGAGGGGGTTGGCAGAGGACAGGGCTTTGTGGTAGTTGTCATCGTTGTTGATGGGCAGAAGGTCGCCATGGATGTCCGTGTAGCCCAGGAGCACGTCCATGTGCGGGATCTGGTGCACGGTCTGCAGCAGCCGGTAGAAGTCCTGGAAGCTGCCGGTGCTGGAGCGCTTCATGGCGAAGCGGCGGAATTCAGCATCGAACTGCGGAGGAGGAGGAGGAGGAGGAAGAGGGTGAGGCTGGGCAGGGTTGGCCCCGAATCCAGGTAGGGCACCACAGAGAGCTGCCCCGGGGCAGGCAGAGCCGGGCACTGCCGGCTCCACAGCCCGGCAGCGCCAAGGAGCAGCTCCAGTTGGGCAGAGCCCGTCCCAAAAACAAAGTAAAAGGAGCGAAGCCGTTTTGCTGCCCGTACACCGAAGTGGCAGGGCAGAGAGAGGTGCCCCCGCATCAGAGGAGGGACCCTCCGGCCGTAACACCAGCCGTGGCCGGCTCTGTGCAGCCCGTGGGCCCTTCCCTGCGACACGGGCGCTGCCGTAGCACCTGGTGAGCAACAGCGTTAATTAATGCCTCCTTCCGTCACGACGAGGGGGAAGCCAATTAAGAACAGGCTGAGGAACGCTGCGAGAATCGCGCTGCCCGCAGGGGTCCCACCCCAGCTGTTGGGGCAGGCGGTGGCCACCGTGCCCCGTAAGGAGGGCATCTTGCACCCCGACAGGGGTCCCAGGCAGGCAAGGGCACAGCTGGGCGAGTGCACGGCTGGATAAGGGGGCAGAAAGGGAGTGCGCACACCTGAGTAAGCACAGGGATGGCGGGTGGGGCACAGGTGGATGCATATCTGGGCGAGGGCACGCATCTAGGCAAGGGTGTGCAGCGTGAGCACACATCTGGATGAGCAGACACGTCCGCGAGAGACCACATCTGGGCGAGCGCACAGCCATGCAGGTGTGCGCATCTGGATGCAAAACAGGGGCCCGTCCCTTGCAGGGGGTGCCCATCTGTGCGATGGCACCAGTGCGATGTGCATCCGTTGGCGAGCGCGCACATCTGNCACATCTGGGTGACAGCACATCGGGGCAAGGTGTGTCCCCGCCGGTGACCGCGCGCCCAACGTACCCGCAACGGGCGAGGCCGCCCCGCACACCGGGGCTGCGGGCGCGGAGCACCGGCGCCCTGCGCATNCCGGGAGGCTCCGGGAGGCTCCGGCCAGAGCCGCCGCAGCGCAGGGCAGCGCAGCGCCCGCACGGCCTGTCTCCCGCGCCGCTCCCCGGGGCGCGGTGCCGCCCCACGTGTGCTGCCCGGCTCGGGGGCGGCGGCGCCCCGGCGGTAACCCGGCAGAGCCGGCATCGGCATCCCCGGCATCGGCATCCCTGGCCCCGCGCCCGGCTGGCGCTTACCTTGCTCTTGACCTCGATGACGGGCTCGGCGGAGCGCGCCGGCGTGCGGTGGTGCTTGGCCATGGTGCGGGTCGGGCCGAGCCGCGGGGCCGCACCGCCACCGCCGCTCTCGCGGCCACCGGGGATTTTCACCGGCCATGACGTCACAGGCGGGCCGGCCGGGCTCCGCCGCGCCATTGGCCCGGGCAGTGCGGGGGGCGTGGCCGGAGGGCTCCTGACAACGTCGCCATGGTAACGGGGGCGGGAACCGGCGGGCGGCAGGACCCCCATCCCTGTCCGCATCCCCATCCCTGTCCGCATCCACATCCCCGTTCCCGTCCACTACACCCCGGCCCCGCCGCTCCGCTGTCCCAGCCCGGCCCGGACACGCCTCCGCTCCGCCACGCTGGGACAGCACCGGGCAACCGCGCCGGTAACCCCGGGCATCCATCCCACCGCTGTCAGGAACCTCGTCAGAGACATATTGAATCCAACAGCGCCGGGCCCTGCCCCTCTTCGGGGACACCGGACTCCGCCATGTGTCCAGCGTCCCCACTGCATCCCTACGCGTGTCCCTGGTGGAAGCCTTGGCCCTGCCGTGGGATATCCTGGCGTTTTCCCACACTAGTGGAGGGCCCTGTCTCTCCCACCGACTGGGGGTGCTGCTCACTGTGCCACCGGTTTGGTGGCCTTCGGCAGAGGCACCCTTGGTAGCAGGGGATGGTTTCCAGCTGTGCTACTCATTTCTCACCTCCTGGTTCCATGTTCCCTCCAGTTTTTCTCCCTTGTCTGGTAGGAAAGTTTTGTGCCACCCTGGAGCAGCACAGGCCAGGGAAGGTTCATTGTTTCAGGGATGAGTTGCTTTACCAAGCAGTGAAACAACCAAGCAGGAGAGGAAACGCTCGAGTTCACTGGGTGTGCGGCAAAGCCTCACTGTGCCCATCCCAGCACCAGGACATGCCCATCTCCTCAGTGCTGGCAAGCTGTGTCCACAGGCTCTTGGGATGTGGCTCCAGCAGAACTGTCTCTGCTCAGGCACTGAAACACCCAGGCACAGGCAGGCAGCCCTTCCCCGCAGACCCTACTGTGGTGCAACCTGCCTGTGATGCCAGAGCACACTGAGAGCTCCCTGCCTGCCAGCACCGGGGTCACCAGCACCTGATCAAGACCAAAGTCTTGTTCACAGTCTCTGAGGAGTCTTGGAGCCAAAGGGCCATGACAGCAGCACCATGAGCCAGACATAAAGCCGGGACCTAATGAGCACAGCTCTTTGATAGAATAAACTTATTGAACCAAGTCCAGAGAATCAGCCTGGCTTGTCTGGATCACACTGCCCTCTGATCCTTGCCCTATCCCAGCCCATCGAGCAACCTTTGGATGGCACAAAATTGCATCAGGCCCCAGCATCATCACAGCCACTGGCCTGTGTTAGCTGGACTGTAGCTCCTGGCAGGCTTGTCCCCTGCGTCACCATGCCTCGGTGAGCAAAGGAGCTGTGAGGCCACAGGACACCTCCTTGTGTACCGGCCAATTCTCCACTGGCTGTTCCTGCTGTGCCCAGAGACTGCCAGGCAGTGAAAACCAGCCAGACCGCACACAGAGCTATAAATTCATCAGCAATTCCCCCCACCCCCTGCCCCACTCTCACACTTTTTTTTTTTTTTAAAGAGAGTAATTGTGCTGAGATCAGAGAGATAATCCTGATTTACACGAGGTTAATATTTACGCAGGCACCGGTGACAAAAGAAGCTTGCAGCCCTTCATCTCCAGTTTTGGTAAATCAGAGTTAATTGTTCAGCAGGGCTGTGGGGTGATATGCTGGTCACACCTTCTGTTTGGTGCCATGGCCCTACATCTGCTGCCACAGAGAGAGTTAAGCTAAGCAGACAGTATCAGGGCAGGCATTTGTTTTGCTTCAGTCCCAGGAGCTCTAAATAAGTCTCTGAAACTAGAACAGGTGGTAGCAAGTGTCCAGATGTGTCCTCTGACTACAGATCCACCAGTTCTTGGCTGCTCTGGGTGAGGGCCATGAGGGCCTGGAGCCCCCTGGAGACTTGGAGTGGGGCTGCCGAGGTTTAGCACTCAGGTAGGTGGGTGCCTCAGGAGGTCGTTCCTCCAGCCCCTGCTCCAAGACAGGTCAGCACTGGGTTCAGGTAGGTTTGTCCAGCACAATCCCATGAGTGGGTGTTTTTCCCAGAAATGACTTGAGCAGGGGATGGGCAGTGGGCAGCTCAGGTGAGCTCTGCCCTCTTGCCTGTGACATGGGGCAGGAACACAGGGGCCTGAGTTTGAGGCAGATCAGCTGTGGCTCACCTGGTCCACAGGCCCGCAACAGCACAGGGAGTCCCAGCAAAGCACACGCTCAGAGCCTGAGATCCTGGTTTGACTCCGACATCTCCATAGCCTTCCCCTGTCCCTGCCACCCACAGGGGCTCTCTGAGCAAAGGCTGCAACCAAATGAGCAACAAAGTCACCTTGACACTAATGGGGGCATTGTCAAGGGTGGCCCTGGACACTGCGTTTGTCTTTCCCTCTCCGGCTGCTCTTGGCAGCTGGGGTACAGGGATCATGGTCCGTGCCAGCAGAGCAAGAGCAGCTCTGACAGCGTCCCCTTGGGTGGTGTGCCATGGAGCCAAGGCTGGGGAAGGAAAGCCCACCTGAGGGCTGAGCCCACGGAGGGACAGCGAGGGCGGCGCAGGCAGGAGCACGGCCTCGGTGGGACGTAACAGGAATGGACTCTGACTGCGTTGTCCACCTTCACAAGGACGAACCCTGGCAGCCACGGAGGGCCGGTCGGAGCAGACCCAGGCTCAGCTCGTTTCTCTGTGTGTTGCTGTGGGTTCCCACGGCGGTGCCCCGCGGCTCAGCTCTTCCCCGGGGAGCCGCGGGGTGATGCATCTCCCTGTCCTTTCTGGTTGCAAAACCTGGCGCTGGCTGCAGACTCATCCGTGCCTCCGGGCAACAGGTCCGGCCGCCGAGAACAGCGAGCAGCTGCCGGGTCACGCAGAGGGAACACCTGGTGCCGAGAGACAAAACTGCTCCTGACATTCCTCCCCTTTTTAAAGGACGCAAAACCCCCTCCTGGCGCACCGGCATCATTACCACCGGCTTTGTCGACGCCGGATCGCACATCAAAGGAAGACGGGCATGAGGCAGAGGACTCGGAAGCTCCTGGTCCGCGTTTTTGCGTCTTTTTATTTTATTTTTTTTTTGTCAGTAAAAATCTCATGAATTATTACCTTCCCCCAACAGCCCCGCACGCTCCCTCTGGCCCCGCGCAGGAGCACAGCGTGTCCTGTCCCCGCAAAGTCAGCAGCAAACCTGCTGAGGCAGCTGCGCAGATCCGATAAAACAACCACGGCAAGAAAAGGAGGATGTTTCACCTGGACCAGGCAGCGGCCGCAGCACGTGCAGGGCCGCACAGAGCTGTGCCGCTCCAGCGGGCGGACGGCAGAGCGAAGTCAGGGCTCCCTAAAACTGGTGTTGCCGCCGGGGCTGATGCGGAGGAGGGCGCGGGGACAGCGGGGACAGCAACACCAAGACCGCCATGGCCGCCTCCCCGTCACAGCCCGGGCAGGGCGGATCGCAGTCCCCGCGGTGACTCCATAGCCCCGCCCCTCACCCGGCACCGCCCAATCAGCGCCTCCACCTCCTCGCGACGAAGCACGCGGGGCCCCGTCCCATTGGCCCACGTAGAGGTCCCCGTCCCCTTGCCCCGCCGCGTCCAATGAGAAGCAGCCACCGCGGCCCTGCGGCGGGGCGGGCCCTCATAAAACACCGCACCGGGGAGGGCTCGGCACCACCGCCCGTCCCGCGCTCGCCATGGAGGTGCCGTTGGCGCTGCTGGTGCGGAGCCCCTCGCAGCGGCACCGCGACCTGCGGCTCCGCGCCGCGCCCGCATGGACCGTGCGCCGCCTCAAGACCGAGCTGCGCCAGCTCCTGCCCGACGCGCCGGTGAGTGCGAGACGCCCCCGCCCTTCCCTGCCCTCTGGTCGCTGTGCTCAGCCCCGCCGGGCGGTGCGGGCCGAGCCCCGGGGATAGCGATGAGAGCTCCGCGGGGCTCCCGTGGGGCTCCTGCGGCTGTCACCTGTCCGCCACCCCCCCCGCCCCTGCGCGTCCCGGTTGCATCAGCCCCGGGTTATTTTGGGACTCGGTCCGTGCTCGGCCGCGGTTAATCATTAACCACCCTCCCGGGACGGCGCGTCCCCACCCGCGGGTGGGTGTGCGGGGCCGTCACGGCCGGCGGGAGGCACCGGGCGGTGTCGGGCGCACCGCACCCACCGAGGGGCTCTCCGGGCTGGAAGTGCAGAAAATGCAGAAGTGTGAGTTCCCCCCGAGCCGCGGGGGCTCGGGAGCGACACGTGAGGGCGGCGCTGGGGCAGCTGCGCCCCGTGTCCCGCCGCTCCCACCGGCGGTGTCGTGCGGGGCGGGAGGCTCGCTGGGCCTCGTAGGATCGGTAATGTTGGAAAAGACCTCCAGGATCGTCGCGTTCAGCCTTTGACCAAACACCACCGTGCCCGCTGACCCGCGGTGTGAAATGCCATGTCTGCGCCGGGTGTTTGAAGGCCTCCAAGGGCCGTGGCTCCACCACTTCCCTGCACAGCCCATTCCAATGTTGAACACTCCTGCTGCCCAACCTGAGCCTGCTCTGGCCATCCTAAGGCCGTTTCCCCTTGTCCTGTCCCTAATTGCCTGGGAGAAAACCCGACCAGCCCTGCTTTTGCCGGGCTCTCCCAGGCTGTGGGGTGGCTGCTCGGAAAAGGGCGCCGTGGTCTCCAGTGGGATGGATGGCTCCAGGGGAAGGGCTTCTGGGCCTCACTGGATGGGGTGTAACAGGTGTACCTTGACACCACCCCCGGTGCTGATGAGGTTAAATGGAACTCCAAATCTCTGTTTCTAGGGAACACGAATGTTTTTGTCGGGGTTGCAAAAGAGTTGGCACGTAGCCAAGTCCCTTTGCCAAAGGGGCTTTATATCCTCCTGCTGATTTAGGCCTCAGTATTATTATTGTCACACTTGGGCATTCAGTTGTTCACTTGAGCTGAATTTAGATGTGCACAATTCCTTCTGCACCTTAATGTGTACGTTGCTCTCAACCCTGTGCCTCTGTCTCTTGGCTGTAAGTTGTGTCAGTAATCCTTGCATGTGTTTGGCACAGAAGTCATCTTACTCTCTGTTGTTTTTCTTCAAAGCCTGAAGAGGACCAAAAGCTGATTTATTCTGGGAAGCTGCTGCTTGATCATCACTGTCTGAGAGAATTGCTACCAAAGGTATAAAAAATAATCTTTTATGATATACTGAAATATATTGAGAAGTGATTTTTTTTTTTTAACATGGTTTCCCTTACATTTTTAGTATGAGGAACTGCATGCTCTTCATTTGGTGTACAAATTCAAGACTCCTGCAAATGTGCAAGAAACCAAATCAGAGGTATTTAAGCTAAATTAACAAGCTTCTCTGAATCTTTAGGCTCTAACTAAACATGAGAAGTGTTGAATGGCTATTTTAAAGTTCCCTGGTACTGCAGGTTTTCCCCATTAATGTAACAGCAGTATTACTTTGTAAATTGTTTTTAGGAATGTGAGAATGTATTTGGACTGAGTGAAAAAACCTGACTCTACAATTCATCAGTAAAGGGTCTTATGGCATCTGTTAAGAAATATCAGAACTATCATGTTCGGATCACATAGCACTAACACACTGCTCAGGGGAGAAATGCTTTCTGGTAAATTCAGTTTTATTAAGCAGAATATGACTTATGTGCCAGGCTCTCTTGGGCAGATTGAATTTATGAGCAGAAGACATAGAAGTTGAGGAAGTGGTTCTGATCTGTGTGTGCGGTATGGGGAAGAACGAAGGCTGAGAGAGAGCTCAGACACTTGAACTGCTCCAATAATGACTCATCTTTGGCTTCTTCTCTACAGGCTGAGCTGTAGAGCTTGAGCTTGTTTTCAAGTGGAAATGGCCAAAACCAATTCTTACTTTGAAGTGGGTGGGGAAATGTTTTTAGAGGTGTGTGTTCCCGTTGCCCATTGGGGCATTTTGAGCTTACGCTATCTGTGCCTGGTGGTTGCTAGATGTGAGCCAGCTTTGACTGGCTATTATATAGACATATCACCACAGAACAGCTCTTGAACTCTCTACAGCAGGCTATGCGTGCAAGTACAAACTTGCCATAGTAAAAAGCCAAACTGTCTTGAGTGCAGTTTCCTCTAATTACATTTTTATAGCTGGATGTGCACTGAATGTGTGCACAAAAAGTAATAAATACAGCGTGGATCTGGTGAAAGGGAACAGTAACATTAAGTCAGTTTTGTATCCCAGTAGTTTTTTTAAGATGCTTTAAAGTACTGTTGGAGGTGCTTGTGGCATGGTGCCCCAAAGCAGTGCCAGCCCTGAGTGGTGCTTTGCAGGATTAAGTGTGTGAGCTGTGGAGCAGTGTTAAAAAAAAGAACATACTCTGTATGATGTAACCTTTTTGCATAAGGTGTGTGTGGTGTCCTGAGTAAACCTCACTGGCTTCATTGCTGTCTCTAGGTTAAAGCTGATGAGCCCAAGGTATCATCAGAAGCCAGTCAGGAACCATCTGTTTCTTCTTCAAGTGGTGGAGGACTGAGTTGCTCTTCAGGTGGCCAGTCTTCAGCAGAAGCCAGTAATGGGTAAGTACAATTTTATATATGTTATTAAGATTTAAAATGTTGTCTGTGTTGGATACCAGCTCCTTATGGTGCACATACTGTCTTGCATTCACATAATTTGGGCCAAATATGAGGCTATATATGAAAGCTTCAGAGGACATAGAATAATTTGGGTCAGAAGGGACCTCTAAAGGCTATCTATTCCAACCTTGTGTCGTGAGGGGCACCTTCCTCTACGTCAGGTTGCTCAGAGCCCTGTCTAACCTGGCCTTGAACATTTCTAGGGATATGGCATCTAGAGGAAAATGCACTGCTCTGTTAGTTGGAAGTCTTTGCTTTATTCATGTAGGTAAAGATGGGTCTTAATATCCTACAAGGAAGAATTTTCTATTTGGATACAAAAAATGGCAGAACCTGTTTACACTGTTTTGTAATAAATTACTCTTGCTTTTGTCCATTGTTTGCTAAAGAATGTGTTCACATTTTTACCAAGGGTGGAAACAACTGTGCATCCCTTCCAGAGTGTGGCTCCTGGCTTCTCTGCTTACACAACCTACAGCATGCTTCAGATGTCATGGTTCCAGCAGATCTATGCAAGGCAATATTACATGCAATAGTAAGTGTTCTGTCTGAAGCTACCAGCAGGAAGTAGAAATTGTAATACAAGAAGTCGGGAGCTCCTGGTGGTGCTTCCTCTTTGACGATGTTTGGAGACTCTGTTGCATTGTAACTTGTGCTAAATGGTATGGGAATGTACTTCTCATTGCCATGTGGTGCTCTGTTGCTGTTCAGGCCATTGGTTCTGAATCTTGCCCCCTGCAGATCTGACTCTGATGGGCAGGGCAGGCGTCTCTAGAGAAAATGTAATCCTGCTGATGAGCCTTAGCTCTCTTTGGCTGTTCAAAGTAGCAGCCAGTGCTGACTGGAGATCAGTGACAGAGGTCAAGCTGAGACTTGCGGGTAGTCTAAAAGCCTTCTGCAGATTGCTCTAAATTTCATCAAGTATTGATGTTATTCATAAAGGGGGTGGTGCCTCGTTTGACTCGCTGAGGTCACTGCAGAGCTTGAATGGGTAGAACTACAATTTGTTCTTAACCCTCCTGTAGCCTCTAAACTTGATGCTACTTGCATGTGATCTGACTGTTTTTAAAGACAGATTTTTTCAGTGCTTGTGTTAAGTGTGAAAAGACTTGACTAAGCCTCATTCTGTACTTTGTTCTCTGGTTTCAGCTTGGCTTCTACTGCTGCATCTGGTGACCCATCCCATGCACGGCGCTCTCAGGAGGTACCAGTGGCACCAGTGACACCTCCAGCTCCTCTCCCAGACCCATTTCCTGCACAAAACCAGCCTGGAAACCAGAATGCTGCTGCCCAGGTTAATGCAGTGGCCAACCAGAACCTGCGGATGAATGCCCAAGGGGGTCCCCTCGTGGAGGAGGAGGAGGAGGGTGGTGATAGAGACTGGTTGGACTGGCTGTACTCAGCAACACTGTTATACGTTTTTGTCAACATGGTCTATTTCTACTCCAGTATCAGCAGACTCCTCCTGGTTATGGGTGGCACCATTTTGATGTATCTGTAAGTGTATGGGATTCATATTTACTATTCAAAGTATTTCACTGAAGTACTGAGCTCAGTGCTGCACTCGGCATCCTCACTACTTGCACCTGGAAAGGGTCAAGCACTCCTCTGTCCTGGTATAATTCAGTATTTAGCAAAAGCACAAGTGTGCCTATGCCTGGATCAAAAGGAGAATGTAGTTAATAGCAGATGATCTCACTAGGTTTTTGTACTGATGCTTCTGGGGTGGCTGGGTTTCTATTCTGTAAAACTGCTTGAAACTAAAGTAACTCCCAGTATAAAGCTCCAGCAACTTGGCAGTGTAGAACAGACAGACCTGTAGGGTCAGTTTAGAAAATGGCAGTTGCTTGTTGGGAAACAAGTCATTGAAGTCTGGGAATAGGGTCTCACACTTGTTGTTTCAGTGACCAGTGTGGTTTTTTTCTGCTGTGTGTTGCCCCTCTGGAGAGCAGATCAAGCTGAACTGAATGCAGTGTCCTGAAATCCTTTCGGATCTCTCTGGGGGTGGGGGGAAGATCCCACAAAAATGACTGGACCCTCAGCTGCCATGCTTTGGATGTCTTGTCTGAGAAAGATAATCTGTCCTCTAAAATTCTTTGATCACCAGTAAAGCAAGTGGTGTAGGCCCCTGAATTCCTGTTAGCAGGTCTAGGAGTTAAAACTGGAGCAGGTCTTCCAACATCTATGTAAATTTGTAGAGTGAAGGTTAATTGCTTTGCTAAAAGTCCTTAAATTTTACTGTTGATAATTCTGAAGTGTAACTTGGAACAGCTTAACTTGTGGGTTACAGGGTGCAGGTGTGGTAGAGATACTGACCACCTATCTATGGAGGTCTGTATGTTTTTTAAGGTAGTCCTTGTTTTCCGTGTTCTTTGTCATGCCCTTTATTTAGGATGAGTACAGAGAAGTTACCAGGGTTGTACAAACATGGTAATCAGGCAGGCTCTTTGTACCTCTGGCAGAATGCTGGGAGCAAACCTGGATGTAGTGCTGCTTGCTTGGAGTGGGAGCCGATGCTCCTCTTCCCCTCCCACATCGTGGTTTGTTGTGAAGTGGAGGCTTTCAAAGTGCTAAATGGGTCAGGGCAGAAAGACCTTATGATGCAGAACTTGTTGCAGGCAGTTCTGAGCAGTCAGATGTGCAGCTGTTGGTGTAACAGGAAGAAGTAAGGTTGAAATAACATTAATTAAAATCTGTTGCCTTCCCCAGGCACCACACTGGATGGTTCCCATTTAGACAAAGACCAGTTCAGCCCTTCCCAGGCAATGTTGCTGCTCAAGCTGCTCCAAACCAGGACCAGAACAATAACTTAGAGGTATTGTCTTGCTTTATTTTTAAACCATGAGAATGAAACCCTGCCAAGTTTCACTTTTGGTTTATTAATTGTGTGTAGTAGCAAAAATTTTTCTCTAAACTTTGGTAAGAAACTGTCTTCCATGGAGGAATAATTTGCACCCAAGTCCTCTGTGGGTGTGGTAAATTCCTTTGTTCTAAAAAAATATATTAGGTAGACTGTTATCTTTTAGCTGCTTCTGTCCTTTATGAAGTTGTAATGGAGAGTGGCCTGTCACAGGCTGTAACTGAGGACAGGGTTCAGACTATACCTCTGTAGGATTTGAGTCTACAAACAGTGTGTGTCTTGCATTTTAAGCTGAAACTTCTGGTTGATGTCAGTGACAGTTAATTAGCTATAAATACATAATTTACCTGAGCTGGTGTTTCGTGTCTGTCCTAGACAGTGTTCTTGGACACACAGTGGGAGTTAACCAGTACTACTAGTGGGCAGCTTGTTTCTTTGACTTTGTATCTGGGAATAGTTGCAAGATTTTTATATTCAGATGATGATATTTGGGCAACAAAACATGCTGTTTGACATCTGATTCTTCTGATGCATTTCTGAAATTCTTGTTTACCAAATATCCTTTATTTTGGCAGGGAGGAAATGAAGGCGGAGCAGATGAATCCGAGGCACTTCCTGACGAGGGACAGGCTTTACAAGAACTGCAGCAGGCTAATCCTTCACTTATGAGCACAGTGTGGGTGTTTTTCAAGACTTTCTTTGCATCCCTCCTTCCAGAAGGGCCTGGAGTAACCCACAACTGATCTGTCACCAGTCTGCTTGTCTGAAACTGCAATGGACACCTGGGACAATCCGATACCAACTCCAAACCAGGCGTGGAAGGCACTTCCTCTGGCTTTCACTGACCAAGCAAATAAAGCTGCAAGAAGCCTTACATTGTTACAGCCTAGAGACTAAAATGCTTGTCCTCATTCCAAAGAACTTTATTCCATAGAATTTACTAGGTAGCTATGTAGAGGCTTGGCATTGTGAACTTGTGCACTAAATGCACAGGCTCTGAGCGGGTGTGCAAAAATGTTAGAGAAGCAGATTGCTTCTTCTGTGCAATGTGATTCCTGTTGGAATGTTTCAAATGCTATTTTAATTACACTGAGTGTAGGAACTCAAAAAAAATTGCTAGATATGCATTGGCAGATTTTTAGGAAAAATCTGTTGTTAAATTGCTTCAACTGTATTTTTAATTTTCTTTGTAAATATTTTCCTTTGAGGGATGGATTGTGCAATCTCCTTGTTGGACAAAGTGGAGGACTGTAAGACAGTAAGCTGATAAGCAATTACCTCAGTGGAACTGCAGACTACATGTCACATTGCCAAATTCAGATAGTTTAAATTTGAGGCTTAATTCTCCCCCTCCACCCCACTTCACCCCTGCTGCGAAATAATGGGAGAAGAGTGTGTTCAGGTCTATTTAGCAAAAATTTATGCAAGGTGTAAACTTTGCTGCTTTTGGATGCAAAGTTAAAGTAGTCTAATTCCTGCATTCAACTTTGCGTTCTCACTCCACTGCATCTCTCTTGTATTACTTCCTTGTGTTCCCTTTAATTTCTGATATGGTTAAGGGCTGTGATTCCAATAAAACTTGCAGGCATTTATATCCATGTTTGTATACACTCTGCAGCAATTGGAAGACTACCTGTGCAAAGCACAGGATGTGCTCTTGCCTTGTTCTGTTGTGGAAAATATGATAAGTGTTGGGATGTGAGGGAAGGGTGCTTGCAGAGCCTTAAACTTTGCTTCCTGCCTGTGTTCTTCAGCAGCCTTTAGTAGTTAAAGTGCCTTGGGTGGTTTGTGTTTGCTCACTGAAAGTGGCTGACACGAGTCCATGGACATCTCAAAGCAGGAAATTCTTCAGGTTCTTGGAAAGCTTGGCCCCTTGAGCAGTGCTGGTGGAGTTGTAACACACTGTCTTGGCTCAGGGTTTGAACTTGGCTTGCAATGTGCTGTCTAGGAACAGCTGCTGCTCAAGGAGCTTGGAATGTTTTTCCTTGGTGTTGCCTGTGCTTGGCAGGACAGTTTGTTTAGGAGTGTCTCATCAGGGCTGACATGCGTGAGCCGGTAAAGGAGTTGTCACAGGTAATCCTTGATCTTTCCAGCTCAGATCAGGCTGATGTTAGACAGGGTTTGTCGGTGTTTCCTGTGGAACTGAGCTACATCCTAGCGGTGTTTTTGCTTTGAACAGTTTCCAGGTCTATTACCAGGTTGGTTTTCTGCCACATCTTCAGTTTGCTGGAGACTTGGAAGATGGGTAGGACAGTGGCAAAACAGTTTTAAATATTTAGAATTAAGTAATTTGAGATAAGGTATGTTTTGTTACTTCAGGTATATCCTGCATAAGCCTTTGAGGATGTTCTTGGAGGAGATGCCCCCTCTTTCTTGCCTTGCTAGTTCTTTGATCGGTCAGATGTCACTCTGGGAGTCCCAGTAACTGAACAAAGGCATCCTCAGACCTGTGTACCCTCAGGCTGTGTCCCTGTGCCCTTTGGTAGGCACAGGCTGGGTGCCAGGTGACAGCCATTCCCCTGACCCTGGGCACCACCTGCAGCTCTCACTGCAGCTGCATCCTGGGCCGCTGCACTGGGGGCATTCCACAAGTGTTTTGTGGATGATGGGTATTTCCTTTTCCTTCAGGGTGTAGCAGACTATCACTCAGGTGCCTTGGTAAAGTGACTAAATCAACTGAGCTGTGCCAGTGCCCCGTATTGGTAGGAGAGGGTATTTCCTGACAGCCAGAAATAAACTTGGTATGTCTTAGGCAGCAGGATCAGTGCTGGATTACTTGTGAAATCTCTAATCTGACAGTAAAACATCTGTTGTTGTCCTGAGGTTTTTGCTACTCCCATGAGCAGGCAGATGGGTTTAGAATTAGTTGGAAAACTAGTGAAGTGTAGCTAATGCCACTGGAGGGATGCAATGAGGCTCCTGGGCCTTTCAGTGTTTCCTTAATGGCTCAGTGAAAGGCATAACCTCTGCCATCGGGGTGGAGGGAAGCTGTGAGTGCAGCAGAGGACACACAATGTGCAAGTAAATGCTGTATAATGCTGCAGAGGCAGCTGCCAGCAGTGCAGCCAGGCAGGAGTGCCAGGATGTGAGAGAGCAGTGTCTGGCTGGGGTCTCTGAGCACTAGTGACTGAGCCAGCCTGCTGTTACTTGGAGTTGGGAGTCTGAGGTGGCCCCAAACCCTGTCACTAATCTCTGGCAAGTGGAGGCTTCTGCTTTGCCTGAGACAAAGCAGGGATGATCGAGGTGTGGAAGGAACTGAGTTAGCTCAGCCTGGAGGGGTGGCAATGTAAATAGTGAGGTGTTTAAGGAGGGGAGGGCAAGAAAGGGGGATTTAGCCTGCATGCGAGCTGTGGGTGACAGCATGAGCCTGAAGGTGAGGCAATCCAAGTTACGTGTCAGAAAATGAGCCTTGAACCTTCCAAAGCAAGGCTCCTGAAAGAGTGTAGGAGTTCCCATGGAGGTTTTCTGGGAATAACTTCTGTCCTCTGTGCTGGGATGGAAGTTGCATAGAACACAAGGGGCCTTGAGGCTGTGGGTTTAGGAGGTTGGGTTTGTCTTGGCTCACACTTCAATCTGTGTTATTCTGCTGCTGGTTTGGCTCCTCCTCACACTTGTGAGCACAGCTGTGTGCAGATGTGCTAGAGCAGCAGTGCTGCAGACTGTACCTGCCCAGCCATGTGTTTGTTGTGCAGCAGTGATGGTCCACGGGGTGGCAAAGTGAGCAGCTGGACAAACCCAGTCCCTTTGCTGCTCTGTGTCCTGTTACGCTCTGGCAGCTCTTACCAGTTGAGAACAGTTCTCTGTCCTTGCTGAAAAACAACAACGGGCAGAAATGAGCAGTCTGTTCTTAAGGATTTTTCTTGTTGCAGAAACTCCTGACAGGCAACTTACTTGGGAAACTATTGAAGTCCTGTTTGTCACCACGGGTATTCCCCTGTCCTCAATTTGTGGAACCTAAATCTCATGAGAAGGAGCTTTTTGCTGAGCAGATAAGCTGTGGATGGTGGGGCGTGGGTGTGTGACTTCCCCTTCCCTCTAAAGAGCTGTTTCACTCGTGCATGTGCTTGTTCTCAGCACCAGGGACATCCCAACAGCTGTGCACTTGCCCAGCTGTGTGTTACAACCTCTCTCTGGTCCTTGCCCTGTGATCCATTTCTAGCTATGAGTCTGGTGGGATTTGCCAAGCTGTGCATCCAAAGGGTCTGTCCTCAGAGGCCATCCCAGCACTATTCCCCCATCGTGTTACCAAATATGCCAACTGCATCTTCATCACCTCACCTCAGTCCCTCTGCTTCATAAGAATAGCCCTTGAAATGTCTGCTGGCATTTAATGTGGTCTGAATATCAAATGGAATAGTATCATAGAAGTGGGCCAGTGCTGGTGTACAGCCAAGTCCCGAACCTGCAGTGAGAGGCTTGAGGTCAGTCCCAGGCAGGCAGCTGAGCATGGAGGGTTGGGCAAATCCTACAAAATGTTTCTTCTGGGCCCGTGACTTGTGGCTGCTCAAGCGGTCTGTGCTGCAGAAGAACCATCCTGATTTCTTAGATTAGCACTGAAAGTTGTATTTGCTGCTCTTTCAGTCTGGATTTGGCAGTGCAGGATCAGTGCTGCAGAAACACAGCTGGCTGTGCTTCCAGCTCCAGGCCAGCTGCCCTGGGCAGCCTCAGCTGGGAAAAGCCTGGGCTGACCTAGGGCCACCTGTGTGTGCCAGCTTCTTTGTTTGTTTTTGGAGGTTGTTGTGGACGATACCGGTAGAGAAGAGAAGGAATTGAGCTGGTTTTAGGAGAATTTTGTTGAAAACCACGTGGAACTTTATTGGTCAGCAAAATCTTCTTGGGTGGCTTACTTTCCAAGCCTTTGAAAGTCTCACTGTTCGCTAACAGGAGTTTGTGAATTTATTTGCTGCCTAACACCCAAGCCTGTCATGGTCCCAGGTTATTTCTTACAGTTAAAAATTTTCTTCACAGCTGAGTCTTTTCAACCCAAGATTCCTTCTCTTGGGGCTTGGCAATGTGACCCTGAGCAATGGGGAAGGTGTGCACTCAGTCTCCAAGGGCTGGTGCTGGATGTGTGGGACTGAGCAGGGCATTGTGCTGCCGAGCCCTGAGTTGGGTGTGAGATGGTGTGGCAGGAGCACCCACCCCAGCAGGGATCCAGGGACCTCAGCCAGTGACCTGCCATCAACCTCAGCCATGGCTGCCTTTAGTCTGAGCCCCATCACATCTTGCGTGGTGGCTGTGGTGGGGCAGAAGGTCAGACCCCAGCCAGGGAGGGCTAATGTGACCACATCTGACCATGGGGTATAGATGGAGCCTTACTGGGAAGGGTGGTCAGTGCAGTTGGTCCTACTTGGAGCTGCACTGGGGGACTCTCCCCCAGGATCAGGACATTGCCTAAGGAAACTATTTGAGGTTGAGAGCCCTTGCCTTATTGTGATTGCTCATTCCAGGTTACTCTTTCTAAAATTTTGAGAATTCTTGAGTTAGTTGGGTAGTACCAATTCCATTTGACATCATGAATCTGTGTTCAAATGCTGGCAGAGATTTAACTGGTTTTAAAGGAAAAAATCTTTAATATATATACTTTTTTGTCTCAATTTTATAAGCCTCTGGAACAGATGGGAGCAACAGTCTTTGGGCTGACCCTCCTGCCATCCCTGGGCTGAGCTGCTGTGTGAGTCCTGACAGTGGTGCTGGAGCCAATCCTGCTGACAGAGTGATGTGGGGTCAGGGTATGTGGAAGGCTCTCTCAGGAAGCAGCTGCAGGGTAACACTAAATGTTTGGGTTAATGCAGCACAAAGATTAATGGCACTGATGTACCTCTGCCCTGGACAGCATGGGGAAAAACAAGCCCAGTTATAGGACAGTCTCCAGCAAGGTGGTGAGTACGTGTGTGCATGCATGGCCTTCAGATACAGCCTTACACAGCAAATATTTATCAAAACATCTTCCAGCATCCCCTTTGCTAGTACTATGCAGCAGCTTGGATGTTTAACCTTTCTTTGGTATTTAAAGCCTGCCCTGCCTCCACTAGCCAAAATTAACCTTTCATTAGGCTTTCAAATCTGACCTGATGCCTCCTAGCCTGACCTTGCACTGGGAGGAGGGTGGGCTGTGGAGTCCCTGCTGCCCTGGCCCCTGCCTGGTCACTCCAGGACAAGGATGCTCACGGCATCTCTGTGTTCCACATACTTTTGCTATTGTAGGCAGGAAGTCTCCAGCCTTCCTGTTCCCACTGGAGGTCAATGCCCGGCAGTTCCCTGTCCTCCTTTTCTCTCAGCTCGGGTTGTCTGCCGACAGCAGACTCTGCATCAGTGATGGGGTGGGGGACCTGGCCTGTGAGAGGGTTGTAAATGCACTGGATCTACCATTTGAGTCTGGAGTCTTGGACTTTCTGCCTTTACCTCCCCTGGGGGACTGACAAATACCCCTGTATCAACACCTTCCCTTTCTTCCATGCTGGCATCAATTGCTGCCCTGGGTGGAGAGGTGGCTGTGGCCTCCTGGGTCCTGCTCTGCTTTCACTTACAGTGATCAACACCAGCCTCAATGGGGCTGCTTCTCTGCTCCAGTGTCTTCTCTGGATCCTCTCCAGTAAAACTTCAACTGTGTGCAACACTCTGGAGTTTGTGTCCTACCGTAAGTGGGATTGTGGCTTTTCTCTACTGAAAGCTTTTCTGAGGATCCAGGCAGATGTGCTCATGTGCCATCCAGCTCAACAGCATCTCTGTCGATTCGTCATAGGATCCCACAATGGTTTGGACTGGAAGGAGCCTTAAAGCTCATCCTGTTCTACCCTCTGTCGTGGCAGGGACAGCTTCCACTAGGCCAGGTTGCTCCGAGCCCCATCCAGCCTGGCCAGGAACACTTCCAGGGGTGGTGCATCCATGGCTTATCTGGGTGAGTGAAGTCACTGGCACAGCCAATGCCTCAACACACTCTGAGTAGAGAATTTCATCCTAACACCTAATTTAAATCCCTTCTAGTTTAAAAACATTCTGCCTTGCCCTATCATTATCTGCCTGTATAAATAGTAGCTCTCACTCTTTTTTAATAAGCCCCCTTTAAATGCTGAAAAGGGCTCTAAGGTCTCCCCAGAGCCTTCTCTTCTCCAGGCTAAAAACCCCCAGCTCCTTCAGCCTGTCAAATGATGGTGTGTCGTTTTTGCTGCCTCGCTACGTGTGTAGTGTTTGTGCTGCAGCCCGTGGGGACCCCCCTGCTGCTGTGTGTGCACAATTCCCCCCTGCCCCCAGTGCTGGCCACTGTGCCCCATCCCTTGAACCCCGAGCTGCTGGGGAGGGCTGAGCACGTGAGAGCCCTGAGTTGAAGGACAGAAAACGGAGCCCCTTGAATTCAAATCCTTCTGTAACGTGCCTGTGTCCTTTGCAGCTTCCCTGGGAAGAGCCCCCCTAGCCAGGGCAGTGGGGATTGCCACGGTGGGTGAGACAGCGGTGCTGGGCTGCCAAGGGGGAGCCCCACTGCTCAGGCACCTGCCCTCTGGATGTTGTGCTTCCAACAATTAACTAGTCATTTGTGACACAGAGTGGGCTCGCAGCGGGCAGCCTGTCCTTGGCCACCACGCTGCTGGCCTGGAGAAGCCCGCAGGACGCCTGCAGATGCCTGGCTTCCCTTGGCAGGTCAGTGACCGTGAGTGCCTCCCCAGGGTACCCGAGGCCATTCACCTTCCCAACTCAGGAAGAAAACAGCACGGCAGGGTGGGGGCGGACGGGCAGTGGGGTCTCTGCAGGAAATGTGCTCGCTGGGAGAGCCAGGCATCTGCCAGGGAGGGAGGGAGGGCAGGCAGGCTGGCACCTCGCCTTGCTCACGCGTTGAGTGTGCTCCTGATGCATTGCCAGGTTCTCATCTGTCCTTCTCCATCAGTCTTTGCTGGTAAAATGGTTTGTGGGAGCTTCCTTGCTGAAGTAAACCCCCTCTGCTTTGTCCTAGAGCTCATTTTGGGAATGGGATGGGCCCCAGGCCCCAGCACCGTAACAGAAGTGCAGGGGTGGACAGTGGCACACAGGGCAGTGGATGTGGATTTGGGTGTTTGAAGTTCCCAAATGACAGCTGAGAGCCTGGATACATAGAAAAATCCAGTTTAGTGGGTTCTTCCCCATATGGAAGGTGGTAAACCAGAGGTCGTTCACAAATCCAGCCAAGAGGCAGAAAGCAGCACAGTCCTCTGGTCATGGACCTTTCCAGTGATGTGGGAGATGTGGGTTCACCCAGTGGCAGCATGAAACACCCCCTTCCTAGGAGCATGCCTCCGTTTCCCCACAATCTGTCTAAAACCAGAGGAAGGACCAGCAGTTATTGATGTAGGTGTGTCTTGAACAGGGTTTTGGTGGGGATTTACTGCAGGAATGCAAAATATGGAATATTCCTGCATGGAGAGCAAATGATGAACTGGCTGGAGGCAGTGTGTGTGCTCGTTCCCTTGACTTTATCCTCTTCCACTCTGCATTCCCCTCCAGCTCTCTTCACCCGCCTCGGTGCATCCATGTCCTGAGTTAAAGCAATCTTGGCAGGAGCTCCAAGCCCTGCAGCCCAAGCGCCTGCTGAGGGAGGAAGGCAGCGTGCAACTTTGAAGAGTCTTAAGGAAACTATAGGAAGATTAGGAAATGTGTGATGAGTTTCGATAAGTGAAGGAAGCAGGTCATGTCCTGTGGGCATGTCGAGTGGGCTCTGCTGGAAGTATGAAAGCAGCCTTTGCCACGGCCAGGAATCAGTCAGCGTTCTCTGCTCTGGCTGAAGATGTGCTGGGCTGGCAGGATGATCCTGGGCATCTTCAGGATCTTGCTGGTGCTTGTCCATGCATCAGCAGCCTGTGAGTTTGGGCCCTTCCCTTACAGAACCACAGGGATAGTCTGCAGGATGACCAAGCCTGCAGGATTGCTGCGTAAGTACCTGCTGGATGGGGCTGTGTTTGCTCCATCTCCGCCTGAAGGTAGCGACAGATCAGCCAAGTGAGGGGGTTTCTTGCTTCCCTGGGTCTCGTGTAAAGAGTTTATCTAGCAAGATGCATTAATACGTGTCTGGGAGCACAGGTTAAAGCAAGAGCACCTGAATTAAATTGGCACAGCTTCTCAAAAGAGCTTGAAAATGGTCTTCAGCCTCTCTCAGCCCAATGTTTTAGTTCTGCTCTTTGATGAGGGTTGGCATGATGGAAGAGCTAGAGAAAATGCGTGTTTGATTTCTTTGTTGCAATCTCATCTCTTGGGATCAGTGTGCAGAAGTGGGGAAACAGGTTCTCTGCTACTGTGGGTTTATTTACAAGGATTTGGGGGGGTTTTTAGTTGGGGGAAGAATAATTTGTTCTTCTGTGAAGGGTGGGAACAGTTGTGTTCTGTCCCCTCTGACAGGGTCTGTGCAGAGAAGGATGCTGGGACAAAGTAAGAGAGGGTATTTCTAGAAGCAAAAAAATTCTATACAAGCGTGTACCTGAGGCTGGACTGGATAACGTTAGGAAAATGGGCACAGAAACTTGAATATCAGAAGTTTTCAACTGCAGGCCCAAGAGCTGACTGCAATACAAGTAAGCAGTAAGAGAGTAAAGTCAACAGCTTGTGTGGTGCAAGGATGAGCACAGCCTCAACTTTCCAAAAACCTGCTCCTGAGGAGTGTGAAAACCGAGCATGATTCCCTGGAAACAGTCCTGCTGTTGTCTCTTGTTGCCATCAGCTGTTGAAGTTAGGGATTTTTTTATTTTTATTTTACTTTCAAACTACTTCTAGTGCTCCCTTAATCTAAGGGAAACAACTTGGATAAAACCCTTCTGTAGCGCTTAATCAAGGGTTGAGGATCCAGCTTTGCAGCCAGGAGAGATGGCACTTTGGTATCTTTGCCCTTTTCTTCCCCCAACAGTGAACCAGGAAACAGCACAGGTCATCCAAGCAGCCTTCAGAAACGCCAGATTCCCAAACATCACCGGGGAAAGGTCTGTGCGTCTCCTCGGCAAGGTGGCTTATGGGCTGACCAAGTGAGTATCTCGGTGTCTGTGTGCCAGGGGAGGTGTGGGCAGAGGGAGGGGAACAGAAGCTGACCCTGGAAGGAGCTCGGATCCAGCAGTTCCTGGTGAAAGCAAAGCTCTGCACTGGGGCAGTCACTCTGTAAGATCTAGGCCTTGCAGGCAAGTTGTACATTAAAGTGTAGGCTGCTGGTGTGTTGTGGAAGAGCTTTGCCAGCTCAGTGGGCAGCCAGCGAGGTGGCACGCAGAGCACAGCTCTGCCAGTGGGGATGGAGGGCAATGCCCTGCAGGTTGGGGCACATGTGACTGTCAACAATAGATGGTGCCCAAGGCACGTCAAGTGGCAGGGGGGACCCATCCGAGGCTGCTGGAACCACCCCTGCCAGCAGGATGTCACTTGGCTGTGCTTTGTGACAAACCAGGCTAGGTGCTGCTGTGCTACTCGCTTTTATTTGGGGACCACAAATGCGATGGTGCATCTGCAGGACAGATTTCCTGCCTTGACCACAGCTGCCCAGAGCACTGCAATGAAGCAGGGTTGCGTTGCTCTGTGTTTCCTGTTTAAAGCATCCCCCCACCTCGTATCCCAACATCACCGGGCAGGAACAGGCTGAGCAAAAGCACCACTGTCCTTGTGCCTGGCCCCTGGAATTGGCCAAAGGTCCCCAGTCCAACACTGGCACAGGTCCCTTAGAGACATCACACCCTCAGGAGCAAACACGTCTCTCCCAGTGACACAAAACGGCCCTGGTTGGTGACAAACTCTGTTTCTGTCGTTCCTAGCATCCAGGTCAATGACTTGTCCATAGAGAAGAGTGACATGGAGCTTAAGGAGGAGAATGCCATTCACATTGACATTAAAAACGTGACAGCCTCCTTCAAAGGGACCCTGACCTATGGCTACGCTGGGGCCTGGTTGTAAGTACCCATGGCTGGCTGCTGCTGAGCACCACAGCCCCAGCTCCTGCTGCATCCCGGGGGCTCTGGCCCGTGACACAAGTAAATCTGGAGGGGCTGCACTCCTTGGGTTCCCCAGCAATGGCAACATTGCTCACTGCCCAAGTGAGACAGGATTTTATGCACTAGCCCTGCTGCTCAGCCCCGTCACTGCTCTGCTTGTCTTGCTCTTTTGTCTTTCTGTTCTCACCGTGCCTGAGGAGGCAAGGTGGGCAAAGCTTACCAGTCAGCTTCTTCCCTCCCCTCCTTGCTCTATGAAGTCTAAGCTGGATAAAAAAAGGGTTTAATGCTCCTACGTCTTGCTGCTAAGGCAGCAGTTTGCAATGATTTGAAGCCAGAGTACCTGATGTAGGCTGTGGCACGTGTGGGGTTTGCCCACTGCAGTGCAAGGACCGATGTGAGAGATGTCCTAAGACTCACCTTGGGGCTGTCGTGTGGTCAGCGAGAAGCTGCTGCCAGCACAGGTTGCAAAACGTCCTCTCTTCTTGCTGTTGCAGTTTGCAGCTTTTTCACTCAGTTGATTTTGAAATCACGTCTTCCATTGACCTCCAGCTGAACATTAAACTGAGTAAGTGACAATGGGACATCGCTGCCTGCAGGGGTTTCTGAGTGTGGGTGTTGTGGTGGGCAGCAGCCCTGGGCCGGCTCTGCCCACCTCTGTGGGGTTTGGGTGGTGTATGGAGGCTGGAGTGGGTGTCTCAGCCCTGTGCACACAGCACAGGAGGCAGCGTGGCCCTCAAAGACCTCATCGTTTCAACGGATCAAGAGGAGGGAGCTGGTATAAATCCCTCTAGCAAAGGAACTCTGATTTATACAAACAGCAAAGGTCTGGCCTTCCAGACCCACTCCAGGACTGGCATTTCATGTACTGCGGTTCAAGATGGCTTGAAAAAAACATGAGTGTTTCAAAAAAGTGAGCCTATGGAGGGCTTTGGTGCAGGAGGTCCTTATAGTCCACTTTTTGCTCCTATTTTTTTTTTTTTTTCAATTTCCAAACTTTTTGCAATGTGACTTAATTCCCTCCCTGCTCTGCTTTGTGGGTTGCACATACTGCCCAGCTTCTCCTGGGTGATGTTCAGGGCCAGCTGAGTCCCTGACAACAGGAGCTAGGGAGGCTGGCAGCTATCAAATGGAGCATGACAGAAGGTGCCTGATAGACTAACTCAGCTGGAGCTCCAAGAAGACACTCACTCTCCATACAGGTGCAAAGTAGCCCCATCTGCCCCAACTTTGCAGAGTCTCGAATCTTTTGGAAACCTCCCCCAGGAGGAGATGTGAGGAGCTCTGGCTGCCCCTCTGCAGTGATGCCCTTGCTCCAGGCCTGTGGTGTCTGCAAGATGCACTCACCCTCCCCATCTCAGTAGCAAATTAGCTCTGGTTTGGGTTTTTCCTGTCATCCCATGCAGTGTGCCAGGAGGACCAACTGGCTGCTGATGCCTCAGACTGCTACCTGACCTTCCACAAACTCACACTTCACCTCCAAGGAGACAAGGAGTGAGTCTGTCCCCCTCCAAAATCAAGCTTTATTGCCTCACTGCCAGCCCCCAAATGTCACCCACCCTGGGGACCACTGGTGGTCCTTGACTCTGTTCCCTATCCTACACAGACCGGGCTGGCTGAAGCAGCTCTTCACAGATTTCATCTCCTTCACTTTGAAGCTTGTTCTCAAGAGGGAGGTAAGAACAGCCTGTGGACAGAGGAAAGCTCTGTGCAGCTTTGTAAGCTGCAGTTTTCTGCTCACGTGTGCCCACAAGTTAGTAACAGGATGATGTCAGTGCTTGTGAAAAAATAAGACAAATAAATTGAATCCACAAAAATAAAAGGCAGCTTGGACAAAGTGAGAGGTATTTCTGACTCTGGTGCTGCTGGACTCTGACCAACAGCCCCCAGATATCACCACGAGGCCCAGCTGCACTCTACAATCCAAAATCCTACCCTATGCCTTCAGTTTTTTTCCTCTTTTCCTCTTGTAGGTGTGCAAGGAAATCAATTCTCTTGCTCAGACGCTGGCAAATTTTGTACTTGATTTAGCAGGTAAACATCCTTGTTTTATTGCTTTCTTTTACGTGCAGCTTTTAACATTTGAGCCCCAGCAGGCCAGTAGCTGCACCCATCAAAAACATCTTCCAAAAATGTGCATGGGATTCCAGGTCCTCAGACAACAGCAAAACTCACTTTAGCAATGTTATGGTTTGAATTTTCTGATTAAGTTTGATTGCACGAATTAAAAGACACAGTTCATAAGGAATTTCTCCTTCAGTATGCACTGACCAGCTGTGCAGGACAGCTGCAGGACCAATGTCAGCTAGAACAGGAGCATGCACTGGAGAATTGACCTGAGATATGGATTTGGATCTGCCTGCTGAAGATTTCCCCAGTCTCAAATATCAGGGAAAATGAGCACAGTGTAAAACTGGCAGTAATTATCCCTATTTCCCAGTGTTGAAATTGTGTCAGCTGTAGCAGGATCAGCACTAGCATCCAAAAGAGTGGGAACCCCTGTCCCATCCCTGTGTCCTTTTATAACTCCCAGTCACCTTCTGCACCAAGTCCGAAAATTGACTGTCGCAAGTTCTGCTCGAGATACTTCTGGTGTGAGGTTTCTTCTTTTCTTCCTGCAGCAAATTTTGTCCGGGATAGGGACATCATCGTTGACATCTCCCTTGCGTCGGATTCTGTAATAAAAACAGGTTACGTAGAATCACATCACAAGGTAAAGGAACCCAGGCTGCTCAAGGACTGGTGTTTTCTGGTGATGGGGTGGGCTGGGAGGGGCTGGTCTATTGCTGCCATGGCGTCAGCTGATGCCAGCCTGCTCCCTGCTCTGTGTCCAGCCAGCCAGCCCTTTGCCTTGCAATGGAAATGCAGGCGTTGACATTTTGTTCTGTCTCCCTGCTGCTTCCTGTGGCCAAAACACTTGTTTTCCTTTAAAGGGCCTTGTCCTGTACAAGAACTACTCCAGCACCTTGAGTGACTCTCTTTTCTCGCCGTCACTGCTGACTGAGTCCCGAATGCTCTACTTCTGGCTGTCTGAGCACACCATCAGCAATCTGGCCTCGGCAGCTTTCTTAGATGGGCGACTGGTATCGACCATCAGAGGGGAGAAGTTGCAGGTGATTTCGGGGTGGTTCCCTCCTTAACTGATGCATCAGGTTCTGGGGAGAGAGTGAAAAATTCTCTAAGTACTATGCAGGGCTGGTTTCTGTAGAAGATAAGTCTGTAGTCAGTCACTACCTGTGATCCTGAAATCGGTGCCCTCTTGTCGAGTGTTCTCCCAGGCAATGTTATCCCTTGGAGCAATAACACCAGCTGATAGAAAACTTACCTGCTGAATTGTAAAGGGGCATGATTTTCTGGGGGAGCCCTGAGGCAGCAAAGGGGTGAACTGGGCACTGGCCACACTTCAGTGCTCTGTCCCATCCAGCCAGGATCAGGGCTAACCATTACCTTTTGTTTTGGCTTTCCATGAGCTGTTTCTGGTTTGTTTCTGAAGGCGCTGTTTGAAATGGAGGACACGGAAGGGCAGTGGAAGGCGGTGCAGATGGTAACTTTTGGTCCTATTCTGAGCATTTTATGTCAAATGGGGAATTCTCAAATGGATTCTGCTGCACTGTAGTATCTTGGGTCTCGGGTGGGCCTGATGGGAAAAACCAGGGAATGATGGAGAAGCTGTTGGGCTTTGGAAGGAGGATTTTTCCACCCTCCACGGTGATACAGCTTCCTTGAAACCTGGTGGAGTTATTTGCTTTGTGTGAACAGGGGGAGGAACTGGGGACTACCAAAGGGATGCAGCTGTGACCAGTTGGCATGAAATCGGTATGGGAAGAGTCTGACTCATCTGTTGCTCCTTACTTGACCAGATTTTTCAAGGCACCTCCTACAATGACTCTGTGGCCAAGGTGTGGAGTCTTGGCCATCCCCAAATTTCTATTCAGCCTGAAGGGACAGTCGTACAGTCCTTGGTAGCAGTGGAGGTCAGCATCCAACCTGCAGGAGAAGGGTCCCTGGTGACTCTGTACATGGAGAAGGTCAGTTCTTGCCCTCCCTGACTGTGAAGACCTTGGGACAGGCTTGATATTTGGTGGCTCTCTGTGACTGCCCTGGCTACTTTGGAGCCAGAAGGATGTTGAACTCTGGCTCCTAGAAAGCAAACCAACATGGTCAAGTGGGACTCTCTGCTCCAAGGGAAGATGAGCTGTACCTCAACCCTGCTGTTCTCTCTGCAGGAAATCACCATCACTATCCAAGCTGCCTATGCGGAAAAGAAACTCATTTTGCAGCCTTTGGACTCCAGGTCTGTACTGTGCTCGCTGGAGGGTTTTGTTGCCTTTTTGGCCCACACTTAAGAGCAGCATAAAGAGAAGGTCTCTGTAGACCTTCGTGACTTTCCCTCCCTCTCATTTTTTAATTTTTCCCTTCAGCATAGAGTTTAAAGTCTTTAAATGTGCAGCTGATCCAAGTGGGGTAAGTCCTAAAAAAAGTATTTTCTAAGCCATTTGAGGCTAAATGATGTTTTTCAAGCATTTTTGTACGAATTTTCTGCCTTTCAGAATGACCCATCCATACAAAACTTCATGCAGAATATGATCTCAGTTGCTGGAATCCCAGAAGTAATTTCAAGTGAGTTTTTCATTTGGGAAAGTGCCAACCTACTCCATAAAGTATCAACAACAGATCCCCTAAACCTGAGCATTGAAAAAACACATCAATAAGCCTTAACAGCTGTGGGGGAAACACACCACTGTTTTGAATTTCTGTTGGATTCACTTGGGGAATGGGAAAGTAAATGTCTGGGAGAAAGGAAAAGTGAGTTTTCCATCAGGCCAAAGGTCGTGGGCCGTTGAGGCACAATTAGCTTTTGGCACCAGGCAGGCAGGGTGGCAGCACAGGATGAGCAGCAAGCTGGGATGGCCATACCTGTAACTGGATGGGTTTGCTGATTCTGTAGGCATTGAATCAGCTCTGACTTCAATGATGAACAACAAAGGACTCAACCTGTTTAATATCATAAATCCTGAGATCATCACAAGAAAGGTAAGCTGAGCTCAGAAATACCTGGCTCTCAAAGCTCTCTTGGGAGCTTGGCATAAACTAATACAATGCTTTTCTGTTTTCTCCCCCCTTTTTAGGGATATGTAATTGTACAACTTGACTTTAACTTCCCGCATCATTTGCTTCTTGATTTTCTTCAAAAACAATTATAGAGCTGATCCCTTCATAGAGAGGCATAGGAACCTGTATACAAACAGAAAGGTTATGTGTGAACCAATTAAAAGACAAGCTGATTTAAATTAGCTTCAGTAGAATTTTATTTCCTTTTCCTGAGAAAAGTTCCAGGTTCTGTGCAATTGTGCTGCTGAGAAGCCTTTCCTCTGCAAAGATCTTGAAGCCTACGTCTTGATGTTACGCTGCTTTTTCAGGATCTTTAAAGGAATTACGTTCTTAAGAGTAAGGCCTGGACTCTTGAAGTGCATGGGCTCTGGGGCTCTGGGTTAGCACTCAGGAGGCAGCATATGGTTTTTGACAACTTTTGGCATCTCTGCTGTTAGTTTTGGAAACATAGCACTTTTTGTGCTAATCACTTGTTTTCTTTCTGCCAAGAGCCTCCTGATGTTGACAGACTTCAGCAACTCAAATGGTATTGCCAAACTCCAAGCAAGCTCAGAAGTTGTAGTTCTGGTTAGATCTGGGTATGGCTGAAAAAAGTAAATAGGATATGAATTTACAGTGCAGTGCAACAGCAGAGAGATCCTGTGCCCAGCATTCTTTCTTTACAGACCCTTGCGACTGTGTAGAACTCCAGGCAAGTGGTCAATGTCCATTGTTAATGTTGTTGGAACAGTGACAGCAAACTTGAGAAACGCAATAACAATTACAAGGAAACCAAAGAGATTATAACAGAAAGTTTAAGTGTCTAGTCAGGCAGTGGGTTACTCTTCCTTCCTATTATAATGCAATAATGTATCTGCAGTGGTTCAGTTTTTTTCCTGTACCAGTTCATGCTTCTCTTTTTTTGTCTTTTCAACTGGGGGAGATCTCAGGCAACAAATCCACAATTCTAATAGTGATCACATTAACAAAGGCAGAGGATGATGTTTTCCTCCCACAGAGAGCAATATTAAAGTTGGGGTTCCCACAAAGAGCCCTGAGGTGCTGGTAGCAGGATGGGCTCAGTCTCTCCAGGTCCCTGGGCATGGTGGTTGCTCCTCCACAAGGCCATGGATGTCCTCCCTGGGATACGAGCCAGGTCCCTCTGACCTACCTCTCTCTCACCATCAGTACCAGAGGCACTTCCTTGCTCCACATGACTTCTGGGTTCAGTGGCCAATGCGCCCAGGCTGGCTGGGGCACACAGAGGGGGCTCAGTTTGCAGGTTCCTTCATGGCAGCCAAGGACAAGCTGTGGCCATGAGACAGCAGGAATGACGTGGAAAATGTGACCCAAGGCTGTGACAGCCCTGCTGCAGCAGGTAACTTTATATAGTAGGCAAATTTCCACCTCCTTTCCCACCCTGTTCCCATCACTGCCTCTGCTGGCTATTTCAGTACCAGGGAAGGGCTTATCCCTGCTCCCTCCTCCTCTAAAGCCACCACTGGTGAAGGGATATTTTGCCTCCCTGCACGAGGGAATGTCTGCTGAAGACCGTGGGAACTGGCTTCTGCCAAGACACAACCTTCTGCTTCTCCTGAATTGTATCCCACGGCAGTGATGAGCACTAATAAAGAGGAGATGGCAGGGGGGGAATGTGCTCTTTTTCTGTGTTGGAGGTGTCTTGCCCCTCTAGGGCCCATTCAGTGGTGACAGACTGTGGGGACTGGGCTGCCCTTCTATGGGGCAAAGGAGGGACACGGAGCTGGGAAAGGATCTGCAGCACAAATCTGATGAGGAGCAGCTGATGGAGCTGTGGGGGCTCAGCCTGGAGAAAAGGAGGCTCAGAGAGGACCTTATCAGTGCTCTCTATAACTCATGAAAGCAGGTTGTGGCCAGGTGGGTGTCAGTCTCTTCTCCCAGATAGCAAGGGACTGGACAAGCCCCAAGTTGCACCAGGGAAGGTTTATATTGGATATTAGGGGGAGATGCCTTCACTGAAAGGATGCTCAGGTGTTGGGACAGGCTGCCCAGGGCACTGGGGGAGTCACCACACCTCGAAGTGTTCCAAAGGCCCGTGGAGGTGGCACTTGGGGACACGGTTTAGCGGTGTGAGGTGCTGGCTTCGCGGTTAGATTCGATGGTCTTAGAGGTCTTTTCCACCCTAAATGATCCCACGGAGCAGCGAAGCAGTGCTCTGAAGGGGACGGAGGGGCAGCAAAGCGGCCGCTGGCCCCGCAGAGGGTCCGCTGGGGCAGCCCCGCTAATTGGCGCGGGGAGCGCAGCCCCCCCCGCCCGGGTGCGGAGCCGCTCCGCAGCCCCACGTGCTTTCCCGGCAATGCCGCCGCTGCTTTCGGTTTCGAGCGGAGCCGTCCCGGGCTCCGCTATCGCTGTGTCAGCGCCGGGACAGAGCCGGGACAGAGCGGGGCCAGGTGAGCGCGGCGGGACCCAACGGGACATCCCCGGGGCATCATCGCGCTTGGGCATCCCCGGGAGGGGCGCGCTGAGAAGCCCACGAGGGCTTGGGGGTGCGAGGACTTGGGGGTCCGGCTTTGCCCTTTGCCTCCCCAGCCTATAGAATCGACTTCTTCTTGCAAGAAGCGCGGTGGGAGTAATAAGGGTAAGTAAGGCTGGAGTAATAAGGGTAAGTAAGGCTGGAATAACAGAGTAAGTAAGGCTGGAAAAGACCCCCCGGCATCGCTGGGTCCAAACTTTAACAGAGCAGGTAACTTTTGTGGTGCCAGGCACAAGGTGGGCCAGATGGGAGCAGGAGGTGGCGAAGTGGGGCAGAGCCTGGCAGAGGACACTGCACGTGGCCACCCAAGCCCCTCCGTGTCACCCCCAAGCCTTCTGCCCCCTCCTGCTCCTCTCAGAGCTCCCCCCATTCCCTGTGTAGTGCTCGAGGCAAGAGAACCAGAGTTTCTGTCTGGAGACACTGGTGTTGCTGGACGTGGGTATTTTCTTTTCTCCGATAAGCTAATTTATGGCACTGCATGGTGTGCCATCTTGTCTTCTCTGGGACTCGGCTGCAGGCTCCGTCCGATTCTCCAAAGCAGCTTCTCTGGCATCCAGAAAAATATTAATAATATTTCATTGTTTGTTGCACCTCATCCGGCTAGATCTGTCTGCAGAGTTCTATTTAGAAACCTGGGATCTTTTATCAATTCGTTCACATCTCACATGTTCTAACTTAAACCTTGTCCCCATTCCAAAGGAAAAACGAGTTGTTGGGTTTTTTTTCCTTAGATATAACGGAAGTGGTAAATGTTTTTTTCCGGTCCTAGAATAATCAGATGTATGTTTCTAAATAAAAATAAAAAAATATTCCCATTGTAAGAGTCTTAACCACAACCAAGTCACTTTTTCCCATGAAGAGCGTTTGCCGTCTTAGAGCATTTTTTGCACTGTTCCCCTAAAGCTTTACTGAAATCATAACCTGGCTATCGATTTCAGCACAGGACTTCACCCTGCTACTGTTCTGACTGGATATTTTTGCTCATCTGCCAGATGGGTTTCATTTGGGGAATTCCAGGCTGTTTTTTACTTTCATTTTCCTCAAGCTTTTGTTCGTCACGTCCCGAAAGGCACGGGCAGGGTTTTGTGCCTCGGGAGAGCGGTGGCTTAACAAGTGGAACCCAAGGCAGTGGAAGTTCTCCTCCAGCTTGTTCCTTTGGTGAGCCCCGTGCTGGTTTGGTGCCACCGCTCTGTTTCTGGGTTCGCAGGGAGTAGCCCCTGCTCCTCGGAGCGTGAAAGAAAGGACTTGGGAGGTTTGCAACAGGTAGTTTCACATTTCGGTTTAATTTTTGGTGGCCGAGGGCGGCGTGAAGGTCAAGTTGGTGAGAGGAGGTGAATTTTGGTGAAGCGTTTTAACGGTGGTTTTATGTTTGAAGGGCAAAGATTGAGGCTGTGGAGGGTTCTGGGTTTCATTGTGAGGTTTCTGTGCTTCGTTTTGAGGTCAGAAGTATTTTCCTGGAAGTCACTACCAGTCATTTCTGATGGTCTTGTTTAGCAGAGCAGTAGTATGGGAGCTGTGCCGTGTCTCTGAGATTTCGTGTAACTTCTCAGTGTTGTTTTATTCTTGAATAGGAGTATTTCAGTAATGCTTATGAGTCTAGTCTTTGACTGAATGGCTTTCCACCTTCATTGGCATTAAGGCCTNAATATAAACAATTAAAATATATTGATTTATGTATTTATTTAATATGGCCTTGTTAAGTTGGGTGTTCTTGGTCATCAGGGCAATAAGGTCAGAGCATTGCTACAGGTTTCTGTTTTTTGACTGGAAAAGTGTAAAATGAAAATTCGTAAAGATTGACTGAGACATGGAGTTTGTTTTGCAGGAAGCCCTGTTATCTTGCAGTTCATTTAGATTTGAAAAACGTAAACGTTTTCTTTTAAGATTTCCAGTTAACCCAAATATGTTCTCCTTTGTTTATAAAGCATGTGTTACTTATTAGGGTTTTTTATTTGTAAGACTGAAAATATACAAAAACCCCGAAAAACTCATTGTAAAATATTTTGAATGAAAACTTACAGGGATCTTTCCAGTGAAGTTCAGAATGTCAGTTTTTGACCACATTTGGCAACATTATTTGACAGCCTGAGGAGAAAACTGGTCCTGGTAAAGCCAAATTTTTTAATCATTTCAGGAGGAACATTTTTCTTTTTCTGGTTAGAATAGTGAATGACAGGCATTAGAGTATTTTTACAAACTGAATATTTTACCCACGTTTTGCTGGGTCCCAGGATTGCCTCACTTTTTATGTGAGGCATCTGGAATGGGAAGCAGATGAAGTCATTCTTGCAGTGATACTCTATTGCCACAGTATTTGGCGATACTGAGTAGTAACCAACTTTAGCCTGAAGAGCGAGAGTTGAGTACGAGAGCACACGGCATCACGAGCTGTGCTCTTCCGGAATCTCTGCTTGGTTTTCAAAGCACAGGAACAGAGGAGGTTGATCAGGTCCTTTGCATCTAAGTCCCTGCTGTGGCGCTCAGATCACATCCCTTTGCTGCATTAATTTGTCTCAGTCTCAAAACGTCCAGGGCTGTTGGAACAGAGAGCACAAGGAGGGCAGAGGGTGGTGCTGGATGATGGGGGAACAGCTATCCTCTTAAACGTGAGCGGGACAAATGTCCAGACCAACTTTACCTCTGGTGCTCCAACTTGGTACTGCCTTTTGTTTTGCCTTCAGCTTCTGGGTGCATGCTATGCCCAGCAGCCACGTGGGCAGGTGATGTTCTCTCCATGCAATGCACCCTTGGGAGTAACACGGCTCTGCTCCAGCACGATCATAACTTTCTGTTTAATTAGGAGTTGTCTCTGCTCACATGGGAAGGTCTTGACTCTTTCCATCAGAGTGTCCTTCTGTCTTCCCGTTCTGCTTGGAGTTCTTTCCTCGGCTTTATAGAAATCTCACGCTTTCCTCCTTGGCCAGGTCAAGAAGGTGGCAAAATAAAAAGCCTGAAGGGCTGTGTCTTACCGTAGGTACCTGAATGGTCAGTGCGTGGGGAGAGCATGGCTGGGGAGTGAGGGCTGAACACCAGAGCAGGTGGGCTCTGCAGCACGACTCCCTCGTTCCTCCACCCTGGTGGTGGTGGTGGGGTGGCTGCTGCCCTTGGGTTTGAGAACGTGTTTGCTTAAAAATCAGCAGCTGCTGGAGAGTCACACCATGTGCCCCAGCTTCGTTAGGGGGTGAAATTTCGTGGCCCAACAGAATGTTTCCACTCAGCTCTGTTACTGGCTTTTTGGCTGAACTTGGCTCGTCACGGTCCCACCCCACTGAATTTTGGGTGTTACAGCAACTGTAGGAATTCTTCCCACCTCTTGCCAAGGGCAGCAGTCTTTGACCTGGAAGGACTGTCCCCTCCAGGTGCAGGGCAGACGGTTGGTGAGGCGATGGAGCACGGGGGCTGCTCTCTGTAGTTTCTGTTTCTCAGCCGTCCTGCAAACACGGTGAGAGCAGTTGTTTCAACATCCGCGTAGGGCACTGTCTGCTGGAGTCAGGCTGCTGTAGGCTGGACTGGGACCCTGGAGCCCTGCCCGATGGTAACTGCTTTCCTCATCCTTTTCCTTGTGGTAGGAGGGGTTGCACACCGGCCACAACCTGCTGCAGGGTGGGGTGAAATTTCCCTTTGCCGTCTCTGCTGAGAGGTGGGGAACTGGCCCTGGGAGCATTTTCAGTTGCCTACACTTGAAGCTCTTTTGTGAGAGCTGTGTAGCTTCAGAGGATCAGCTTTTCACAGTTGGGTTTGGGGTTTTTTGGGTTTTTTTTTTTCAGATTTTTTTTTTTTAGTGTCACTGTCTGCTTGACTTGAGGAAGCTGCTGCTGCTTCTGTATCGGTTTCCACTGCAGAGCTAAGAGCAGCAGGGTCACACAGACCAGCCCAAATCAGGCAGTGATGTCAGGAAAGCTGTGATTCCCATGAAGTCTTCCTACCAAACTGTCTTCATTTGCATCTTAGGGCACAAGGCTCAGTCCTGCATTTTCATCAGACCGCTGGTGAATCTTCAAATGTTGAAAACCAACGGTGACCATGAAGTTGAGTGAGAAGAGATGGAAAATATCACAGCTGACCTTTGCATCAAAGGTAAAGCTTGTAGGTCTGTGACCTGTGTAGTTGTAATTGCCTTGTGTGACTACATCCTCCTCTGTTACCGTCCCTAGGCGACTGCATGTGGGCACGCACCATGCACTGGGCTGTCCCCATGTGCTGAAACACTGCCGCTGGCAGATTGATTCTCCATCAGAATATGGAGCAGCAGCCACCTTTGCACCTGACAACTGGAAGGAGGCTGATCGCACAACAATGCAGGTAGGAGATTATGTGCATGGCTTTGATGTGGGAAGGAGGTGGAAGTGGAGGCGGCATTGCCACCAAAGCAGAAAGGAATTGCTTGTCCCCACAAAATGAGCAGAAGGAGCAGCTGACTGAGCCCTTTGTGCAGGGAGGTCCTGCACAGACTTGTAAACTGAGATACAGTTGAACAGGTAAAGCTAAAGCCACACGCACAAAGAAAGCAAACCCAGGAATTAACTCACCACTTCCCATGGACAAACAGGTGTTCAACCATCTCCAGCAAATCAGGGCTCCATCACATGTAGCAGTGACTCCAGAAGACAAACGTCATCGCTCTGAACTTGCCACCTTCCTCCTCCTTCCCTCAGTTTTATATTCTGAGCATGATGCCATACAGTCTGGAATGAAACTGACCCTTGGGTCAGTTGAGGTCAGCTATCCTGCCTGTGTACTCCCCCCAGCTTCTTGTGCACCCCAGCCTGCTCCTTGGCAGGGCGGAATGAGAAACTGAAAAGGCCTTGACTTTGTAAGCACTCTTGAGCAATAACAAAATCATCCCTGACCTCCCCAGAGATCCTGGTGCATGCGAAAAATGCCTGGGATGTTACATTTGGCAGATGGCCACTGCAGTCATACAGATGCCAACAGCTTCGCCTTGGCTGTTTCCAGAGAGACTGACTCCTGTGGGTTGCTCCTGTCCCTCTTAGCCCTGCTGTGCAGACAAGGACTGCTGTCCTGGCACTGTTATGGCTGGGGGCAGATTTGTCACATGACAGAGAGCAAGGCGGATGAGAAATTCTGGGTTAGACCAAGGGATAGAAAAGCAGGCCAAGTCATCAAGGGCTGTGCTGGCTACTCAAGTGCTGGTGACTGTCTCTCACTCCTGTGCCATCATCCCTCCAGCCCCCACTTCAGCATGATGATGATCTAGACCTGGAAGCAGCCGTATCAAGCGCCCGCCCCCAGCTCGTGGAGTTCCTCAGCCACTGTCCCGACTGGCTGCTCGCAGCCTGCCAGCGCTTCCTCCCAGCGCCGGCCCTGAACAGCCTGGCTGACATCACCAACAGCAAGGAAAAGATCTCAGTGCTCCTTGACCTGCTGGAGCAGGCTGGCCCTGCCACCTGGAAACAGTTTGCACAGTACATCTGCATGGAGTGTGACCTCCCCCTCTATCTGGAGGTGCTGCTCATGAGTTCTGCTGGAGAAGGTAAGAGGCTTCCTCTGACCAAACGTGGCCCACACCTTGGACTCTCGTAGCCAACAGACCAGTCTAGGCAGTGACACCACCAGTGCCCTCACTTGCGTGGTCTTTTACCTTGGAAGCACAACTTCTGGCTTAGAAATGTAAGTTGAGGTGAAAAAAAAAAAAAAGATATCAGACAAAAAGCCAAAACCAATAAAAATTGTGCACCCTTATCTCCAGTAAAGCTGGGGTGAAATTTTTTTGCTGGGTTTGTTTTGAAGGACTTAAAAAATACTATCTCTTTGTTCTATGGATTTTTGTTATTTTTTAATTTCCCTGATCCAGAAAGGCAAGAAGCAGAAGTCTTAAAATACTCCCAAAACAAGAAAACCACTTCGCCATATCGCTCACTGGCAGTTGGAGGCAGTGGCTTTTGAGAAGATGAGGAAATTAATAAAGACTGCAGTCAGTTGCTGTGCGTTATCTGGCCGATTATACACATTGTGCCCGTGCTCTGCTTTGGTGAGAGCCTGTGGCACCAGCTAAGATGTGCCCCTCCCTTACTGGGTTACTTTATCTGGTGATTAATTCTCTTCTGCAGGAAGTTCACAGGATGGGTCCTTGTCAACAATATTGCCTTTCACATCCTGCTTTGCAGTAGCTTCTTGCTGGTTGCATTGGTCGGGTGGATGCAACCTTTGATAACCAACTGCAGCAGAACTCACTTTGGCAGAGGTGGAACAGGGGAAAAGGCCAGACAAGCAACAGGGAATGTGGACTGATGGGGGATTTCTCTCGGGACTGAAGCTGAAACAGATTTCAGCCTTTTGATGCTGTGACATTCCATAAAGGATATGTCTTAAGGTTTCCAGCTTATGCTGGTTTAACTGCAGTATGAGCAGCTGAGCACTGCTGATCCTTTTGGAGGTGAATTGCCTCTGGTTCTGCCGAGGGGGTTTTGTGGCAGCTTTGAGCCAGTGAGTCAGAAAAGGTCCTTGACTGGGCTGCTGACTCTGTCAGTGGTTTATTCACAGCAAATCCTTCTTTGCAGGAACAGGGAAGTGCAGGGCTTCCTTTCTGGCTGCAGTGTGGCTTTAGATCAGCCAAAGCCACCCATACTCCCAGTTTGTTTGTATCAGAGAAGAAAATTGTTTCACTTTCCCTTGAAAGCAGTGGTTACCTGTATTCTAGACCAATCTCAAAGGAAAAGGTCACATGGGGAGGCTGAAACCTGGCTGTGTTGTATCAGTCCTTATACTGAGTCTTGGTTTGTACCACTGTGTGTCTTGCAAGCTGCTTGTCCTTTGACTTTGGCCAGCAGCACTCCAAATTTGAAGAGCAGCGGGCTCGCATTAGCTGTATTTCCTATCCAACTGCTTTAGGTAACTTCAGCCAGACAAGCAGCGTGCACAGATATGACTGCCTGGTCATCTGTGCCAAAAGGTAAGGCTGGAACAGACCCCGGGGCACCGTGTTCTTGGGGTTCATCCTCTCTGCCCATATCCTGGGCAGGGCTAAAAATGTTCCAGCCTCACCACTGGCCCGGTGTGGAGGAGCCACTGCATCTTCAGGTTTGCTTGTTCTGCTCTTGGTGCTATCAGGGGAATCTCCCCTGTTCTCATTTTCTCTTCCTGAATTTCGGAAAAGTCTTGCCGGCCCTTGACGCTGCCAAGGAACTCAGTTTAGTTTCTCTAGCCAAGGGAATCTCCCACCGCCTCTAAGAAGCCCCTGCTTTTTGTGTGCTGCAGAGGTGCCTGATGTTGGTGGCAGGGAGTGGTTTGGTGCTGGATTGCCTGTTGGTGAAAAAATAATGATTTGAAGGAAAAGCTGCACTTTTTTTTGCCTGCTGTGTGAACGTGGGGACTGGGCTAAGGCTGACACAGCAACGGGAGGTTCTCACAGAGCTGGCTGTGGTTCTTGCTGAGGTTTGCCAGTTCCCTCAGTACCTTTTAACTTGTGTGTTTGCATCCCCTGCTCCTGGCCAGAAGCGCTGCATTCCCTGAGCACTGAGTGCTCCCTGCCCTGCCTTTCTCTGCTGGAGTTACTCATTTTAAATCATAGCTCCCAACCTACCCTTTGAAGTTCCAGCTGTTCGTAGGGTCACAGAGACACTTTTGCCTGTGAGTCACAGCACTGTGAATGTCTTGTGTGTGTCATACGCAGGTTTAAGATCTTGAAAACAGAGAAAACAAAAGTGACCTTTCTGTTCTGCAGACAGACTACTGCTGGCAGCTGCTCTGCCACCCTAGTGAGTCAATCTTGCCAGTTGCTGGTGGAAATAAAATTGTAAAATAATGCTGAAAGTTACCAGGACCAGTTAAGAAAGGAAAGACTAATACCTCTCTAAACTCTGCCCGTTCTCTCCCTCTGACAGTGCACCATAAACAAACATAATTCACCATAATACCCAGCCCTGTGAGTCTCTGGGCCCTGGGTGTTCCTCAGGAGCAGCGGTTTCCTGTCTCCTTCCCCAGGATAACAAAACAGTTCCTGTGTTCAAAGGGAATCAGTTGTGCCACCCAGCCTATGAAAAGACTGACCGGTGAGGTGGTTATCTCGGAAAAAGCAGTTCTGTAAACTCTGCCTGGATTTACAAATAGTTTTGTCTCTTCAGGTTTGCCTCTGCAGCTCCCCAAGTGCTTTGCTGGAGAGTCTTGCCCACCTTTAATAAGCTGCCATTCAAAATGCTCTTTGGACATGTTTCTGACCTTTATATTTTCAGGGTTTGGTCGCTGTCACAGCAGCTCTGGGAGTGCTAAGGATGCCAAACGGCAACGACTCGGTAAGGAGACGTTCCAGATGCAGCGCCGTGTTGTGCTTTCCTCTGAGGAAGGACCTGTTTAACTTCTTTGCAGAAACACCCAAGAAATCCACTTTCAGCATTGAGAGAAACTTTTGTTTAGTAGCTGCATAAACTCTCAATGCAACAGTTTGTGAAGACAATAGGAAACATCCATTTCCATTTCAGAGACACATTAAGTCTACCTGACCACAGGGCATGGAGATGGCAAGGGCTAAGAGCTCCCTTAAAAAGGGATATGCCAGTAAAACATTCAGTTCTGGGTCATCCCTTTGTTTGCTTTTTTTTAAACCAAATCCACAGACTTACCGACAATTCAAAATGCACTAAAAACTTCACTGTTTCTCTAGCACATTAAAAACTCCTGCAATGTCAGATCACTTTAAAGTGGAGGAGTAACTGAATAAATTGAGTGATGACAAAGTGGTGCGTGGTAATCCTGGGAAAGATTGGGTAGGCTGAGCAGAGCTGCAGGCTGTGTAACACCAGTGTCCGCATCTTTCCCTTCACCCTCTGCCCTTCCTCACCCTTTCCTACCTCTGCTTTTTGGCCTTGCAATGCCCACGGTCCAGCTCGGCCAGGGTCTGGTGGGGCAGCACAGGGAGCATGGCAAAGGTGGCAGCTGCGGCTGGGCTGGAGCCTGGTGTTCACTGGGTTTTCATCTGGGGAGGTTCTGGAGGACACGCTCCCAGGAGGCCAGATCTTGTCCGTTGGCAAAACTCAGCAGACTTTACAGCAGTGAGAACAGGGTTTTTCAGAAGGTGCTTCCAGCCCTTAATTATCATCACTGTCCTCTGCTCAACGAAGAGTTGTTGGTACCATCGGGGATGTCAAAGCAAAGGTTGGGTCTGTTCCGAGGTGCAGATAGCTGAGCAGGTGTGGTACAAGGCCAGGAGGGTGAAGGGGGAGCTAGTGAACGGGGAATTCTGTGCATAATACAGGGATACTTAATTCTCATCTCAAAGAGATAGTAAGATTTAGTTTTCATATAAAGCGTTACATTTTTTTCCCCTGAATTTTCTTCTTTGCCCCCTGTGCAAAAAGAGGAAAAAGTATGGGTCATTTTCATGTGTTCAATATTTGTCATTTCTATCTAGCAACCTCTGATCAGGGCCATTGTTTCTCTGTCTACAAGTGGTAGTATTTTGGATCTCTCATGACCCACAGCTGAGTTTTTCACCCTCATACCCCTCCTCTTGTCTTCTCTCTTAGATGCATATGCAAAGTACCAGCATCTGCTCATCGATTCTATCCGCCAGAGATACGGAAGGAGGACAGAAGCAGGAGCAGAAGCACAGGAACAAACACAGCCACTGGCTTTCAACCAAGCCTTTGTCAACCTTGTCATTCATCAGAGCAAAGCCCCCCGATTAAAAGAGAAAACAGATAAACCCCGAGAGGATGTGGCAGGTGCTCCAGAGACAGAGGAATGTGTGGATACAGCCGTGAAAGTGTCAGATCTGTTTTGTAGTGTGGTCCCATTGGGCACGACGAAGGTGATCTTTTTATTTGGTAAGCCAGGAACAGGCAAGACCATGTTAATGCACAGGATTTGCCAGAAGTGGGCTGAAGGTGTCCTGCCTCAGTTTCTCTTAATTTTCCTGTTTGAGTTTCGGCAGCTGAATTTATTAAAAAGAAAATTGACTCTGAAGGAGCTTTTGTTTGATGTGTTCCTTCAGCCAGAAGACAGCCCTGATGCAGTGTTCCAGTACCTCCTGGAGAATGCCCAGCGGACACTGATCATCTTTGATGGGCTGGATGAGTTTGCAGCTAACATGGATGTGTCATCCTCTAAGAGAGGCCCAACTCTTACCTCCCCGATGTCCATATCCCAGATTTTTGCAGACCTCTGTCATGGGAAGCTCCTGCCTGGTTGCACAGTGTTGGTCACCAGCCGACCTAAGAGGCTACCTGACTTCCTATTGTGTACTGTCAGTGTGTTGGCAGAAATTTGGGGATTTGATCAAGAGAAGGTCGAGGAATATGTCGGCCACTATTTTCATCAACATTCATTCAAAGAACAAGCCATTGCTCACCTGAAGAACAACACAAAACTCCTCAGCATGTGCCTCATTCCTGCTCTGTGTAATGTTGTGTGCATTTGTTTGGAGTATTTGCTCGTTAAACATCAGACGAGTGTGGAGCTTCCTCAGACTATGACACAGTTTTATATCAAAATGTTCCTCATCTTCCTAAACAAACAGCAGGGAGAGTGTGTGGGTGATGAGGAGACTCAGCTGAACTGTAACAAGAAGGCCATTTTGGGTCTGTGTGATCTTGCACTGAAAGGCCTGGAAGAGAAGAAGCTTGTGTTTTACATTGGTGATATTCCAGAGCATGTGAGGGAATTTGCCTCCCTGCATGGATTGCTGACTGTCTTTGAGGTGAAGACAAGTGGCACTTGCCCAGAGGCTGGCTATGCCTTTGTACACTTGAGCTTGCAGGAGTTTTTTGCGGCGCTGTGTCTCATGGTGAGTAGGAGTGTGGACAAGAACTACCTGAAGAAGAAGTTCTTCTTGAAGTCGAAGTGGACTTTAAAGAACGAGACAAAGACCGAGTTCATGGAGAGTTTTCACATCTTCCTGTCGGGCTTGTCGTCGAAGGAATGTAGGACGTTTCTGATGCTGCTGGCGGATCAAGATGAAGCCTGGGTGCAGGATAGGCAGGATGTGATCCTGCAGTGTCTCAGGAAAACGGCAGCCACTCATCTGACAGGGCCCAAGGTCCTCGAGCTCTGCCACTGCACCTTTGAAACGCAAAACCTCGAAGTAGCCCAGCACATCGGGAGCCTGCTGAATTTCAAGTATGAGTTCAGAAACTTCAGACTGACACCTCTGGACATGTCGGCTTTGGTTTTTGTCATAAACTCGGGCCAGGATTTGACTGGTTTGGATTTTGCAGGATGTCTTGTGGACATCGACTGTTTGGAGGTTCTGGCTGGATGTAAAAGCGTGGAGCACTTGAGGTAAGGGCACACTAAGTGTGAAGTGGGGAGAAGGGCCCCCAAACATGCTGAGGGAGACATGCAATGCTGGGTGTGATACCAGCACATTCTGCAGTTGAGTCTGTGTGTTTTCCAACACAACCTGTTCCTTCTATAACAGCGGGACTTTCCCAAAGAGCCTTGTCTTTTATATTTTGGACAACTGGCTATTCTGCAAGCCAAATGTAAAGTATCTGGCCTGAAATCAGCCCTCTCATAACTCAGGAACTCATCACATGGGAGCTGCAAGATACTCTGTTTGAGTTTGGTTTGCCTTGTGTGACCTCCCTGCTCTCCAGGGTCCTGCGTCTGGTGGGACATGGAATGGGGCTGACACTCCATCGGTGGCAGCGCTTACACCTGGTGTCACTGCACTAAAAGGCAAAAGCTGTCTCTTGAGGTGTTTGCAGTTGATGTGCAAGTTTAGTGCTGGGTTTTTTTTTTGAATAGACTCTTGTAAAGATAAGGATGCTGCTGAAAAGAGCATGATGCCAAGGCTGCTAATAAGGAAATTCGATGCTTTAAAAAAATAGATCATTATTTAGCCTGCTTTGCGGGCTAGCTTGTTTTGGGGTTTGTTGTGTTTATGTTTTTTCCCTTCATGTTTTAGCTTTCGTAGCAGGAGATGTGGCAATGACTTCGCTGCTGCTCTTTCAAAAGCCTTACGAGGAATGGGGAACCTGAAGAAACTAGAGTAAGTCTTTGCTTGTAAGGTCAGAGAATTCTCTCCTCCTGCCTGTTCTCTATCAGTTTAGCTGCATTGGCTCACTCCAGTCTGCTCTGCTCTGTGCAGCAGAGTACAGAGGATAACACAGGCTATGCAGAGCAGCACGGATACGGGTGGCTCTTATGTTGGCATCAGGAGGAGTGTTGCACTGTCCTGCTTGAAAAGGAGAATAAAGTTGGTTGGGATGCCAGTCAGGCTGTTGCCCCTCAGGGTTGGTGTGCTGGGAGCAGGGTGCAGGCACACGTCCAAGGGAGACTTGCCATGCACTGCATGGGGTGCTAGTCCTCCCTCTGCGTGGTTTGAAGGATTCTTTCTCTTTCCAGGTTGACAGGCAGCAGCATCACAGCTGAGGGGATGACTAACTTGGTCCAGGCTTCATCACAGTGCCTCCAGCTTGTGGAAATAAAGTGAGTGTGTTGTGGCAATGACCCTTGAATCAACTGTTCATTCCTTGGGGGCCTGGCATGCTAATGAGAATGAATCTGTGCAGCTTGCAGGACAATCGGATACGGGATCCAGAGGTGAAGAGGTTGATGGACCTGTTTTCCAGAATGGAAAAGCTGAAGAAAGTAGAGTGAGTGAAAAATGGCTTAAACCTATTGACAATGGTAGCCCCTGGGGAGCCAAGCATAGCATCACAGAGTTTAAATCCTTCTCAGAGCAGAGCTGCTGGATGTCTCTGTAAGGGGCGACACTTGCACTTAGAGATATGTGGGACACTAAGCTGAGGCTCAGTTTTAAGTGCAAGCAGGACCGTGCTGGCGTTCTGACTCAGTTCAGGAGAGGCTCAGCCTCATAGTTCTTACCCAGGTGTTTTAAAATAATCCCAATGACGTCCTGGCACCGCTGCTGCCTCTCCAGGAATTACAATGCATGTGCTCCACTCAGGGCCTGGCATGACTTTTTCCTCTTCTGCCTCCCCCCTTCTCTTCCCCCTGATGGGGCTCAGATTGAGATGTATGGCCTCTGCCTAAAGGAGGATGGCTCCATCCCAGTTTTCCCAGCCTCTCCATTAGCCCTCTTCTCATGAGCTCCTTCTTCTAACGCTTCTCATGCAGCCCAGTGCTGAATGAGAGGGACAAACCATGAGCAAAACTCCCGACAGGGATCTGCAGCTTTTTAGGTGGAGAGAATCAGCCTGGTTTGTGAAGGGTTTTAAAGCCTTTGAAAAGCTGGCAGGGGCTGTTGCAGCAGTTGCTGCAAGTGTTGGAGTCTGGGTGCACTTTGTGTGACAGGACAGGGGTAGCCACAGAGCTGTAGGGCCAGAGCACTGCCTACCCCAGCTAAAGAAAGGGAGAGACTCTGCCTTGAAAGGTCTTCCACATACCCCCAGGTGCAAGGAGGTGAATCCAAAATACCTGCAGTTATTGCTGGATCCCATGCAGGAATTAATTACTGGCTTTGCAGTATGGTTAGAAATGTTTAATGGCAGAAAGGGAAAGGAAAGGGGAAATGTGCCTTCTCCTCTGCTTTCCTGGGCACACTGGATAACAGCTTGATGCCAGGCTGCCCCCAGGGAAGGCTGTTTATCCTATGGAAAAGGTCAGAAACCAGTGCAATCTGCAGTCCTCGTTCCCTCCCGCATCTCTATTATGCACGTAGTGCTGTTCTCGTGGAGGATTCCTTTGGGGCTCACAGGGATGGTGCTCTGTGGCTCTGAGAACAAGCAGAGGATTTGTAGAAGCAGGACCTTACATTTCATATTTAATGAGATCCAACAATTCATGAAGCAGAATGAACATGCAATTAAGGAATAAATCCTCAGAGGCCTGGAGGATTGTGCTCAGACCTGGCTGCTTTGCTATGCAGTACTTACAGTGGATTTGTTGTAGCAGGAGTTTAACTGCTCTGTGGATTGGTTGTGTGATTAGACAGGTATGAATCAGCTAATGGTCCTTCTGCTGCCCACAAAGGAGTTATCCCTGATTCTAAAGTCATGGGAGCTGTAGTTTGCAGAGAGCTGTGACCTGATAAAGCCTTTGTTGAGTACTAAACACAAAATTCAGAAGGTTTGAAGTAAAGAATGTGTGCTTCAGGGTGTTTGGGGTGTGAGCAGAGGGCATTTGTGTGACAGAATAGTGTGCTGTGGGCTCCAGCAGCTGAGGTTGTTTTTCCTTGTGTTCACAGTCTCAGCAACAACCACCTTGCCTTGAATGTTGTTCTCACTTTGGCCAAGGAAGTCGTCACGTGTCAAAACGCTGCTGAACTGTGTGTCAGGTATCAATATGTGAGAGCTCTTATGAGAGCAAATAGGCTGTCTCTTTGTATGCTGACTTCTTAAATGGACACTTTTACAGCTTAATTGTCGGCTAGTCAAAGTGAACAAAAATTAATTTGATTCCTTTTTTTTTCTATGGGAAACAAAATGTGAATTCACCATATACTGCACTTCCTCTTTGTATTTTTAATAGGTCATTTTATCCTTGGTCTATAAATTCATTTGTAGGATGTGATATTTCTTCTTATATAATAGAATTTAAACTTGCTTTTAAGCTCTGCAATACATCGACTAGGATATTCTTTACCAACTAGCATAAATTTGCTATAACTCAGCTAAGTTTACTAAAAATGTGTCAATTTAAGTAGCTCTAGCTCTGTGTTCCTTGAAATTACAGGGTTTGGTGTTTTCATATGTCCAGAATGACAGAGAAAGGGTAGATTTTTTTTTTTAAATCCTGGCTTTTATGGCAGTCTTATGTTCTAAGTTTAACAAGCCAAAGTAATCCCTCGTGTAACTCAAATTGCGTACAGCTTTTTCTTATTTTCATTGCTGGAATGGAGTTTCTACTGAACCTCTTTCCAAAAAGCTTCTGGTCATGCAAAAAAAGAATCCTGGCCCAACCTTTTTAACTGTGTCAGCCCCAGCCCCAGTTCCACATGTGGGGTGTCCTGGTCCCCTCTAACCACACAGTTGCTCGGCTGCTCACCAGGGCATTGTGCTGGCATGGCAGATGTCAAGGCCCTCTTTAGCATCCCAGCAACACCCTTGGTCCTTCCTGAGCCCCTCTGCTAAACAAATGGCATCCTTCCACCAGTGCCCTAACCTCATTTTGGATCTCTTTTTTTCAGGAAGGACACCGTGATTATTTATTTTTCTGGCTCATCTGGGAAAGTTCCAAGGTGAGAAGCTGCACTTGAGGTTGTGCTGTATTCAGAGTTATGCTGGTTCAAATCATCAGTGGCAGAACTGGTTGCCTCTGCCCTTGCATCTGGCAGAGATACACCTTCAAAGATGAAGGTGGAATGTAACCGTATGTAAAATCCCATGTGGACATCCCTGTGCTCCATCTCCCAATGAAACTCTTCTGGATTTTGGAAGGCACTTCACTGTGCATGGAATGGTTGGACGGAACAAAAACCTTGTGGTTTCTGCCAGAAAATACTGGCCAGCACTCAAGTTGTCAGATATTTCATGCAGGCACAATCATCATCATGGCTGGGCT
>VWZG01006114.1:107522-153675 GCA_013396735.1 Grallaria varia | reverse complement strand
AGTTTTAAGGGTATTTACAAGATAGTCTCTCCTGGGAGGGAATTTGAAGATGAATGTATATGTAACATTTTTACACATTTATTTCTATGCACAATTTAAGCTGTGAAATCTTCATTTATTGGTTTAAATTTTCAGTGCAACAAAGGAAAGACCTACTTAAGCAGAGAGAAGGCAATTGCAACTATTGCACTTATTTTTTGTACTTTAAAATTATTACCAACAATTTAGCTTCTATCAGTTTGGGTTTTTTCCTAAATAATAGGATCTCTACTTTTAATAGAAATTATTAGACACCTTGTGCCAAGTATTTGTTTGCAGTTTCTATCCTGTGGTCTGATGAATGTCATGATGTAGTGTTTGGCAGAATATGTACTAGAGAATAGATATGAAGATTCTTTTTTTCTTTATTTTCATTTTCAGAGGTTAATGTTATCCAGGCATTCATTGTGTATGTACTGCCCTTCCTACTTTTGTATTGCCTCCTTATTTATCCTGCTTTAGGCAGAAGAAGTCACAATGTTATTTACAGCAGAGGACATGGACAATAAAGAGAAGAACCAACATAGCAACTGGAAAGAGAAAGCTGAAAGAAAAAGTTATGAATGTATTTATCTTTGGACTTACTATGATTTAATTACTTTTGTAATGTACAGGATTACACGTTGAGATAACTTTCATGGTGTTTCAGGATTTCTTAATTTTAAAGAAGTGGCAAAGAAAAAAGGCTTGTGTCGTGCTTAGGATGTAAAATGTATTGTATGTTTTTAAAAATAAATCACATTTTGTTGGTATGTTTTAAGCTATATGCCATAATTTACATTTTAGGTATACTCTACTCACATGAGAGGTCCCACTGAAATAACAAAAATTACAAAGCAAATACGATAGGCTTGCTGTGAATGTAAAATTCTGCAATAGTAAAAGGTTTAAAGTACACACCCACCAGCCCTTTATTACAGAGTTTTACCTCAATCCTGACACTACAAACACTTAGGAATAAGCATAACTTTGAGCAATCGAGTGTAGTGCTGCTGACCTCAACACATGCACAAAAGGAAGTACATAAATAACTGGGACTTAGATAAAGTTGTAGTCAAAAGTATTCATTACATATGTAATGGATAGTCATGTGATAACTGCTGGATGTTGAATAAAAGGGGAGCACAAAATACATTACAGTAAATTTTTCAGAGGCTGACACAGCAGGTAAAAAGACATCTGTCAAAAAATTTGTTCTGTAAGAAGCAATGAGGAAATGTAAATAAACTTTTGAATGAGTCTACTCAGTTTTATTGTATTACTATATTACCAATTGCTATATTTGATGGTAGTGAATTCCTAAATATTTGGTTTCGGGTTTTTTTATTTGTTTTGCCTTAAATAATGTACGTATGAATGAACATGAAGCATATTCTTTTTTCATTTCTTGCTATATTTTTTTTCTTTTTTGTGTCTTTCTAGATTTTATACTAATTTCAAAAAAATTCCGAATTGGAGCCTTAATACTCTCAGGTTTTTCTGACGGTTTTTCAGACTGGCAGTTTGCTGCTTCTAGTTTCTGAGTATCACCAGCTCCAGAAATACCCAATTATTGCTTCTAAATTCTGCAGTGACTAAAGAATGGTAGTGGTAAATAAGGATAAGGCTTGGTCAGTTTTACAAGGCAATTTGTGTAGCTTGTTAACTTGGGGTCACGTGCAAAATGTACATTTTAGTGCAGCCAAATGCAAGGTCATAAGGATAAGAATAGGGAATTAGGGTCCTACTTTGTAGAAGGGGAGATTGTATCCTGAAAAGCAGTAACTCTGAAAGGAGCTTTACAGTCTTGAAAGATAAGCAACAGAAGATGTCTCTGTAATACTCCCTGAAATATAAATCGAATGTTTACCTTAAAATACAGGAAATGAGACATTAACAATAATATAGAAATGAAGTTTTGGGATTAGAAATATTGTACAGAGCTTTCTGTTCCAGGTAAGTGCTCTAACAACCGAGATAGTCATGTCAGCACTTGTGCTCTTTCTTGTCTGCATGACTTTTGCATTCTTTTCTGCTCAACAACACAACTTCCTGTACCCAGAATGGTCAAGCAATGAGTTCTCATTTCCTGGCTCTGTGCTGCGATAATGTATGATCATAAAGAGTTGGAGATCACATCTCTGTTTTTATCTCTTATAAAGGAAAAAAACAAACCACCTTGCCCCTCCTTGAAAGAATTGATGCGTCCATCCCCTTAGAAGAGGGCTTCATGTTTTGAATTTGAAATGGAATTACAGCCCCTAGAAAACCTAAATTCCAGAGAGAATCAGCAGATTTCCTATTGGATAAATCTGTGATTATTCTTCAATAAGAAAGTCTTTAGGAATGTTGTGCACTTAATGTACAGTGCTCCAAATAATGTTACAGGGGAGCAAGCAGAAGTGTCAATTCCTGTATGCATTCTCTCTCTTTCTTGACTACCAGTTCTGTATTAAGACTTAAAATGTTATGTAGGTTTACATGAGAGAAAGAGAGAGGATTGGTTTGAATATGTTACCTGCATGGTGTGATTTCTGATGCCAGAGTATTTGCTAAATGAAAATAACAGACCCAACTGTTGAGGTTTCAGTCTAGACAAACTGAGACAAGCTTTAAGGTTTCAATGTGCAACAATTAAAGTAGCAGATTTGGAAATTATCCATTACTTACTGCCTTCAAATCAAGACTGTATTTCTTTCTGAGGTACAACCTGAGTTTCACGCAGCCAATTGTGAGCTTGATGCTAGAATACTGCTAAAATTTTATCATCTGTATTTAGAAGGTCAGGCTTCCTCATAATGATACTTCTCTCTGCCCTTAAACTATGATTCCATAAATTGCTTTATGGAAGTTTTTAGTAATTGAATTCTTTTGATGTACTCAAGATTATCCTAAGCATCAAGGATGGCCTTATTTCAGGGTACAGGATTAGGCCCTGATGTTTTCCTTTTGTTATTGTGAGCTTCTGATTTTGCCAGCAATTTGGGTATCATACAAATATGATTCATGGTCTTTTGGAGTCTGTGCTTTTCATTCAGCAGCGCTTTCTGTCAGCTGGACAGATACACACATAGAATGTAAGGACTCAGTGAAAGTAAGGACACTGATCAGCATTGTAAGCAGCATTCTCAGCATACCAGTAACCCAGTCATTAACTGTTTTGCAGGACATCAGGGAGAGAACCTCAGGAAATTCAGAGAAAATAAATCAATGGCTCTTGTGAGTGTTTCTTAGGTGTGAGAGGCAGTATAAGGGTGGGCAAAATGGTGTTCAGAAAGGAAACCCCCTGAACTTTGGAAGTCACAAAAACAGAAATTATCATTTTACTGTTTTGGAGATGACAAAAAAGGAAAAGTTGTGAAGGCTTTGAAAGCATAGGAGCATCTTATGTTTGAATGAACTTTTCTTATTTTATTATTCAAAGGACGGGATAGCATTCCAAGGAAGTAACTATGATTACTATGAAACTTTGCAGTAGCACTTTGAATGACTGTGAACAGAACAAGGTGATGCTTGTTTAGGCTAAAGAAATTGATGGTGCAGCAAGCGAGATATGAAATGAGATACCAGACATCATTGTTGAGAGATTAGGAAAAGCATTTAATTTTAAAATGTTGCAAATGACAACGGTGTTCTGAGTCTGTGCTAGGCACAGTGAATGAAGAAAGGAAGTAGTGGAGAGCCCATGAAGGTTGCAAAGGCAACGCCTCGTTAGATCCTTCCTTTCAGCCTTGTTGAGCTAGAACTGGCAGCTTCACATTCTTAAGAGAAAGATCATCTGATATTTTTGTCGGTGCAGAACAGAGTGATGAGTCATACTCCAATTCATTACCGTGGAGAGGGAACCTGTACATGGTCTTTGACTATAATGTTACTAGGCGCTGAGTAGAGGAAAAGGCGAAGAGAGTAAAGGACAGAACCACTTGAAATAGGTGGGAAGGTGAAGGAGTTAGATGGCAATGGATCTAGAAGAGATGAATTGCAGAAGCTGTGGGAGAACAGGATCTGAAGACAAGAATAATTTAGTTTTCAAGTAGTAGCCAATAGGTGGAGGAAATGGCGGGCGAGTCCGAGTTCTATGATTAATTAGAAATTTTGGGAAGGAAAGTTTTTGATTGAGAGCTACATTCCCCAGAGACGAGGATAATTAAAGTTTAAAAAGAAGCCTATACTAAAATTCTTTACTGGATTCATTTAATCCTTGACATGCGGAGAACTAAACTCTTTGGAGCACTGCCATCTAGTGGCACCATCTGCAATCACCTGCTTCTCATTTTCAAAGCGCTTGCCTCGCGGGAGCCTTGAAGGTCAAAGGTGTCATTTACCTGACCCTAATTTAAGTCCGGTTAAGGTGTTCACATTTCATAACTGACCAATTCCCTGCATTTAGCTAATTTCACAAACGCAAATTATCTCTGTGGGGGTATCCATGGTTTCCGTGTAGTGGATAGTAAAATTCAAATAACTTTGTTGACTGTTTAAATAGCAACCGATCTATTTTTTTCCTCCTCTAATTCTGAGTTCTTCTGTGAAAGAATCTTGTTTGACTGTAACAAAGTCCAAAGATGCCTACAATGGTAGCATTTTATGGTAAATCTGATCAAGAAAGCAATAATTTTCTTGGTTTAAAGTCTTGTCTTCACTAGGAAAACTATTCACGGGATTAAAAATATATATAACTTTTCATTCACATCTGCAAAAAAAGTCTTGCAGAGCAAGATATATAATTTTATCAAGATGTAAACTTCCAAAGGTCAGGTACAACTCTCTCCTGAGATTGCCTGTATTAAATTTATTTCATCAGACAGCAAAGGTGCCTTGCTTTTGCACTTCTGTTTAATCTTGGCATGCTCTGCAGGCATGAGTTATATGTGACTTATAAAAGCTATTTTTTTAGCCATGAAAATAAGTATTAAGCTAAACATATTTTATTAATGCTATGTATGTATTGTCAAACCTGTTCCTTGCAGATATCCTACAAAAATTTTAGTGAGATTTCTAGCTTCATGTTATGTTTATTAAGATTCCTTCATACACGAATAACTGCATCTCCCCAAGACATTCTGATTTTACACCTTTTTACCAGCAGATGGAAATAATATTGTTAGATTAGTATTATTATTACTTGGAGCTTTTCCCCATGTTGCTTCTCTCTTCCAGAAATTAAAAGTCTGATGGTTGTTTTGTATTAATTCACAGTTGATTATTTGATATAAACTCACTGAATTGAAAATATTTTGTGATGAAAGTGCCATAAAAGAAGGACAGCTCTTTTTACATTGTTGCCTACTTTTAACCACCAAATTATAAGAAATATTTTGATTGGTTTATACCATTTTGCATGTTATACAGCTCTGTTAGGCATTCCTTTCATGTAGATATGCACCTTGAAGATTCAGAACCGCCTGAGGTGGGCTGACCCTGGCTGGACTCCAGATGCCCACCAAAGTTGCTTCATCAGTCTCCTCCTCAGCTGGGCAGGGGAGAGAAAACACAGTGAAGGGCTCATGGTTTGAGATAAAAGCAGAGATCACTCGCCAATTACTGCCACGGGCAAAACAGATTTGACTTGGGAGAAAAAAAGTTTAATTTATTACCAATCAAAACAGGGTAGGAAAATAAGAAATAAAACCAAATCTTTAAAACATCTTCCCTCAACTCCTCTCTCGGGTTTAATTTTGCTTTAGAATTCTCTATCTGTTCTGCTCCAGTGGCACAGGGGAATGTGGAACAGGGATTGAGGACAGTCCATTATGTGTTATCTCTGCTGCTTCTCACGGTCTTCCCCCACTCCAGTGTGTGGGGTCCCTCCCATGGGAGATAATCCTACATGAACTTCTCTGAAGGGAGTCCATCCCAGAGGCTACAATTCTTTGTGTACTGCTCCAGCGTGGGTCCCCCACGGGATCACAAGTTCTGCCAGCAAACCTGCTCCAGTGTGGGCTCCTCTCCACAAGTCTGCAGGTCCACAGGTCTTGCCAGAAACCTGGTGTGACATGGATTTCCCACAAGGCCACAGTTTCCTTTGGGCATCCTCCTGTTATGGTGTGGGGCTCCTCCACAGGCTGCAGCTGGATCACTGCTCCTCTGTGGAGCTCCAAGGGCTGCAGGGGAATCTCAACTCTATCGCTTGGAGCATTTCCTTCCCTCTGTTCTTCACTGACCTCGGTGTCCACAGTTTCTGCACCAGTTTTTGCCATATATTCTCATTCCTCTTCTCTGTCTTCAGTTGCTCCTGGTTCGGTTTTTTTCCCCGTCTTTTAACACATTATCCCAGAGGCAGTAGCACCATCGCTGATGGGCTCAGCCTTCGACAGCGCCAGGTCCATCTTGGAGCCAGCTGGCCTTGGCTCTGTCAGACACGGAGGAAGCTTCCAGCAGCTTCTAACTGAAGCCACCCTGTAGCTGCTCCGCTACCAAAATGTTGCCATGGAAATCCAACACAACACCAAATGCTTAGATATAAAGAATAACTAGGAAGGCCAAACAGTTTCTAGAAGTTTGCATTTCAGTTCTTTTATTCCCTTTAAGACATAGGTCAAAGCTTCCATTTGAAGAAAGGAACCTTCGAAAAAGAGTTCAAGAACTGCTCCCAGACCTGCAATCTTTTGATCTGTGTAAGAACTACAACTTACGGGTAAGTGCTGCATTTTAAGGATTCCTTTCTGGTGGCTAAAAGTAATTCAGAAGGCATTTGTTTGTTAAATCAAATGGCTGGTTCTCAGTTATGCTGAGACACCCCCTGCCACTTACTCAGTATTCTTATAATTTAAGTAAGGTCTTAAATGGAAATACATTGCAATTAGTATAAATGAGAATCAAGTCCACTTTAGCAGATACATCTCTGACAGTGGAATTGCAGCTAACAGAAGTGACACTCCTTAATTCCATGAATGCACAAAGAAACTTCATTATTAATTTAGTGTTTGTAGAAAAGCTGCCCCAAACTCAACTTAGCACCAGTAGATGTCAGTGTTGGCATACTTCAATGTGTTGAGAAAAGTCAAGTGTGCCATTTAACAGGCATTTTAATTTACATACATACATGGATACCTGAATATATGATATTAAGTGTTTTTTCTTGTTCTGATAACACACTGATGGTTTAGTTGTTGCTAAATAGTGCTTACTTTAAATCAAGGACCTTTAAGTTTCCCATACTCCGTCGGAGTCTAATTAAAAATTATTTAATACTTCATTTATTTTTTCATTCATTTAAATAATTAATAAGTGTTTCCCCATGTAAATTTCAGGCAGTGGACATTTATTTGACAAAAATGTGTTATGCCTAGCATTGTAGTGCAAGTTAGTGAATTGGAATTCACAACAAGTCTGAGAAGCAGTACATTTGTTATTGCAAAAAATACTTGTTTAATAATTAATAACAATTAAACTCAAGAGGATAACAGTTATTCTTCTGGTTTTGATTTCATCAGGCATCAGATTAAGGGATGGGGGCACAAAATATAAGAGTGCATAATTGCGTAATTACAGATATTAACTCTGTTTCCATATAATAGAATTGTACTCCTACCTTTTCTTCTGGGTTCATGAATATCCATCTGTTCATTTTTTTTGTAAATGTCACCACCAGTGGCATACATTTTTTGTTTTAAAATTTAACTTCCCTACAAGGACTGTGGTTATTGAATTCAAATTTCTTGTGATAATTTTTAGGGAATATTGATTTTAGCCCTTTATGAGCTTCTAATAACTTTGAATTAATTTTTCAAATCCCTTTGCTTTTACACATATCCTGAGATATGCAGATTTTTTTTTCCCATTAAACAGTAAATTTTTTTCCAACAGCACAGTTCCCATGTCACTCTTTTTTTTCTTTTTCTCGTTAAAACTTTATATAAAATAAAATCCAGTCCATTAAAACTAAGGCAAGATGATATAGAAGTCTTACTTCAAATGAACATCTAAATAAATAAAGTTTTTCTTTTTTTTTAACAGGCAATTTTGATGGAAAGATCAGTCTCAGCTCTGGAGAAGAATGCTTTTGAAGATGAAACTGCGTTAAATCTGTCAGCTAAGTGCAAAACCAGCATAAAAGAATTGAAGGTTATGAAGCAATGGTTAGCTGAGCCAGAGGTTGAGATAGCAGTTGGGAAAAGCTCCCGCACCAAGCATCTATTGGCTCAAATGTGTAATCACCCTCAGCCAATGCAGGCAGATGTACCAGTAGAAAAAATACCCTAAATGACTGGACAAGAGGACAGTGCAAATGATGCTGTTTTTGTGAAATGGCCTCAAAAGGCTGTGATTAAATACACTGTTTTGCCAAGAAAAATGAAAGCAAGGAAATCAAGAAAATAATAAAACCTAGAAAATTAGAAGCTGTGATTAAGAAATTAAATCAACCTTCAAAGATTCTTACAAGGTTTTCTTTAATTATTGTGTATTGCCTTTTAAAAAAAACAGATTTTAATTTCTAGCAGTATTATCTAATTACAGGGTTTATAGTTTTTAGTATTAAATATTGCTCTGAAATTAAGCAAAGAAGTTTATCTAGGAATAATACATACTTTTTAATGCACAGAAACTATATGTACTGCTCAGTGATCTTTAGGGCATTTAGTATGTGTTGCAATTTAGATAGAAATAGCTTCTTGAAATTATACAAAAAATTTTATCTAAATATAAATGCATTATTGAAATGGTCAAAGTTTTTTCTTCGAAAAGACAAGGGGGAAAGTAATGCTCTTGCTATTTTTCCGATATTTCTTTAATATTTATGTTCTAAGTGTGACCCACAAAAAAATCCCAAATGTTTTCTGGTTTTGTGTACAGTTATTTATGTTCACATTGTACTTACTGTGATGATCAGACCTGGTTCTTCAGACCAGTTTTCCATTCAACTTCTAATATTTTCTACTTTGAGGCTCTTTTCAGTAGATTTATTCTTAAGGAAATCAAAGATAGTTAAATAGTATTATATACTGGTATAATGAGCTGGGACTAAGGGAGAAGGTGGCCTTTTTCCAAAGTCTTGTTTTAGACAGGAGTACTGTATGTTCTTTGCTGTCAAAGGCTTACACATAAGCTTTGCTAAACCAAGGGGATTTCATCTTTGTACCATTTTGCATGTACTATTCTTGTATATTTCTAGTAGGATCCTTGTGTATAAAATATTACAAATACTTGGTACCTAGTATTATAAATATATATATGCATAAATATTTTCCCTGTATTCCCTTCATATATGCTCTCTGTGTTAGAAAGGCTAGTATTGTTTGTGTAAAGATTACGTGTTTCTGTTAAAGATTTCTGCTTCTTTCACTTTGACATCTCAAAGCAGATACTGATAGTGAACATCTGTGAAGTTTCTTATCTTGGAATTTTTCCCAATTATCCTTTTAGAAATTCCTTGTGAATTCAAGTGCTTTTTTTCCATCTCTGCGTGGTGCTGCTTCTGTTAACATTCTCATGGGCTCCTCCTAAGATCATTGGGATTTATCTTAGATATGTTCATCTGTCTGGAATTTATAATCATTTAGCCATGGTGGTAATTGTCCACTTTGAAATATTGTCCTGTCTTAGGTTTAGCATTGCCCTGGCAAACCTATTTTAGCAAAAACATCATTAACTCCTCTGTTTGAGAGATATGAACACAACATCAACGTAGTTTATGGATCCTAGAGGTATAGACCAAAATTCGAGAATTACTATTGCAGCAGGCCAGTCTCAGATTTGTATGTCGCTGTATCTATTTCCAAATGACTGTTAAGTTTGTGCTGTATGCATGATGAACATACGTGAAATGTCAATATCTGTCAAGAGATTTTTGTTAGGGAATGTTAAGTGCTTTCTATAGGAATCATAACAGCATAGCTTGGAAAGCTGATTTTGTTTTTTTTTTTTCTTTTAGGGACAGGTTAATTATTTCTTGCTTTCAAATAAAATAATTTTGACTTCTAAAACCAGTTTAAGTGACTATTTTAAAGAAATCATAAACCATGTTAATATCACAGCTAATTAATATTTTTTGCTGAATATTCTAGTAGCTTGGAGTCTGGTTCCACCTATGTGTAAGTATGTGATTCTTTTTAATAAACAAGTGACATTAGTAAAATTTTTCAGATTTTTAGATTAAATAAAAGTTTGTCACGCCAGAAATTTTCTTTAAAACTGTAATAACAACTTCAATGAAAAGATTTTCTCCTTTCCTGTGTACTATTGTGAGCACATCTGAGAAGTTTCTTTTGCAATATAAATAAGTTTGGTTTTTTTTTTTTTTATAGGCTATGAGCTTATAATTACTGCTGCTTAAAGCTTACTGACATAGACATTTGATTTACCTCTTTTGACACTGAATTTCTGCTGCTTTGGTTGACCTGATTTTATAAATAAACGGAACAAAAATAAAGTGGGTAAATATCATTGAAATGTAATTTAATAGTTAATTTTTCAAAGGGTTTTTTTGGGTTTTTTTGTTTGTTTGTTTTTCTGTTTGTTTTTTTTGTTTGTTTGGGTTTTTTGTGTTTTGTTTTGTTTTTTTTTCTAGTTGTCTTTGGTCCTAGTTCTGCAAATGTTTTTGTGTATTCAACCTTACATTAGTTATTTTATCCATGCTATAAAAGGGTTATAAATCAGACATGGAACTTCAAAGTCCTAGGACAAAAGTTAGATTTCAAAGTCAAAAATAAAGTACTTACCTTTAGTGTGCTTATAAAATTTTTTAAAACATAAAAAAAAAAAAAAAAAGGAAAAAGGAGGCTTGATGGAAATTGTGTTCATCAGTTTAGTGGGGAAAGCTGCTAATAGTCCTGTAAATGAAGTCAGTGTGCTATTGTGCTTCAGTCAGCCCTGTTCTGCCATACACCCTAAACTGGAAAAGAGGAATTTAAAATGGAAAGATAGTACCTGGCTGACCCCCCAGATCTTGCAGACCAGGGAAAGTGATTCCCCTCTGTCAGTTTGAGAAGCTGCACCGCTAATACTTTGCGCAGCTTTGGAATCCATAGTATGAGAGAGACAAACCAGAGAGAGTCCATAGGAAAGCCAATAGATGGTCAGGAGTCTGGAGTTTAAATTGCATAAGGCAATGCCCAGGGTGATGAGTTACTTAGCCTGGAAAAGGCAGGAAGAGGGAAATCTGTTCTCAGCTGCGTAGTGAGTGGCAGCAAGAAAGACAGTCAGAGTCTTTTGAGATGCTCAGCGAAACAGGAGGCAGTGGTTGTAACCAAGGAAATTTTTAATGGATGTGAATTTGAAAGACACTCTTCCCCCTCTTCTTCCTCTATCCTTGTTAATTTTTATTTCAGAGCATGAGATTATATGGTATGAAATACCCCTTTGGCCTGCTTAACTCAGCTGTTGCAGCTGGGCCCCTTCTCATCTTCTTGGCCATGTCTAACCTATGTTCTATTTCTACTGCTTGTATTGACTACCCTGTAAAGAGGAGGTGACTTACTGTTTTGGACTGCTAAATAGTGCCTTTTATATTTTGTCAGCTTGTTTTAGATACATAGATACAATGGCTGAAATTTAAAGGAAACAAGGATATATTACATTGTCAATCATCAGTTATAGGTCTGCAATCTTACAGATGATGACACTTATTTTAGGAGAACTGAGTTATATTTTGAGGAAAATCGTTATTGGCCATGGCGGATTATGCTAAAGTAAGTTAATTTTTTTGGTGTAGTTATAATAATGTAGTAATTTTGAGTAGCTTTAGTAAATTTGAACTGTATTTAGGTATATGTGCTAAGTAGCTTGGAGAACAGATATACTTTCAAATAAATTTATAAAGTCAGTGTTATGGAAATAAATACGTAATTTCTGTTACTCCTGCTGGCTAATTCAATACATTACAGAGTGTCTCCAAATTAGCAACCACTAATAAACTTGCATCACTATATTTTAATTTCATTTTAAAGCTAATGGAGATGAAAATATAAATTAAAGAAAAAATGCACACAAGAAAATCAGAGAAAAAGAGAATATATTATTTTTATACTTGGTTAAGACATATAATCATTAGGATAATAAGAATGAGGAACAACATCAGGTACTACAGTATTTTTCATTACTGTGTTTTCAGTAAAAAAAACAAAACCAACAAAGCAACTTATGAAACACGGAATATGTTTCTTTCAATGTTCAGTTTTTACTACAGGTGTTCAGAATTTTACAGCTGTGATTAAGGAAGACCCCAGCAGTGTTCAAGTGAGATAGAACATATAGTTTGACAAAATCATCCGAATTTTAAGTGGATTATTAAAATAATATGTAGAAGACTGACTATGCATTAAACAATAACAAAGCAATTGCATTTCCAAAGAGGTGTCTGATGGAATAAGGCTTCTAGGCCATGATATTCATTGGGGAAACTTTGTATTACTTTAATGACTTTTGATTAGTCCCTAGGCCATAATGTAACTAAGCACAGAACCATGCGCTAAAATCCTGCTGGAGTAAAGCAAATACAGAGTCAGTTGGACTTAAGCATGTGTATATGTACTTTGCCCTAAAGAAATGGACTTAAATACATGCTCAAAGTAAAGGATGCCCTTAAGTGTTACATAGTTCTGTGTCTAAATTTCATTGGTTGCCTAGACCCTTCCAGTTTTAACATTACGCTGAATTAAAGTTTTCTGTGAAAAATTTGAATTGTGAATGAGAAGCATCTTTATTTTTAAATTATAATGATTATTTTGAGGTTTGACTTACACTGATCGACTTTTTTTAAAAAAAATTTATAAAAATTTATGTATTTCCCTACTAGAAAACATTACTTCTTTTTAATATCATTCTTGTGAAGATTTGCATTCTTTCTATACTCCCTTCTGGATTAATGGAAATAGATGTAAAACAGAAATAAAAGCAGATACTCAATACCAGATTATAATACCTGAATTTAGGTATCTGCTTGCTCTGTCCATGGGTTGCAGGTGTCTGAGCAGCCATTATCACCACGGACTCTAATCAATACAGCTAGTAAACTCTAGGTAGATTGAATTCTATAAGACTGGTTTGGGTTTGCGTGACCAGATTTTGGTAGTGGGGAAGCTAGGAGGGTGGGTTCTGTGAGAAGATGTTGGAAACTTCCCCCAGATTTAACAGAGCTAATGCCAGCTAAGGCCAGCTAAAATCAAACCACCACAAAAGCCTAGAGAGCTGTTCAGCTAAACAGCCAGTAATTGATTTCCCTCATCTCCCGAGATTATATGGACTAGATCCTCATCAACTGTAATGAAAAGTCAGACTCCTAACATACGTTGTAGATACCTACAAATAGATGCCTAAATCCAAATACCTTATTCTGGAAGCGATTCCCACTCAAACTGAGCAGAAGTGGCTAGGGACGGATTCTTCCATGTGTGTTTTCTACCTGCCAACCCATCTCCTTCATCACAGGGAACTACAGCATCGTGCAAAGCTTGCCTATGACGTTAGGTTCCTGTACTGCCAAAGTAATTTACAGATGGTCCTTAAAAGTCTAGCTTTGAAATAAAATATTGAAGCAACATAAAGTTGCATTTGGTGTCCTGAATTCCACATGGAGGCTTACATGTTGACATGTGGACTCTGTTTATAGTCCTAGTGAGTATGATTAGTATCAGTACCTTGTGTTTATGTAGTGTTGAGCACCTGATTTAAATTCTTGAAAAAGGAATAGTATATATTTTGAAAGATCCTTCTGTATAGAAGTGGGATGCAGCATAAGATCCACTTAGTAAGTGAAAGCTCTCTTCAATAATACAAAAATGTATGTTGTATATGTTACATTATGTATCAATAGAATAATTTTACAGCCATTGCTGTCTATTCCCTCTTTTTCACCTGTGCTGGTGATGTATTTTGTTTGAATATGTTGCTAGCCTCCTGAATTTGGGGAATAGTGTAAAGAAGTCTATGATTTCATTCTGTAGCTATGATTTTCTGATGGAAATTATATTTAAAGAGCACGACTGTAATAAGGAAGAGCATATGCTAAGCGGCAACAGCGAAAAAATAGAAGATTCAGCAGCAGCAGGTCACCAAACCCTTCTTGTTGGTTAGCAAGTTTCTAGTATAGAAACTACACGCTACTACAAATTCACCCAAAAACTGCTGCATAGGACTTCACTGTATCTGGTATTGCTTGCTTCTTTTAATGATGTGATCATTTACCATTAAAAAGAGGGATGACCATTCACCAGTAATTACTATAGTGTGATATAAAACAGATATTTCATGTCGCAAGTATTAAAAAGTATAGTTGTCATTCTGTGTTCAGTAATAGCTTGCACCTTTTTATTTCTATTGAGTTTGCTATTAGACATTGTCTCTTGCTGTTGTTTTCTTTTCTATAGTTATTTTGCCTTTGTTTCCTAATCTTTTCTGCTTCACTTTTAACAATTAGAGTGGTGTAAATAAGGTTATAAATACATCTTGAAAGTATGAACAGTTTATGATACGATCTAATATACTATGTTATGGTTTTTCTAGGATATTTCATAAAACTAGAGTAAAAACTCTTGTAAATAACCTTGAATCTGCCTATCTATTGCATTCTGTTCTGGAAATGCACAGTCCTTCTTTTTCCTTTCAGCCTCATGTTTACAAGTTCTCTTTAAATGAATAGGTGTGCACTTTGCAAAAATTATACTCCTGGTCCTTGGGCTTATACCAGATAAAACCATTCAGCTTTACTTGTTAGGCTCGGGTATCTCATTTGTCTCAAATCATAATAGAACATTACTTGCTCTCCTGTCTGAAAAAAGACAGCAATCATTAATACACTCTAACCCATTCCAGTTACCATGGTTAAAAGGATGTGTATTAGAGTAATTATCTGATTCTTTGGAGTGCTTCGTCCAGAGGTGAGGGCTTGCATTGCCGCCTTCTCGGGAGAGAAATGACACAATACTCTGAATATGGGAAGATGATCAGACTTAGTGCCCTGAGAATCAGCTGTGCCTTTACAGTTATTTGTGAGTGAGCTTAAGTACCTACAGTTCTTTTTCCTCTCAAAATAGGAGTATTTTTGAGGGTAGAAACAGAGAAAAATATTTTCAAATTACAGTAAATGCAGATCTGTTTTGTTTAAAACTTCCACTTCCTTGACAAGTTAGGGAGAGAGATGTAGTATTTGCAAACAGGTAAAGGTTTGATTACGTGCTGTGGTATATGGCTGTGATGCAAGAAAACACTATGTTTGCTCAGTTTTTACGCAAGTAGAGCTTCTGAAGAAGTGCTCCCACTACAATAAGGAATGCAGTAAGCAGTTCATAGAGTACTCAGTGAAACGTTTGGATGCCTTTCAGTACAGACACAGAACAAAAATGCAAAGCTATGAAATAAAATTTTGCAATAGGCTATGATTTGAAGAAGAATATGTAATGCCATGAACTCTGAGTTACAATTTACAAAGGTTTTTTTCATTTTCAGAAATTTAAAGCTGCAATTGAAGATATTTCGAAAACTCAACCTCAACAAAGCCTGCATTTTAGCATATTATAACAGAGCTGTGTCTTATTGTCAAATAAAGAACTTCAGAAAGATATGATAATATTTTTTTCACTTCACAGAAAATGAAAGTGAAAAGTGCTCAGTTGTTCATATTAGCTAGTAACATGTTATTCACAATTAGTAAAAATTTCTGATCTCTTTCAATGACTTCTTGAATGATTGTGTTCTTCAGGAAATGGTTAAAAAAATGGCTTTTTGGTGTTTACTGTCATACTAACTACATTTGTGAGTACTACATCCAGAAGAAGACTACATAAAAGCAGGTATTTTGACTACATCCAACCCTCATTCACAACCCTTTTTTTTCTGGGTGTGTTTATACTTCTGTCAACTTGTCGGTGAGCTGCCTCTGTGTGTTTCTGCTTTCTGCCTTTGGTATACAACAAAGACACAACAGGGCACACAAAGTCATCCCGCAGCTTCAGGCTGGAAGCACAATGATGTTGGACTGTCTCTTTGATGAGGCCTATTTTCTGAGGCACAGCTGGCTCCTAAGCATGTAAGCTTAGATCCCTCGGGTCAAATCGAACTTGGGCAAAGGCCATTTGTGTTTAAAGGTTAGTTGGCCAACGATGATGCAGGTGGGCAAAGAAAAATAGGTTATTACACTAACTGAAGGTAAAGCTTAAGACATGAAGGTGTCGGTTCCTTCATAAATAAGGTATAAGAAAAGTCATCAGACAGAAAAGCCACTTAAAGTACCAGGGAAGTTGCAGAAAAGGTGTATATTACACTTGAACAGATTGTACGCAGAGATTGTGGAGTCCCCACCTTTAAACTCTGCCCATTCTCTGCAGCACTCTGTTTTAACAGGGCAGATTTCTGTAATGGTTTGAAACAATATGAACCAGCTGAGAAAGACTGTTCAAGAGATAATGTTTATTTATCTGTCATGATTATGTATGGTGGCATACTAACAACTATNTGGGTGTGAAGGTGTTAATGACTCCTGGAGGGGAGTTATCACACCTGAATCATTGGTGTGAAGACAGGGAACCTTCTTATCTCTGTTTTTCCCATGCAGACAGTTCATAGCCTGAGGGTGTCAGGTGTGTCCTGGGCAGCTGTTGCAAACAATGCATCGTTAACAGTTCATGATAAATGGCAGAGAGGGTATGGAATACACAGTTCCAGTTACATTCCCACAGTGATAAACTGGTCCCAGCCACTATAACTAGGACACTTTATTTCATGATTCAGAATATATGTGTGCTTTTTTGCTAGTATATTTTTTTGCTAGTATATTTGCTAGGTTATTTTCTACCTGGTTTGATCAGACGTTATGATGTGATATAAAAGAGAATATTAAAGTAAGCATGCTAATGAATTAGAAAGAATAAAGTAAACCTGCTAATTAAGTATGTGGGGTTTTTTCCAGTCTCAAAATTGAAAGAATATGTAAATTAGAAGACAAACTATTTCACAGAATGTGTGTCATTAGCAGGTGAACAAATCCCCATTTTAAATGAAACTGTGACAAGAAATTATGGGAAAATATTTTACTTAACAAGTCTGAAAATTTTTGTGTGCATTTGTTGAGATAACTCAATACATAGAAAAAGACATTCAGGTAGCTTTCTTTATATATAAACTTGAAATGTAATGTACATGCTCTTTTGTAGAACAAGTTTTGCAATTGTATTTGCCTTTCATAAGCTTTCCTGTTGGGAATAGTCATGGTTCATACAGAAAAGGAACTGAATCAAACTTTCATCTTGATTTTAGTAAAAACAAAACCTTCTGCTCAGGCTCATAACGGCTGAGTTATATTACTCCATCACTGCTCTTCTTGTCATTGTAACTAACATGAGATTCAGCAACTTTATTTCTGGCAAATTTCTTCCAGTAACTAAAGTTCTGGGGGTTTGTACTAATTTTATTGAAACAAAGTTTCGTAATGTGACTTTGATTTGACATCATTTGATTGCACAGGTCAAGATCTTTCCTGAAAGGATAACTTTTTCCTTTTTTTTTTTCCTTGTTCTTTTGTGCAATTACCTTTGTCTTTCTGTGGAATTTGTAAAAGTGGTGTTTCAGAGAAAAACATAGTTTCTGCTGTTGGGGCCAAATTAAAATAGAATTCATAAATAGCACCAAAGAGAAAAAAATCTGAAGTATAAATAACAGCAAAGTTACCTACCTCTTGATGTAAAGTTAATATATAATAGATTTTCTCTTGTGAAAGTGTCTGTGGATAAGAATATGAACACTAACAAATTTTGCTTCCTTTTGTAATAACATTTTAATTTAAAAAACAATCTTAACATTTTATTTCTTAGTTATACAGCATTGTCAATTCAGGTTAATGATGCCTTAATGTATAAATTTAGAGCTGATATTTGTGGTAAATTTGGTTTCAATAAAGAGGCTGAGAAGACTACAAAAAGCAATTTGCATTCAGGAATAGATTGAATCCATGTGGAAAGATAGTAGTTCTCATACCTCTTGGGTTCAATTTACAGATTCCTCAGACTTCTAACTAAAAAAGCCCAACATACAGGCAGCATGCAGAAAAAAATTTATAACATATTCATTTTTATATACACTACACACACTTTATTCTTCTAAATAATACAATTACCTGGATTGTACAAAACTAGCCAGAGTTATTCAAGAATAAAAAAACCCCATTTAATTATATGAGTTACAGGTTGTTCTTATCTGTTAGTGTCAAAAGATAATTGATAGCATTTAGTGCAAAATGAGGGTCAGAGAAGAGCGATTTATTGGCAAAAGGCCTCAACTATATTGCTTATAGAAGGAGAGAAGAGACTACTCCTCCCCTTTCCCCCAAATAAAAATGCTATAGGTCACCTGGACTGCATGGGAAATAAAATTCTAAAAATGCTACCAAATGCTTGTGACAGCCTCCTAAGTCTCACTTTCTTCCTGATCTTCCTTGTTACCTCTTAATAAAATTTGCTATAGCCTGTCACTCCCACAACAGGGGAAAGCCAGTGTGCAAGGCCCTTCTGTTGCAGGGAGTGGGAACGACTCCAAGAACTGACATTTGAGAAGAGCTCTGTTCAGTTTCTGAGTAAGAAGCTCAGGTTACTTGCTTCCACTGAAACATATTATGCTGTGTCATCGTGAAGAGGCAGGTAAAAATTAATAAGAGGTCATAGCTTTATGTTTTGAGCTGTAAGAATGGGCTTAAGAACCGACTCTCATCTAAATGTGGAGATTGAAATGTGAATCTATGTGACAAAAATTTAAAAATTGTCACCTACGTGTGACCCTACACAGGTGCTAAATTGAACCCCAAAATTTTAAATAGTGTGGTGTAGACAGCAAAAGGATGAAGCAAAATTCATGTCTTTGTCTTAGAAGAGAGAAAAAGAAGGAATGCAAAAATCTTTCTTATTTGGCATGTAAGCAGTCCTATGGTTTCAGGTAGGGGAAAGATTTCTAAAGGCACAAACAGTACTTCACTGCATAATCCCAGTGGTATAGGAATTGCATGTGTAATTTCAGTTTAGGCTTAGATGTAAAATGCTAACAATTTTCCCCTTGAAAAAAGAAAACAAAAAGAAAAGGTGAGAAGGACCTTCACAACAGACCTAATATACATTGATATGTGCCTGGAATTACATAATGTTCTGTATGTGCAGTAATCCCTAGGTAATAGAGAATATTCAAGAATAGAATAAAAAAAAGAGGAACGTATAAAAAATTACTATGAAAGAGTTACATTGGTCCAATCAATTTTATAACTGACCTTTCTGGTACTCCTAGAGTGACTTTTTAAATTCTTTATTTATGTACCGTTTGAAATTAAAAAATGTTGTCATTCCTTTGTTGTAAAGAATTCTGTTTTCTTTTTCTGTGCACTTAACACACTACTACATGCTATTTCTGTAAAAATATCAGTTCTCACATGTCTGTGTGGTGTATGGTAGCCAGTGTGATAGACAATGGCTAGAATTCTAGTTTTATTCTTGTGCTGGTTCAAAGGTAAACTGGCAGGAGAAAATGAACCCAACTCAAAAGAGACTAGAAATCAGAGCTACAATTTAATAAAAAGTTTACAATAATTACAATGATACAAAGGAAAATCGGTTTTAGCCCACAAAACCCACATGTACAACCCAGCCCCCTGGGTAACAAATAGAATGGTGCTCACCAGCCCCTGTGCTGAGCACCACATGGTCCCCCTGGGTCCAAAGCAAAAGGAGAAAGAAAACCTGTTGATAAGGATGGTGGTCGCAGTCTGGCCAAGAGTTGCAGTTGCAGTCCTATTGAGGTTCTGGTCCTCCTCTCAATCTGACAAGTAGGGCCAGAAGTCCTCAAACCCCACGCTTATATATGCTTGGGTTCAGATAGGAATGCCCAGTACCTCCCCCTCGGTGAGGGGTTTCACAGTGGGTGATTTCCTCAGTTAGTCACAAGATATCTTGATCTACTTGATGTCCCATTATCAGACATGACCCCTCAGGTTGGGTGTGAAGGTGCTAATGACTCCTGGAGGGGAGTTATCACACCTGAATCATTGGTGTGAAGACAGGGAACTCACCTATCTCACAGTTTTCTCACAAACCTGTCTTGTAGCCTGAGGTGTCAGGCGTGTCCTGGGCAGCTGCTGCAAACAATGCATCAATAACAGCTCATGATAAATGGCAGAGAGGGTATGGAATACACAATTCTAGTTACACCCACGCAGTGATAAAACGGTCCTGGATACTGTAACTAGGACAGTTCTGGTGTCTAAATTTTTACATTTGTAATATTATATTGCATTTTTATAATTCCTGTGCTTGTCATGCTTTGACATTTGAATTGAAAAAAACCTGTAGTGTGGAAAGAAAATTTGAGGATCACAGCTAGGAACAGTTACCTCAGTGAAGGATTTGACTCTGTCTCTACTCTCTCTGTCTATCCTCTTATCTTTTTTAATATCTAGTTTGGTGAGACTTTGCATTTGCAAACCTTTCAACCTTGGTAAGGTTGACTGGAGTAGATGCATCACAGTTAACACGTATATAAGTTAAAACAAGTTCAAATAATTCTGTATTTAATTTTTGTTTATTCATGATTAGTGCCTCTGATGTTTAAAAAAGAATGTATATAGATATAAAAATAAGTTTAAATATTTCTGGATGTTGTAGGATGTTGTATGTTAATAGTTATTTCTAGTATTACAAAATAGAGCATTATTTACTTTTGATGGTTTTGGCTGGGGTAGTTAATTTTCTTCACAGTGGCTGGTATGGAGCTGTGTTTTGGATTTGTGTTGAACACAGGGTTGATAATACAGAGATGTTTTTGTTATTGCTGAGCAGGGCTTGCACAGAGCCAAGGCCTTTTCTGCTTTCCATACTGCCGTGCTGGCAAGGAAGTTGGGGGTGCATGAGAGGGTGGGAAGAGACACAGCCAGGACAGGGGACCCAAAGTGACCAAAGGGATATTCCATACCATATGACATCATGCTCAATATATAAAGGGGAGGGAAGAAGGAAGAAAAGGTGGGGATGATTGGAGCGATAGTGTTTGACTTCCCAGGTAACCATTATGCTTGATGGGGCACTGTCCTCCTCGAGTTGGCTGAACACCTGCCTGCCCATGGGTAGCAGTGAATTGATTCCTTGTTTTGTTTTGCTTGTATGTATGTCTTTTGCTTTGCATATCAAACTGTCTTTGTCTCACCCCATGAGTTTTCCAGCTTTTACCCTTCCAGTTCTCTTCCTGATCCTGCTGGTGGGAAGTGATTGAGTGGTTGCATGCTGGAGTTAAACCACAATGTTAATATAAAGCTGTTTGGAATGACAGTTTTTCTTGCAATTAAATTAAAATGCCTGACCATGGGGTGCTCTGTTCTCCAGTAATTTGAAGTAAGTATGGCTAGTAACAGCTTTCAGAAGTATTAATTTTGCTACACTGCAATAAAAAAAAAATAAATCTGGTAGATTGCAATGCACAATAGGGAGAAATCCTTTTTGACTATGATAGAATTCAAGAACCAGAATAGCTATGTTAGGCCTGATTAGACCATTGTAGCTATGTGTTTCAGTGAAGAGTTTTACTCTTTGTGGGTTTTGCTTTTGTGTCTGTAATATTGGCTGTTACATTACTAAAGTTAAGTTTGTGAAGACCAAGGTGACTGGATATTTATTTGCTGGTTTTTTTCCCTCCATATTTTTCTTTTTTATTATTTATTTACCTTATTAATTTTTGTGGAATCATCATGACCAAGTGGATCAAGTGTAATGTACAAAATATAAATAAATATGTGTGTATCTGTATTTCCATGCATGGTTATCCTGGTTGTTGGTGAAATTAGGGAATGATTTATCTAGTTTTTTGTATGCACACAAAGTTGAAATTTGCTTGCAAATGGTGTTAGTGGTATTTTTGTTCCTTTTCTCCTGCTCCACATGCCTCTTTCAGTGCTCTTTTTTATTATTGAAGAATTTTTTATTGATGAAGTTGCTAAATTATGCATGACTCTATAGTCTTTTCCTTTCTTTGACCTCCTTATGAATTACCTGCCGATGGGTTGTGAGATAGTGGTACCCTCATTGTGTATAGTGCATCATCAAACTTATATCAGAATGAAGAGAGGTCTAACCTTTCCCTTGGATCCTTTTCTTGTAATATTCACTGTAGAGTTTCTTTAGTTTAATCTCTCTTGAATGTCGAACAGAAATAGATACTTGAAAGATTTTTATCTTCACATTTAAAAACTGAAACCAGATGCAATCAGTTATGACTCACTGTCGGTAAAGTGATTTAAATAACATGGACTATCCTATTGTCTCTTCTGCTTGTAATTTTTTAATTATGGATGGTGTAGATCTATTCTTTTTTATCCTTAAAACCTGAAAATTTATTGTTTCTATCCTTGACTCCATGGTGTTAAATTTTAGAGCTTTTCATCTACCACACAATGCTTAGGAAATGGCTGGTGTCCTGTTGTCTTTTCAATGTCAGCATTTTGCATTGCTGTCATTCACAATTCAGGGGCTATGTCAGATTTTTTAAAAGAAAATGGGAAGTGGATGAAGGATTTATTTGGACAACAGATCATGAAAAATGTCAAGTTGCATGATCAAAACCAACTGCATTCTACAAAAAATTGATTACTGCTTCCTTTTTTTCTTGCAATCTTTCTTCAAAATTTCCTTTCTGACCTAAAAGTAGTTTTTTGTTTTCTAAGGATTTGTAAAATTAGTTGGAAATATTTTGTCATTACTGACTCTATGAATCACTGTTCCACTAGTAGGTTGCAATTGTATTTTGCACTTGAACTTCCCTGCTGGTGGAGACTATAGTAGATCTGTGGCATTCTGAATTTTGCCCAACTCACGATGGGACAGGTGTTAAACTCTGAGGTTACTTCAATTGCCAATAATAGATTCAGTAAAATTTGATATTGTGCCTAAGACCATCGGCCAAATGCTTCTTGAACTGTCAGGCTTGGTGCTGTGACCACTTCCCTGGGGAGCCTGGTCCATTGCCCAACCACCCTTTGGGGGAAGAACCTTTTTCTAATATCCAACCTAAACCTTCCCTAACACAACTTCAGGCCATTCCCTCAGGTCCTGTCAGTGGTCACCACAGAGAAGAGGTCAGGGCCTGCCCCTCCTCTTCCCCTGACAAGGAAGTTGTACCTGCAATGAGGTCTCCCCTCAGCCTCCTCTTCTCCAGGCTGAACAGGCCAAGTGACCTCAAGCCACTCCTCATACGGCTGCCCCTCAAGGTCCTTCACCATCTTCAGTGCCCTCCTTTGAACGCTCTCTAAGAGCTCAATACCTTATATTCCAGAGGCCAAAACTGCACACAATATTCAACATGAGAATTGCAGGAAAGATGCTACTCTTCAGAAGAAAACCAAGGAATTTTAAACGATAATTTGGAAAACCTCTTTGTAAGACTGCAACAAATGCATCTGGTTTTGTGGTGTTTTCAGTTTTACTTTTCCTATGCCAGAAAGAATGCAGTAAGTTGTAATTCACTTTGTTCATTTTAGTGGGGGAAGAATGGCAACTATATTGCATAGAGGAGGATAATGTTATGGCTGCTGCTGTAGGATTCTCATTAGACAGTATTTTTAGAATAGAGAGACCAGGTTTTAGTCTTGCCTTTCTGGGTGTGCATATGAAAGTGAATTTTCTTTTTGAGTGTTTAAGGAAATGACTCAAAATTAGTTTCAGTATTATGAATAATTTTTCCCTTAAGAAATGTATCTCAGAAATGTAATTTCTTTTGAAGACTGTGCCAGTGATAACAGATTTGTCATTTTCAACATGTTAAACAGAGGCAATACACCCTGATGGAAAGGAATGAGAAAACTCTGGGTAATTTGCTTCTAATCTCAATGAGAAATATGCCATTTTTTTCACATTATTTATGTGTATGCTACATCTCTACTGCACTCTTCACTATACTGCATTTTATAAGGCTGAGCCTAAACCAGGCTGCAGCTCAACCTTAAACCTGCCTGAACTTTGTATGAGCACACGGTGAGAGGTGGCATGGAGGACTGGTATAATGCCCCTCACAGTGCTGCAGAGATATTACTAATATAATAATTATTACAATGGCTGCCTATGACTCAACACACATGGACTACAGGATGCTGTGATGGTCTTTTTTTTTTTTTAACACTGTCTGTGTACCATTGCCACAAGGGCAGATGGTGAGTCTTTTGGTGATCTACGGTATACATGGGCCATCTACTGTTGTTAAGGTAAGAGCATCCCTGGGTAGAAAGAATATTAACTCAAGTTACCAAGTATGTCTTCCATCCCACCCCATCTAAACCCTCAAGCCGGTGCTTGAGCATCAGCTCATATGGACACAAATTGAATTTGGATTTGAGTTGGCAATGGACCACCCCCTTAAAAGAAGGATGGAACCTTCATGGGATATTAGGATATTAGGAAAAAAAATATACTGGAATTAGAGTGCTTGCAGAATGTGCTTTGAAAATGTCAGTGTGTATTAAGGGGATGGTTTAAGTAATCTTATTCAAAAGGTGACTCTCTTACAAAGTGTGACTATAAGACAGACCACCAGGAGATGGCAGTCTGCAATCTCAAGTGGAACAATTCTACTCCCTGGTAGCAAACCAGCTACACCAACAGCCTCTGACTGGTAACTGTTGAGAGAAGATATTATATATGCTGGTGTTTAACGGACAGTAATTTTCTCTCACTTCCTTTTTGATAAGCTATATGCAGTTATTTTATAATACACCACAAATGTAAATATACATGTATATGAACATGTGCAGAAGCACATCCCCATGCATATGTACAGGCAACAATACAGATAATGACTGGCACAAGCCCTGAATAACAGCTCCTTTCCTCTTCAGATTTTTTTTCCTCTCCTAATTTTGAGGTACTTCCCTACAAAACTAGGCATTCAGAAAAAGATAGTAAACTGTGTGGAACCTCTCAACTGTTCCCAGCAGTTATACTTTACAGCAGGTTTCTTTTTATTCACTCTATTGAGTCAGTAAATTCTTTTTGTTGCAATAGCAAAAAAGCTTACCATTGTTATCTATTGAAGGTCAATTTGAATAGTAGCCACACCTGGCTTCATGAGACGTTCTTCCCCTCTGGCTCTCCCTGACCCCTTCCCTAGATGAACACAATACTTTTTTTTGCAGAGAGTGGAAAAGGTGAAATGTCTTCACTCTAAGGAAAAAAACCGAAGGCCCAGGCTGAGAGCAGCAAACAGAGGCTGTGACCTCCTTGAGCAGGTCAGCACCAATAAAACGAAAGCAGGCATCAGGCATTTTCAGAACTTCAAGCCTGGTTTCTCTGCTGGGGGAGACTCAGCTGAATTACAGTTTTCTATTATTTTTAATTTTTTGTGAGTAGATGCATACGCATATAAAATCATTAAAAACCTGATGCAGAATTAATTAAATTGAGTGAAGGGATTTTGACTAAGTTTTGAGTCAAACTAGAAGATACAGAATAATGACAGATATTCACTCCCTTGCCATTGCTTTTTCCAATGTTTATGAAAACTAGAATGCTGTGACAAAGCTATTGGAAGAGACAGTGTTATTTGTCAGCTTTTCCTGATCTGTTTGATAGTGATGCTCTGTAGCAAAGAACTTCTTTATAATTCCTAAAATGTGAATTTATAGTGTACAAACAACTTTGCAGTGGAGTGCTTTTATCAAGTAGTATGGGCAACTTCATTTAGTGGTCTCGTAACTGTACTGTTTGATAAGACTTTTATCATGGGGAGGTAATAATAAACAAAAAAATATGCACTAAAAATTCATATGCTGCTTTACTTGAGAGTAACTTCCTCAAATACACCTGTGTTGTGTAGATGAGCTCTCCTTCTACGGAGGTTCATCTCTACTACAGCAGGTTATTGCCTCCACTATATTTTAAACAGACACGTCTGGTATAGAGGGAGGAAAAACACATCTCCAGAGCATGGCAGAGCCGGGTTCTGCTCCTCTCAGTTGTCCCTCTTCCCCAGAAATGTCAGGTTGCTATGAATGTTGGAGAGATGCTCTAAGCTCTCGGGATAGGAAATGAACCTTTTTACATGTTCTACCTGCAAAGGCCACAAGGCATTTCTTCCTGAGGTGATGTGCGTGGGGAACCTTGCACCTCACACTTTCTTCTCTCCTACCACACCTAAAAGAAATGGGAATAGTTCAAGGGTCCGTGGTCCCTGCAGCCTTGCTGTTCCCAAGGAGAGAGGCTACCTGGAGAAAAGGAGGGACAGGTCTGCTTGCAGGGTTGCCACAAACCCTGTCTCAGCTCCCGGACTTGCTGAGCCAAGGGCATGGCTGGGAGAAGGTCATGTCTTTTTCTTCCTTCTCCTGCAGGAAGCCAGCTTGGGAGGAGTTGGGAAGAGAAGGGGTAAGTCTCCACAGGTACAATTCCCTACATTCTTGATAGACGTGAATACCTGTACAGGGTCTGCCCAAGTTGCTGAAAGCCTTGCAGAGGTGAAGGGAGGGAAAGTCTTCCTAAGAGGATGCTGAACTTCTAAGGGAAGAGGAGTGCCCTAGATTTGATGGTGCTGGCCTGGCCTATGAGAAGCCTGACTACTAGGGAAAGCCTTTGGGGATGGAGCAGAGCAAGCCCTGCTTTCTGTCCACCCTCTTCCAGCTCACCTGGGTACTGCCTGGTTGGTGGGGGCACGGAGGCTGGGACGGACTGGGGAAATAAGGACAGTGAGGGAGCAGGGGCCAACACAGGGAGACTCCAGGGTTTGCCTTCCTGAGCTCTCCTCTGGCTCTCCTCCATGGCCACCCAAGCATGGTGTCTGCCTAACTGTAGAAGGAATAGCCCCTACCTCATTTGGGCTGGTCCCCAGCTCTTTTCCGTGGCCCTAGTCAAATGCTTGAGGAGGCACACCACACATGGATCTGCATCTTTCCTGGTCTTAGTACTTCTTGTGCAGCACCAGGTCTGAGATGATTGCAGCTCATCCAGCCTGCAGCTCTGCACTGCCTGCTCACATATAATCTCAACTCTCAGCAGGTTTGACTTCTGCAGATTTTGTGCTGACTCCATCTCACTGCCATGATGAGGTCCTGGTATTTTCTGTCTTCCAGTATCCATACAAGGATCAAAAGCGTGTATCAGAGAGGTGCTTCTGGGGAGGGAACCAGTCCATTCCCCCTTGCAGAAGCACACACTGGGGAAGATGATGGGTTGTTTCTTGTTAGGTGGGACTTGTGAGAGATAAGCCAGAGCCTTGGGAGGGAAATCCTGGTGTTTTCATAGAAACATCTGTCGAGACCATGCTGAGACCTTTTGGTGTGTCGTGCTCAGCTGTGCTGGGTCCTTTAGGTGGAGTCCACACTGTGAGAAAAGTAGTGGCAAGAGGGACATGTGCCCAATGGCCTTTCCAACTTTTGGGGAAACCCAGTTTAGAGAACTGTGGATGGTGTACTGCACACTTTGCCCTCACTCATTTTTTTGATGTTTTTCCTCAGCTCAGTCTTCTGGAACCACCACATGCATCTGAATGTGAAGGTGCTTCAGGACGAGGATACCACGTACATCATGTTTGCAGAGCAGGTGGAGGACAGAACCACCTAAACCACCCCTGTGTGCTCCTTCTTCAAGCATGCCTGTTTCCACTGTGGCTCCATACAGGTAGGAGACCCTTCCTTCTCCCTTCTCTCACATGGTCTGCAGCCATGTCCTGCTCACACTGTTACAGTCTTTTCTGCATGAACAAGCTCTCCAGGCAGGGATGAGCTTTTTTTACCTGTCCCCAGTGCAAGGAGACATTTCTTCCCAAGATGATGCACATGAATATCCTCATACCTGGCATGTAGGTTCTTTTTTTTTCCCCACTGGGCCTAAAGGAGAGGGAAATTGCCCAAGACCTGTGCCAGACCAACATGTGGTTTCTCTAGCTCAGCTATGCCTTTATCTTCTATTGTCAGGGTCTTGATGGCACCTCCAGGTCTTCCTGCACCTGTTTTCATTAAATTGTTATCTCAACCCATAGTCTCTGCTTTTGTTCATCCGCACCAGAGAGGGGCAGGAGGAAGGGGAGCAGCTTATTTGTGGTTTGATTCCCAGCTTGTTTTAAACCACCACACTCTAGTTGATAGGCTGATGACTCTGACAACCTTGGTGTCCATGCAGTTATGAACTATTAATTTTGTGATTTAAGAATAAATTCATACACAAGTCTTTAAATAGCCAGTTATCTCAGAGAATTGAAAATTAGTTAATTACAGGATAATTACAGGATTTCCAGATAGTACTTTAATTCTAATTAGAGCTATTCAGAAGCTATGAAGTAAAGAAAGAAAACCTGCATAATTGAAGACTACCTCTTTCATAACTAAACTGTGTATCAAGCAGAAAAAATGTGTTCAAGTAGTCTCAATAGGGAGCTAATCAGTACAAGAATGATTAGCCTTGTTTTCTAATAATAGAATTATCTAATATTCCATTCTTCCCCCCCAGTTGTTTTCAAGTGCTTGCAGGCAAAAAGTACGTTTCATTTTCCAGCAATATTGAAAACTTGCTGACTTGCCTAATCTCATTAAGAATTACAGTGTAATACTTACAATAAAAGATGTTTATTTCTGTATCAAGGGGCAGTGCAAATAGTCTGTCAGATTTTACAGTAAATGTGAAACGTCTCATGCATATATATATAAAAAGAGAAGTAAATGGGACATAGATATAAGAAAAGGGCAGGAGACAGGATTACTTTAGTGGAGATATAAATCCAAGTAATGTGGTTGTGACTACGCCGTGTTTATGCAGGCCACTGTTTTCAGTTGTTTTCCATCAGTCCTTGCTCCCATGTCTTTGCAGAGGTTTGTGTAAAAGGGATGGATCAGTGCCAAGGGGATCTAACAGCCCTGTTTCTGATCTAGAGAGGCTGTCCTCTGCAGGAGATGTAGAGAAGACCAGGTAACTATCTTCTGAAGGCCTACAAGGACTGCAACTTTTGGTTTAGCTGCTGTGCTAAGATAGGGCTGGAGGTAGTTGCAGCAAGTCATAGATGAAGCTGTGATCTGCCGCACTGCTGAGATTTCAGGTGACACTGTGCCACTTGCTTGGCACTTGTGATACTGAAGGCTTTTAACACCTAAGTTATAACATGCCATCTTTGTCTGGAAAATTTCAAACTATGTTTTTCCTCTCTTTGCTGCCGTTTTCCAGGATATAGGAGTGTGAGTGTAGTGTGAGCCATACCTGCGTAGTTGCATTCAAAAAGAACTGCAGCTAGGAGCAGTTTTGGCCCTTGAAATCCTGAACCCGTAGTACTTCTCTTAGCAGCCCTTCTCTGTGAAACATTTCAGAGTGCGTTCTGGGAGAACATGCCTCCATTCCTGGCCCTTGTGCAGAAGTGTTCCTAATCCATCAGCTTGGTAAACTAAAGCACTTGTAGCATGGCATCCTCCATGTGGCAGCCCAGGGATTCTCCCCCAGAAAGAATGGAGGCTCAGAGCCAGCTCAAGATTTGTTCCAGTTTCTAGTGACCATATGACTCTTATTTTGAGAAAGGCAAATGAATAAAAATGACGGAACTGAAATAGTTTGTTTTGAAGAGGTGAGAGCATTCCTCTGGTGAAACTGTGCAGGCTTCATGCAGAAATGCTGTGTTACGAGAGCTGGTGCAGATGTCAATATGTGTACTGACTTGACTGTCCTAAACAAGATGGACATAAAGGTGTAGCTGTGCAGACCACCAAAGTGATGATGGAATGTGAACAACATGACTGATTTATATACCAAAGCGTACAGGTCAGTGAGGTAAATGAGGCCAGCCCAGAGGAAAGTAGCTATCTCTTCCTGAGACTTGGCTGTAATAGTCACACACACTCCCTCTTCCTCTTTCCTCTGCTTTTTTGTTCTCCTTCAATGTCTCTGGTATTCATTATACTAGAGGAAAGTGTAGAACAACAAACTTTTGCTCCATTCAAAAATATTAAGGACATCTGAAATATTGCAGAAATGAAAGCAGGACCTAGATTAAGAGAGCTGGCTGTTTTAGAAATGCTGGAAGGATTGTCTGTCAGTTGCCAGAATCTGGGATGATGAGCAGCCATCTTAGGGGGGACTGTGGCAACTGCAGCTCCCTAGCTATGGCTATTAGTTCCTCCTCTAATTTTTGGAAGATAACAACAGGTAGATTACTTGTTTAGAACAAACAAGGCAGCCAGAAGTGGAGCAGAGCCAACTGTTCTGATATTACAATGCTTCCCTAATGATCCATTGGTCCAGATACTGATGTGACACTGTGATGTCAAGAAGAAATGACAAAACACAGTCTAACATGAACAGTGAAGGCTTCCTACCTTCTGTTCTGGGAAATAGTTGTGAGGATTTCCCCAAACAATTTTTCTTTAAACAAAATATAATTAAAAAAATTGAACTCTTGAGTGAAAAGTGAGAATTTTATGCATACTCTTTGTGAAAGAAGGATAATTCAAAATGTGATAGCAAAGTTAGATTTGAATTAATTTCTCAAAAGTTTTGTAAAGGATCATACGGTTAATTCTCCTTTTCAAAAGCATCATGTACATTTGCATACTTTAAAATATTCCAGCTGGGGACTATCTGTGTATTTAGGTGCCTCTATAAATCTGAAAATCTGGCATGTGGATTGTTAATTTAACTTTCATTAAAGACAGTATGATTAAGGTTAATCAGAAACTTTTGGGCAGAAGATTTTGACATAAAAAAGGTTGTTTTTGTTTAGCTCAGTCACTTTGTGCAAGCATACACATTTAAGTGAATTCTTATTTAGACAATGTATTTGCTTTCTATTTTTACATTTACAGAACAGGACACTTTGACTTTGCTTTGAAACAGCTTTTTTCTGTTTTGAGAAGTTGTGTTTTACTTTACTCTAAAACCTGAAAGGAGTTTAAATATTAATTAGTTTAAAATAAAATCTTAGGTCATTAAAAACAAAATTTCATTTGGAATATAGCTTCTCAAGGGTGTTTAATTTTTTGTTTACTCTCTGAACTGCTTTCAGATTCACTTTATTCTCAGCAAAACCAAGAAGTCCAGTTTTACAATCAATCTGGGACTATTCTCTTTTGAAAAATGTAATTAAACTTGTGATTTTTTTGGTGACACATTGCCAGAAAGTGGTAAATGCTGTAGTTTTTCTTGTTCAGTGTTCAGAATGTTTGTGTGTGGGGGTGTTTGTGTACTTGGGGTTACACCTAAAACCTGTTAGTAATTTTTAGAAGTATATGATTTTACCGTACCTGTTTTCCTGTAAGTATTTTGTTTTACTGCAGCAGAACACAGATGTGGTGAAAGATACTGATGAAAGCAAAATGCTGAAGTTTAAGAAAGTTCCTTATTTTTTCTCCTCTCATCTTCACACTTCAGTTCTCCAAAGATGTGATCCAGATCACTCTCTCCAGATTCAAGCAGGAGCTCAAATCCTAAGCTAGCCGAGAAAATAAAATATAATGACTAGGGGAAAAAAATTGTAATTGAGTTTATATGAAAAAAAAAAGAAAGGATACAGTGTCAGGAACAAACAGAACAGTAAGAATATTATAGAGTAGGAAGAATAATAGGAAGAAATACTGGGGGTATGAAAACATACTAATTGAGTTGTGACAAACGCAATGGATTTTTATGTTGATGAAAATATTTTTATTTATTGACATTAACAAATAAGAGTCCTTCAGAATCTAGCATGATAAATTCCCTGATAATTGAATTTTGTATGCATTTTTTCAGCTGCAGTTGCTATTAAAGTTTTTTAAATTTCATTGGCAATGAGTAAATTACAGTTCTTACGTAGCTTTCATTTCTTGAATGCAAGATATTTCCACTGAAATTAGTGAAAGTCTAAGATCAACACATTTATAAATAATGACTACAATAAACATAAATGTAAGTTGCATTGAAGGTTGGTGCTAGCATCCCATCTTTTTATGCCATATTTTAGTATGATTTCTAATGAGGAGATAATGCATTTAATTTTGGAAATGACCAAGGGAAGGATTACTGTTTTATTCTTCCTCTTCCTATGGATGGTGAATACTCAGGTGTTTCAACTGTAGTGAAAAGTACAGTTTCAACTGTAGTGAAAAGTGCTGTAGTGAAATAGCAAATAAAACGGAAGTAGGGCATCAGATGTGTAAAAATGGCCATACTGCAGTGAGTAGTTTGATAAACTGAGGAAGAAAAGAGTCATGGATATAAAAGTTCTAATAAAAACAGGTGTGGATTTAGTGAGGAGAGTTACCGATATAACCACAAATGGTAAACTAAGGTCCACCCTTGAGTCAAGCAAAAAATCCCTGCTTACAACAAGGTGATGTCACAGCAGCTTGATTTCGATCCAGTGCAACATCAGGGGCTCCAGATGTAGGCTGACTCCTGTACAGCAGCACCTTTTCCTCTACTCATCGCTCTGAAAGAGAAGTGCAAAAACAGATAAAGCAATGAACATGAGCTGGATTTTTGCACTGCTGTGTGACTGCACCTGCTTAAATGAACTCTTGGACATGGTGTTGTGAGGGTGCAAGATGAAGAAAGAGCCTTCAGAGAGGCTTTGGAAATCATCACCTGAGGGATGGCAGGGCTGATTGTAGACATTGCAGCTGATCTCAGTCACCCCACACAGAGCCTCTCACATTGTGCTGCCCAGAACTGTTGATTGTGGGAATGGGATGGAAGTCTGCATAAAGTCCGCGGGATCCCTCTGGTTCTGCTTCATGCAAAGTCATCTGAGCCTACACTGGAAGCAGCAAAGTTGCAGCTGAAAAGCAATGCGCCTAAATTAAGCTCCACTCACCCAAACTGCTTCACTTCTAAGGTAGCGTGCTGCTTAAAAATGATACCATTCATCCTCAGCCCAGGAGGTGCACTGGAAAATTCCACAGTTTTGTAAGAAGTAGATGGTGGAAGCACTTCCTCTGCTGTATCACATAAATGTAGGTTTTCAGCTATGCCACCATGACTTGTACAGCTTAAGGGTGTTTCACCATGACCCCTATTCAAACAGAGCTGAGGAGATATGTTAGCGAGGGCAGGAATGGTTTAATCCATCTTGGTTGTGCGTGGATGGGAATGTCTTGTTGTGCTATGGAATCAGAAACTAAGAAAAATAAGAGCCTGGGATACATCAGTCGGTGCAGTAAGGGTGGTTTGACTGTTCTGACAGAAAGCACTTCTTGCTTATTCAGCTTATTTGATCGTCATATTTATTGTTCTGGGGAATTTAAAACACTAGAGTAGATAGAGATGATGCTAAGTACTACTTTAATAAAATAATAGTTTGTAAATGATATTTAAAATGAGAGGTCATGTTTTAACTTTTACTTTAGAATAAAATAAGGCATTTAGCTTTTTTACGTGCAGGTCTGTGTATATTATGCATTCTGTATAATGATTGTCAGGGGTGAATTTTTCACAGCCATTTAGGAGGAAATTATTTTGATGAATGAGACGTTCTTGCCCTTGATAGATGTTAAAATGTATCAGATTTCTTTTAGGTGTCATAGACTTTGTGAGGGGCAGAACCAATGATGCTTTGATGTTCAATGGGGATTTTTCTTCCTGGATAGGACAATTGGCTATTGCACTGGATGCTGGAGTTGATATCAGAATTATTTAACTTTTTCTCTGCCATTGTTTCTAATATTTGCTTTTCACTTCATTATAGGTCTATGATGTTACCATTTCTGGGTGGTCCAACCATTTGTGACTACTGGTATGATGATTCTTGCCAGAAATACCTCTGTAGCAATTTTCGTAAGTTGTTTTCATTTCCCAAGTGTTAGTTTTTTTCAAGTAACTATGAATAACTTTAAAAAGTCTCAGAGCAGAAACAATACCAGATAATAAGCTTATTTTAGGTTGCTTTTTACAAAATAACTCATCAAATCACACAACATGGCAATTGTCCTTCAGATGTTTAACATAATTGCATAAATCAAATCAGCATCAAGTGCCTTTTTTCTTAATTTTGTCAAAATATTTTCTGACAATCATTTCTGTAATTACTGTTTAATGTTCAATGCTTATATGCAAGGAAAAAAGTATGCTTTTAGAATTTCCATACCCACTCTTATTGGCACATACCCATTACTGTTTGTTCTGCAAATGGCTTTCACAAAAGACTAATTTTCCAACAATACCTAATTACTTTTCCAAAGACATAAAACTAACTCTTTTTTGCTCTGCTATCTTCTCTAACATAAGGGGGTGATTTTCAGGGTAATGACAAAGCTACTGCTGCTACACTAGAGGTTTCCTGAAAGTATGAATGTGCCTGGATGACTCCAAAAGAGCGTGCATGCAAAACCTTAGCACTTGTCAGAACCAATGAATTTACCAAAGGATTTACCTATTTCTGCTTTTCCTTTTATAGAGTTTTCAGATGTTTCAGATTCCTTATGCTCATGCCACGAGGTATAGCAAAAATGTGTTCTGTATCTCATTTCTGGTTTCCTTTAAGGTTGTTACATTACGTGGCAACTTCTTAAATATTAATGACGATTTGGAGAAATTGGCTAATGCTAAAAATACATGGAAATTGGAGGCCTTATCAATTAATACCTCTGCTATAAACAATGTGTGTGGTTTTACTAACTTAGAAAATCTGAGTCTTTTATATGCAGTCTTCTAAGGAGAGAGTTATTGCCTTTGCAGAGAACAAAAAGAGGACGAGGGAAATGCAACTGTATGCACAATTCAATAAACACATTATTTATGGAACGTACAAAATGAAATTTTGTCTTTGGAGGCTGAATGCAGTATTCTTCCACATCTTCCAAGGTTTAAGATGTTACAGGCAGGCACAATGTAACAGGCTTTCTTTGAAATGTTTCCTTCCTCTAATGCGTCATTAACCTACTCCAACATATTTTGTAGATAAGGTACTCTATAGCTGATCATTTGTCAGATGAAGTTACTCTTCTGATACCAAGCTTGCATATGTCAAACAGAATGATTTGTCAAAATGGCAAATTTTGAGATTTTTTTTTTTCCGGTCCCTTTCCCGTCTAATAAAGGATTGATGGCAATCACATTCAAATACTGTATGCTGACTGAACTATGGCAATGACCTGGAGAACCACCCTAACCGGAAAAAAAAGAAGAGAAAAAAGGGAGATAAATCTTTCCTTTATACCGTGCCTTACTCTTAGATGAATCCCGATGTTGATTAAGCTCTGGGTCACAGTGTCATTCTCTTTTCCTCTGTCAATAGACTTAAGTCTTGTATGGTCTGCATGAAACACATGTGACCTTCTCTTTCTCCCTTCCCCTACTTCTCCTATGGTCTTTCTGCTGGTCCACAGAGTACCTCTGTGCAGTGTTCCCAGCACCTGACTGGGAGCTAGTTCCTTTCACCCTGTCTCTGGAGAGCCCCTCCAGAAGGCTCCTGCTCCAGCCAAAGCCTACAGACACAGGAATAATATCAAGATAGCTTTTTCAAAGAGGCTGTGAAAGTTATGGTACCAGAGGCTGTATAGCTGCCTTTGAAAATGTGTGAGGCAATTGTCCCAGAGAGTTTAACCTTTTGGGACATAGATGTCACTTTTCTGTATGCTTATAGAAAAGCATATAAGAAGCCCATTGCAACTACTGCCTGGCTTCAGAAGCTGCCATAATGCAAACAATATATGATCTGTCTACAGTAAAAGACTTGATGAAAATGTCTGTTCATCCTGTGTGTTGTAGAAATATTTATTATTTTGTTTCTATATGGAATTTGCTCACTAGGTGTCCTCACAGGATCAGAACTCATTGAATAATTGTTACAATCAAACTTGGAAACTGCTGTATTTGCCCAATACTGAGTGACTGTGAGCTATAAAGGAAAAGTAATGATGTATATCTGTCTCTGATTCAAATGAATAATTAAGACAGATAGAGATGGCCAATTCTATATCCATTTTTACACTTCAGTTTTAAAACTGTGGCAGTTCTTGCTGTCTTTGTACAGAATCTCTACAGGATACTGAGCAAATATAAACAGTGACTTTATATATAAGTAAACGTTAATGTAATAATTTTCTGACAGGAGATAATGAATAGTGGAGTAATTAACAGTACACAAACAAGAACTTAGTCAAGCATCTGAAAGCCTTACCATTGCACAAACATACTTTAGATAACCATGAAACATCCAAGAATGATGTTAGCCTCAAATTAAACTTGTTGGTGCTCTAGGAAAAAGTTTTATGTTCCTCAGAGGAAAGTGCAACAGATATAGTTAATACTGAATGAATAACTGTTTCTGTATATCTGTGTCTTATGATTGATTATTTATGTGCCATCAGTATAACTAAACCAACTTCCATTATAAGGCAGCCTGTCTTTTACTCGATCTCGTGTCATTAGTTATCCTTCTTGGGAAGCCAAAAGCTGTCTTTTCTAAGCCAGTTTGTTAGCATAGATTTTTTTTCAATTGTAACACCAAAACTGACCGTGACATTGAATAATTTAACCTTCTTTGTAATATAGGCCATAGATGTTCAATAAAAAAACACAAGCAGTTGTGGGCAGTTATTGTGTACATCTGGAGCCGCTGTTTTTGGAAAATGTGAAATCTATCTCTGGCAGATTTTATCTCCAGTGTCTTGCAGCCAGCTAAAGACTAATTTGATCCTTTGTACAGACTCGTGCTAAACAGGTCCTTTGTCTCTGCACAGGACCTAGGAAAAGGGTTGCTATGGAGCTGCTAGTCTCTCTCACTATACAAATTAACACTTTTTTTTTCCATTTTATTTGCATTTCTAAAACAGGGATCTTAGCTGTTCTTTGAATGATCATTCCTCTGTCAATAGACTTTATACATAGAGTGAGAAGTAATGCAGTAGAATTGTCTTAAGTGATGTTGCTAATTATTTAAACTGATGGAAATGTTTTGACAGGTACTTCCTAGAAGTGTCATTAGCAAAACATAACACAAAAACATCTTTTAATGGAACAGAAATAATGGAGTAGCAAATCAGTTGGGCCTTCAGTAGATGTAACCAGACCAAAACAGTCCTTTTTCTGAGAAGAAAAAAAAAGACAAAGTGATGAAAAACACAAATAAGCAAGTATTTTTAAACTCAGTAAAACTGTCTAATTCAGAGAAGTAAAAACCTAATACTTTACTGAGAGATAAGCTATCAGACATATGCAGCATGTGAACTACTTTGAGGTAATCGCTTTTTAGCTCATTTGCTCATTTGTCTTTTCCTATAAGAGTTGATTCACAGGTATACCTAACATAAAAACACCTGGCAAGTTAAAAGCAGTTATATAAGCATTGTACAGAAATAGATATAACAAATGGAAGTATGTACTTCTTGGAAAATGTACTCATCGAAAAACAGCAATGAAATCGCAGCACCTGAAAGGCAACTATTCTAAAGTAAAACTAGAATTCATAATGTCTGCTAATTTCATGGTGAATATGAGGAAAAGGTAAAAGCACTGGCATGTCTGAGGTGTAAATACCGATACATCCTATCTTAGCACAAACCAAGGAGCACCACCTATGTTGCTTGGCAATGAGGGGGTTTTTAGATACAGTTGAAGCCTGTTGGACAGTTACAGGAGAAGATCACATGTAGAGTTTATTTACATAGAAAATTATTTTTTGAAAAGGCAATTATTCTTGAGATAATTATGAAGTCTCAAGGAAACATGGACTATATTAGAGAGTATTTTAGCATAGGAAGCCTAATCAACATAGGATCTTACTATTGTCAAATGAGAAGATGAAATTTGTCAGAGTCCAGCCAAATTAGCCTCAAGTGCTCACTACTTTCCTGGGGAAGTTCATGCACCAGAGGGACGTCTATCTTTCCTAGCACTCATGACTATCCCTCTGTGTGATCACATCCAATCTGGTGCAAAGAAACATAAATCCATTGTCTAAATTAATGGAGTAGAACATTAAAAGTAAAATACCAAAGCTCCAAAGCAAAACAAAAAAAAACAAAACAAAAAAATACCCTCAACATCAAACCCACCAACAAAACAACAACCAACCAAACAAAAAACAACAAAATCAACAACCTTCTAAAAAACCCCAACAACAAAAAAAAACAATAACAAAAAAAACCCTACGTAAAACAAACAAAACCCAAGATGGCCCTCTAAAGAAATTTGGACAAGCTATTGATGAATAGTACTAAATGGGTAATGACATGGGTAAAGCCTGCTTGCAGACGAGATGCTCTTAGGAGGTAATGGATAGAATTCATACCTTCTGAACTATTTTAAAATTTATAGCAAGTAAGCGCTTTGAGACTGAAAAGAAAGCAGCGCTAGAATCTTTCCCTGGTGCATGTCTGTGCTGCTCTGTTCATATCAGCATTCTTAGGAGTTTTAAAATCCTTTAGTACCTTCACAATAGTAGAAGTAGAATTTTGCCTAAACATCCAGGCTTCTGTTCAGAGCCCAGTTTATTTATAAGGGGTAACTTTGCTGTCTTCTGTTCTGTATTGTGCCCAAATGTTGCTGCCTTCAGGTGCAGCACCTCTCTTTTCTGCTACAGTGACAGTATGACCCAGTAGCTACCTTTTCAAAACAGAAACTAATCAAGTAATTTATTTTCTGTAGATAGAAGTTTTTGTGGGTAATTGCTTGAAGATCACAGAAACTTCTCCACAGGATTTCTTTTCACAGTATTTCAATTTCTAAAGTATGCTTTCATTAGTGTCTTCTGAACCAGCTGGTTTGGTCAGCTCTGCTTAAGTGCTACACTGTTTGGAAAACCAAAGGGGAGGCTGGACATGCAAGGATAGCTAAGATCCCCATGTGTGTTCATTGACACTGCAAGAGGCTGGTTCAGTCTCCACCATAATTTGGGGGTTTCTCCAGAGTTCCTCTAAATTGTAGATGGCAGCACATCTATTACAGCATAATTTTAAAATGAAAATTGCCAGTATGATTTCCAATACCTCTTGTGTGGGAAATCCTGGCAGATGAAGGCAGGAGGAGCCAAGTATCCAGTCCCCAGACTATGAATACAAAGTGTTATTTCTAAATCTTTCTTCTAACAATCTTCCTTGTTGTCTAGTCATTTGAAATCTGTCTGATAGTGCCGCGGTCCGTGGAGGGAGAAAAGGATGCAGCACTGCACAAAAGGGTTCGCCACGAGGTTTGAGTCGTGATGCAATGCCATTTAATGGGGTGAATAGGGGTTTTAAAAACTCTGATGGAGTTGGTACCAAAAGTGGGGTGGAACATGAGACAGACAACCAGGGAAACGAATTGGGATAGGGATGCAGACAAACAGGGGAGGGGCTGGGGAAGGAAACAGGGAGTCAGGGAACAAGCATATCCAGGCATGCCTGGGAAATACAAATTTCAAGAAAGCATGCATTGTACATACCCATAAACACAGGATAAAGGGAAGGTTTGCACCATAAAGTCCTCTCATTCACTGTATCCTCCACATGATAGCTAACTAAATTACAATTTATAATATCTGCATTTTCCTTACCAATGCAGTGTGCTTGAGTTAGGGCATGGAGGGTACTATGAAATTTTGAGTTGAACCCCAGAATACATAGAAGGAGTTGTGCTCTTGGTTTACTTAGTTAAAAACTGTTTATTTTTCCATATTACCTGTTTATTACCTGTTTTGGCACTTGTAATGCCCTGAAGACTCCCAAAATTATTTAGTGAGACAAAATTCTGCAAATAGAGGACTTTAGTGACTTGAAGCAAACACCTGTGATAGGATAATGAAAAAAGAGTTCAGGTTGGACTTCCCTTGTTTTATGCGGACTAGCAGTTTATTCCAGCTCTTCATTTGTCTGCAGCCTCTTCATCTCAACTTTGGAGCATATCTGGGCTATCTCTTTATCTACTTCTATTTAGCTCACGCTGCCTTAGGTAAAACACTGTTTTTGTCAGTGTTTTGCGTAGTACTGAGCCCATCACTGCCCTCATTCCCCTCTCTCGCCTGTTTTGGACAGGACTGCAATGGATGGTAATTGTGACAGGACGTTGTCCAGCATTGTGTAAGTCAGCACAGAGCAATAAATGTAATTATAGCACATAACATTGAAACAGGAGAAACTAGGGCACAGAGACTCTTAGTAGAGTAGAAGTCTTACTTTTGACATACACTCTTTGTTTCTAAAAGCATAACCAGACATTTAAGAAATAAAAGGCATTCACTTGTAGCATTACATTATTTTGCATCTTCTCTCCAGTTTGTCCTGCAGAAAAGTTCCTTTCATTTTGTGACCTTCACTGAAGCCTGCAAGGTTGTTTAAACTTCAGGTGTCAGCAGTAAGTTGAAATGACAGACAAAAACCTGAAATAGCTCTGTAGTTAAGAACTGGCATGAGGAATTAATCCAAGGTTTTTTTGCAAAACTGCTACCTTGCTTATGTTCCTCTTTGATGATGCAATGAATGTCCACCATCACACCAGCTGTGAAGCCTGTACACTCTTTGCTGGTTGTGTACTGGACATGGTAAAGGGACCTCCTGAACAACCTAGCTGAGACCACAAAGTGCACCACAGACAATGGTGATGTGAGTAAAGGAGATTATTCATGTCTTTTTTTCCACTGGGCACGCACTGGTGTATGAGAGTGTGGTATGAGGGCATCAGTATGCAGCTTCAGCCCTACAGATTACCTTTTTAAAATTTTTTATTTCTTTCCTATTAAGGCTTGATGGAAGTCATTAATCTAACAAATATAATATCTATTGGTGGGTTTTTTTCCACTTTGAAATACACTTAGCAGAAGATGTGGTATTGCAAATAATTTAAATTACCACTCTAATGGCCACATTAGTGCTGTGTCAAATGAAATGATCTTTCCTCAGGGACTCAGTGTGAAGCTTTGCTATAACACTGATGTTTTGGTACATTATTTCATTTTAGGGTTTTCTTCTTATTTGTCATAATTGTTATCATTATCATAATTAATCCATAAATTTATCAGCCAACACAACAGATCTTTTAGTACATGTTATTCACCTGAGACACTAAAATAAAAAAGTTCGTTTTTCAAGTGGACGTGCTTAAACTTTAGACTTTTACATATGTATTTGAGGTGTCAAAATGCAGTCATGATTTGACATGCAGAAGTATTAGCTGGTGAAACCGTGAAATTTAGTACACAAATATGGACAACCAAATTTGAAAATGTTGTTCCATTTGAGCTGTCCAAAGCTATTCAAGATGTCTGTAGGCAAGCTGAAAAGTGAGCTTGAATGTCTCCCCTCCCATTCTTGCATTGTATTTACTACAGCTGCCCCCTTCAGCTTTGATGCATTTAAAGTATTTTTTTACAGCTGATTTCAGATTCGCATTGTCGCACTTGTCCTGTATTTTGTTAATTAGTCACCATTTTTTCTCTATAATAGTCTGTCACAGACAGTCTGAATGAGTCTCTCACATCACTGTGGTCCTGATATATGGGATACATTTTGGTCCATATGCTGGAAATGGGATTTGGTGCTCTGCACACTACATCGCTGATGAAGGAAAACTGGGAAACTGGAGAGAGGTAAGAGAGTAGCAGTGCTGGTGTTTAAGACTTGACATCTGTTGTTTCCAGTATCTGAAGTACACTCCAGTTCTGTGGATTAAATTCACAGGCAGTTAGTCGCATCTTCCAAATTGCTAATAAAGATAGTAATTTGAGCTTAGAGATAAATCATCCAACTTCATCTAAGTAGGTAAACCAGACCAGGGTTTCAAATGGAAAATGTCTGGAATAAGGTATTACAGTACTGTGAAGGTCAATAAGCCTCCTAAATACTCATAAATAAAGATTTATTGATCTGGGGTTTTGTAGAGAGTTTTAGAGAATTTCTTTGGTTTTAATATTTTTTATTTTATTTTGGGGATCATTTCACAACATATCACCAATGTTTTTATTTTGTTGGTCTACAAGAAGCTTATTTTTGGAAGGATTACTAGAGTTGCTGGAATAATAACTATTTTGGCGTAAGAGCCACAATTTAAAAAAAAAAAAAAAAAGGGCAAAAATATACTTGACTTGGTCTGAAAAAAAAATTTCATTTCAGAGCAATCCAAGCAAATCCTTGCATTACTGATTCCTTTATTTGAGGATAACATCAACCCTTCAGGACATATATCTTTAGAAAATAACAATAGTTTTTAAATGCACTTTGCAAAGCATTGTATTTTAAAATAATTTAACATCTCTCATTCTACTTGGTCAGTCCAGACTATAAATCCCTTCTTTCCCTTTCTTATGCTGCTTACACAAAGAAAATAAGATAGACACAGGGAACAAAAAAATATTACCAAGCTTTTTCCACACTAGAAGAGGGTATAAATTAAACAATGACCTGGTAGTCAGAAATACTTCTAGCAAGACTTTCTAGTGTTGAAAAATCAGGTCAGCTTTCTCAGCTTTCTGTCAGATTACCATGACACTGTAAAGTGAGAGCATATAAAAGGTACTAGAAATCCGTAGATGTCACATACCCACACCATGTAACCTGTGGCCTCCTCTCCTCCCCTTTCCTTCCCTCCCCTGTCCTGTCCTTCCCTTCTCTCCCTCTTCTTCTCCTCTCTCTCCCTCCTGCCCTTCTTTTGGTTTCATGTTTGCTGCTGACTTTGAAAATGAATCACTGAATTATTTCAGTAATAAGTACCTGATATGGGGTGTGCATGGATGCCTGGTGAGGAAAGGCAGGGTGTAACTGCTCTGCTACTGTGAGCATGCAGGGGAAGAACCAGGATGGTTATAGCTGCTTCTTGGATTAATTGTACATTTTATAATGTTAAGAGCAACCTTTTTGTTGAGTTAGAGATGGAATTGACTCATATTTCGGTGGATTCAAGTTTCCTGTCAGTACGGTTTCCTGAATGCCTTAGTTTATGCTTGTTTGGAGATCAAACACTGAGAATACAGATTTAAAAATACAAACAAACACAAAACAGATGAGGAGAGGAAAAAGAAAATCTTATTTGGGAAGATCTGACATGACACAAGGGCAGGACTTAATTTATGATATTTATTATTTTTCTGTGACTTGTGAATAATCTTTGTAAATTTTATTTATAAATAAAAGGCGAATAATTTTTAATAGATTGTTGTTGATTAATTCCTCAAGTTGTTCCAGACAGGCCCCAAAGACATTTGAGTCTGTAGCTGGCAAAAAGATAAACAACAATTGCTTGAAATTCTATTTAGAAATTAGCTTCATGCTATACTTTATCTAGTTCTACTTATTGACTGTCTGGACAATGTACTTCACCTACCGTGTAGCCCAATGCATCACAGCATGTTATTAAAAAATCAGTGCTGGCTCTTACCATCTCTCATCTAATTTTTTTGTGATATGACATAGGTATGATTCTTCTGAGAGGCTTGAGTAGATTCTATGTTGCTGTTACACTACATTTGATGTATTTTTGTATAGAAGATATGGAAATACAGAGCATGGCATTCACACACAACTCAGGCAGGGGAGATGAGGAGGGGAACATGGTGATGAAGGCACTGTTCTAGCTGTTTCAGTGTAAACTTTTCTTTCAATATTGAGATGAAAAAGAGGGAAATTGCTCAGCAGATAGGCATTTGAAAAAGAAAATTCCAGATATAATGATGAGACAAATTTAAGAAAAACATTGGGAAATATATCTACATACACATTTTATTTATATATATATATAAGATAAATGTATAAATAAACTAGATTTATATGTGTATAATCAATTATATATTTGCATTTATAAAGTATTTGAAATAAAGGATGATGATAAAGAGGATCAGATCACATACTCTTCATTTTAAAAAAATCTAATTAGGTCAAGTATTTCTCAGGTTCTGAAAATTTTCCAGAGGGAGGAAACTGTGTAGGTCAGGACATTAGGATTAGATATTGACACATAAATATTTTAATCTGTGGAATCGGGAAATTAAGCCATGAGCCCAAAAGAGCAAAGTATTTTCACACAAGTAAGTCTAACCCTCTCATGAAAGCTTTAATCCTGTGACTAAGTCCCTGTGAAGTCTGTGAGATCTGTCTGATAATGGTGATAAAGTTTCTGATTATATTATAAGCAGAATAAAAGCAGAGAAGTTCAGCATCGTGCTGTGGAGAGGAGGCTTCCTAATTTAAATATGTTTGAAGAGGCATGAGAAACTTTAATGCAAATTACTCACTAAATTCATAATCAAGCTAAACAGAGTTATTCAATAACATTTCCCAACATTTGCTTTAAGGCGCACTGAAAAAATATTCGATATTTTTCCAGTTTTGTGTTCATGACAATAAAATTGACCTGTGATAAGTAACAAAAAGATGAAGAATATATCAGCATTGACATATCTACATGAAGAGTAGAATCAGTTACTTGAAAGTAGAAAGATATTATGTGCATTTATGAGTTTTCTGCTCAGTATTACAGATGGAGATGTTCAAGAGGAGAATGGTTTAGTTTGAGGAATTCCATCAACAAGGGCATTTGTGGCTGAACATTGAACTTTTTGCCACAATTCTGAAAAGGCATCAGGAGGATAGAGTAGCTAACATGAATCTAACCGAAAGGTCCTCTGTATTAAAAACTCCTAACTGGATCAGTTTGAGTATGTAAGTGTATATCCCAAAGCACGTTTGCAAGCCATGAGAAGAGACATCTCTTAATATCTCTAGGAGAACAAATTGCTGGAATGGGGATTTTTGACTTGAGGTACTCAGTGGCAATTCTTGCTCCTTTTTGTGTACTTTTTTTTTGGTGCACTTTTTGTGTACTTCATTTTAAAATAGAAAAATTGAAAGTACCACATCAGTGATTAATAATAATAAAAGACACCTACATGAGAATTGAATTCATAACTCTCATGCGGGATTATTTTATATGCATTCAACCTTACAAGGTCAGGCTAAGTAAGGGTTGTGTTTTAAATGATCTTAAATGTTGAATTACATAATTATTTTTCTGTGAACATTTTTAAAACTGTTCTTTGAAGTAAGACAGTCCCACAGAGAGACATGATGCATCTCTTCAATGTACTCATGTACACATTGTTTCTATGATGTTGTCCCTGCCCATTCCTTAGTTAATGTCATGTACCAGGCAGATAGGTTAAGAAAGTCCTTTAATACTATAAATGTCATCAAGCTGAATATTCCACTGGAGCAAGTTTTCAAAAATTAGTCTTTCACTTTGTTGTGAAGATGATGATGATGGCTCACTGATCCTTTGGAGGGTTACTCCAGATCACACTCTCTATCTATTGGGATCCACATTTAGTGATGTAAAGCACACAGAATACAGTTGGAATTCCTCTTGTTGACTTCTGCTGATTTTCACTGGGTTCAGAATGAATAACAGGAGATAACCACTTAAATTTTGGCCTGTAAATTGATGCCGTTGGTGCAATCAAGTGTTAAAATCTTCCTTCTCTGAATGAGGTTTAAAAGAGAAATTTTCTGTAGAAAGAGAAATATATGACCCGCATATTTCTGCCACTAGAAAATTACATTGGCATATGCTGTATTTTCTGCAATAAAACACAAAATATGCAATTCTGCACATTACAACGATAACTATACTAATGTCAACTACCTTATTATCCTATAATTTTCCTTAAATAATTTGATTTTACACTTGGCTGGTTTGCCTCAGCAAATTAGGTAAATCTTCTAAGAATAAAGATGGGTAATAAACTGTTCTCCACTCATGAAACAAAAATTAACTGATGTTCTGAGTTAAATTGTAATTATAGCACTCTTTTTTAAAGGCGTCCTCTGAGTTTATGCATCTTTCCCGAAGTCACCTAAAACAGGTCAAAGGACCTGAAAATGTAGGTGACAATGCACCACTGGCTACTTTCTGGACTTCTGCGCAGACTGTGTTTTGTCCCCCAATTTTTATTTTTAATAACTAGCTTGCTTTTAAATGAAAGCTTCAGGAAAGCCTGACATAGACATGCGGTCATATCTTATACTTTCAGCGCACTCCATGAGAGGAAGTGTAGCATGTTATACTGCCGACTGACAAAAACAATCATTTAATTGAGACCACAACAATCCATCACCTCTGCATAGGCAAGGCTCATAACCCAATTCAGAGCATTACTAGAGAGGCGAGTAATATTTATGTCCCCTGATTTGATTCATGGGATGAAGGTGAAACAGTGAGAAGTTGAATAGGACTTCAGACTATTGGACAGGAGCTGAGGGGAGGCAACAGTGCCTATTCTGTCCAGCAGCAGTCAATGCCGCCTTCACAGGCACCCCACCTTAGTTAGAAGGGTTTTTTGTTTTGTTGGG
>VWZG01006114.1:0-107270 GCA_013396735.1 Grallaria varia | reverse complement strand
TTTTTTTTTTTTTTTTGAAATACATGGGATTCGTAAAGATTGGGAAAATGTAAAGAAAAAGAAATAAAAAGATGGAAAGAAAAGAAAAGAAAAAGTGACCAAGAGGATAAGATTTCTTAAAAGTTTTCTGAAAGCCAAATTCTTGCAGAGGATTTTCTCCACTCTCCAACCATGCATTTTTCTACANCATGGGATGAAGGTGAAACAGTGAGAAGTTGAATAGGACTTCAGACTATTGGACAGGAGCTGAGGGGAGGCAACAGTGCCTATTCTGTCCAGCAGCAGTCAATGCCGCCTTCACAGGCACCCCACCTTAGTTAGAAGGGTTTTTTGTTTTGTTGGGTTTTTGTTGGGTTTTTTAAAGTTTGTCGGTGGTTTGTTTTTTTCCTTTTGAGTAGGGGGAAGCAAAAGAGACTAAGGCAATAGAAATCCTTTGAGGCTGCAGCCTTAAGTTTTAGTGACCGCATGCCAGGCAGCGGTGGAGCTTTGCGGTACTTTCTGTTGGCAGGCAGGAGGGTTACATTTCTGCTGTGGGCACTTTTTGACTATAGTTGTTACTGAAATTAATGAAACAGCCCTAAGATAAGGAGCGTGTGGACCGAAGCAAGGAGGTTGCTCTTCCTGGTAAGTGCCAAGGTAATGATCAGGGAGACCCAGAAGAGAACAATGTGCCCAGGAAAATGTGAGCCCTGCAATGGAAATAAAGTGAGCCGGGTTAGGGCAGAGGTACCAGCCTGAAGGACAGATACATCTCTTGTGTGCCGCTCTGCTCTGTTTTGGGTAGCAAGAGAATTTCTTTGATTCCTACTGTGTGTGTTCATTACTCAGTCTTAAGTGGGAGGACTCCTCAGATACAGCTGGACTCACAGGACTAGGCCAAGAAGGGGAGAAAATTGATCCTTAGATATAGAAATGTAGTAATTCATATTTCTGCTCTGATTGATTTGGTACTCTTGCAACAGAGTGATGTCTTCAGTGTGAACTCTGATTTCAGCAATAGGTTTCAAAGACTCCATGGTCCTGAAAAGACAGCTTTTTGTGTATTTGTTGTTTGCTGAAGGACAGCTTATTTGAATTCATGGACATGTATTTTAAAATATAATGTATAGTAGGCATATACCTGAATTTTTTTATTGCATAACAATACTTTTGTCATCAGGTTTTAATACATTAGCAAACAATAATAGGTGCTATGAACATTCTGTGAAGTGTTTTTTTCTGTGAAACTGCCTTCTGTATCATATTATTTGGCTTGGTTTTCCATCCCTTCAGGCAAAAAAAAGAATCCCACAATCCTAATAAAATTATTTTCATGACATAGTTGTAATGCTATTTCTCTCATTGTTGAAAAATTACATTTTTAAATATTTTTCTTAGATATGAGAGTAATAAAACATGCTTAGTTATTAAAGGAATAGTTAAGACTGGGTATATCATCACCAAGTTAAAATTTATAGCAGTTGAGAGATGTTGGAATGTGACAGCTGAAACACACAGTTTCCTGCAGAGAAGGATTTATGAAAGGCTACAGGGGGCAGGGAAGGATGCATTACAATATGGCCTTTCCCACAGAGAGGGATATTACAGAAATATAACCTAAAATTGCCTCGCCTGCATATGTATCTAAAAAGAAGCACAACAACAGCAAGTGTCTGGACTCTGCTTTACCTCTGAGAAACTACAGGGAAAACCTGAAAGAATCCTGTGTTCTTCATTTATGACCAGCTACTTTGGAATCTACTAAATTAAGCTAAGACTTTAGAGTGGAAATCGTATCCTCTGCTCTATTTTCCAATTGGTCTTTTTCCAAAAGACCTCATAGATAATCAATTCCTTGGTGTCTATTTAATGAAATAGTACACATTATGTGACCATTGCATTAGCTTTTCCTGGAGCAGCTGAGGAAGCAATGCATTTTCTCACAGGGACAGCTGAACAGTAAAACCATTGAAGTGGGAAGGTAATACCAGACTTTTAAGCCAACTTCATTTACATCTAAATTATTTTAGAAGAATATTTGATGAAAAAAAAAAAAATTGTGGGTAAGATGCTGTAATGACTCTTTCCAGGCATATATAGTAGATTGCTCCTATGACTGCTAAAAATATTTTTGCTATGTTAACACCTTCTCATTGTTCCTGCGTACATGTTAGGAGACTCCTCACTGTGGTTTCAGGTTGATTTTGACCCCCAGACGTGGTCTCTTAAGTGTGTTGTCGTGCTGCAGTTGTGTTCATAGTGAAGACTCAGCTGCATGTACCCAGGTGAAATATTTCATAATTTGAGTCTTTTTACCTTCCTTGTTGCTGGGTGCTGTGTTCAATTGAACACAGGTGACTGACAGAGAGAAAGGGCTAAGAGCCACTCAATCTGCCCTTCTGCTGTAGCTTGCCTTTGTCTTAAAGCCAGAGCAGAGGTGACCCAGTCTGCAGCACAAAGCTCACTGCAAAGGAGCCTTGAGGATTTCTGTCAGGACAAGGATCTATCATTATGAGTAGCAATTTGAACAGATGATGACCACGGCCTCCAGCAGCCTTTCCATCATGTGAGAATTGCATTTGTGTATTGGGCTTGAATGTGCTGTTTTCAGTCACCTGTAAATAAGACAAAACAGCTACTCTTTAAATACTTGTTCAGTGCTTCATTGTGCAACACTGCAAAACCATAATTTTGAAGACAGAAAATAAACTGGGTAAAGGTTATATTTTTTAGGGTAGAGAGAGAGATATGTGACTGTGGGAAATCTTAGGAAGGCATACTTTACTCATTTTCACAAGATTATAATGGCAAATAAAAAAATTTTTGCAATACCATCTGATGTCAACTGCTTTACAAATTTGAGACACAGTTAGAAGGGAGAAAAGAGGACAGTAGAAAATTCAAAATGTTTCAAAGAAGGATTTCTTTTTGAAATGTCAGTGCTGGCCTACTGAAACAGATAGATGCCTCAAAAGAATATTATGATTTTCTTTCACCACTTTGCATAATGTGCCTGCAAGCATAAATAAATGTCTAATAATTTATACATACCTGTAGGTGTACAGAGATACCACTGCTGCTGGAGAACAGGAAACATGCCTTTTAAGTCATTATAGCAGTAGTACCTAGGAGTAGTGCAAGACACTGTTACAGGAAGGGTGTTGAAACATGTTCATCAAGGTTTATGGGTGGGGACAATTCACAGCTGGTGGATATTCCAGTTAAAAATACTGTTGGGGAAAAATAAATCAAAAGAAGAAAAAGACAGAAAATTAAAAAAGCAGGAAAGGAAAAACTACCCAGTCTCTAGCTGGGAATAGCAGGGACAGGGTCCCAGACAAGGATCCTCCTCTGAGGGCTCTCTGAAGTGCAGCAGGTTAGGAAGATGATGATGATGGTTCTGGTGAGTTTTTGACATTTTTTCCTCTGATGTTATGTATATTTTTCATTAGGACCCACACAAACATCCTCTGTGTTGTTCTCCGTTAGAATGTTATCAATGTTGACTGAAGTATGATGGTTAGGTATCACTGTTGCATGCTAATTGTTATGCTTCTGTGCACATAAAAAAATGTATAATACTTTTTGAGGATTTATATGGCTCTTAATCACTTCCTTGTGCACTGCACTTTGGATTTTTCTTATATATAGATAAGTGTATATATATATATATATATAAAAGGCATTGAAAGGGGGAAGCTAAGAGAGGGAGGATTGCCTTGCCAGTGATGCCCGTGGTATTAAACGAGAACCTGTCACAACACCATCAGGATCTGCAAGGTTGTGAGAGCAACAATAAGAGTATAACAGGAAGAATAAGGAGAAAATTTTGAACACACAGGCCTTGGAAAGGCTGCCTCAGTGGTTTAGGTAAAAGGTTACAGAGTTGTAAATAGTAAGCTCTTAGCCCTACTAAGACTAAGGCACTACAGTACATAAGACACCGGAACAAGACATATTTAGCTTTTATTACACCTGAATGCATGAAAGGAAACAGATGCACTTGAGAGGTAGGTATACAGAGTCAAGGACTATTGCCAAGGCTCAATTCAGCAGAGCATTGATGTGCAGGCATCTTTTTATCCATATAGTCAGATGGTTTTCCAGTACTTTCTGTGGATGTTCTATGTTCACAGGAGGAAAGAGAGTTATTAGTGACAGTCAGAGTGCTTGTTAGTGTCTGTGGTAAATCTCGCAGTCCTCTTCTGTTGAGTCAGCCTTCTGCAAGCAGAAGTGCATGGAAGGGTCACCTCCGTAGTGGCTGTGTAGCAACAGATTTGGATACTGTAAAAATGGCAAGTATAGTTACAGTCTGAGTAGACGAACTCTGATTATGACTCCTTAACAGGTAGCTTAGTCTTAAGCAGCAAGGATACTGCAAGCATAAGCTTTTGCCTGTGTATTCCAGGGGTACCCTACAGGATTGGAATAGAAAGACAGAATCAAGTGGTGAAGGACACATGTCATCAAGGCCTGGAGTTGGATAAAAAATTGTCAGTGTGCCATCCACTGACATTTCCAGTTTTAGAACAGAGGACCCTGACTCAGCAAAGTGTGGGGTAGACCAGTGTCTGTGACCGACTTTGCCACAGCAGCAGTGTCTGGGAAATTCACAGTGACTCACCTCCACTTTTAACAATTATGGATGTCATTTTACTTTGGGTAACTCGTCTCATACAGCTGACCTTAAAGTATTTATGCAACCCTTAAGGATGTGTGAGAACTCTCACTATCCTATTGTGCATTTTTGTATTTAGACTCAGAATTTTCCATAAGGTGGGGTGAGATGCTGAACACTCCATTCCTTTTTTCCTGAATGCTGAGAGAAAGTACCTTTTGTAATCTCCACAGTGTCTTCACTGACAATGAATGAGCTTTAAAACAACAAAACAAAACAGAACATTTTTCCAGTTCAGTTATGGATGCTTAGTAATAACCAATATTGTGTCTGGTCTGCCTTTCCCCTCCGGGAAGCCTGTTTTATAGCAACGCTCTGTAAGTGTCACTGCAAGTGCTACCAGTTCTGTATGTGGAGATGAGAATGTCCTCAGGGATGTGGCAGCACACCAGCTGCACAACTCTTCTTGCTCTCCTCATTTGCACACAATGATTTCATCCTACAAATACAGAAGATAGGGAATATGATGGATCTGGATGTACTAGTACCTCTCTTCTGTAGTCTATGAAGCTGCTAAGAATCATTGCTTCTGTGAATAAGTGATTTTGACTGGGCATTTCTACCTTTTTCATTATTTTTTTGCACTGATGTTGCTCTGATTCCCAGTAGGAAATGTTTGTTCTTACTTCTTCTAGCACTTAGTTCAGTAGGTGTTGGCCCGTGACAGAGTTTTCAACTGCTGTTAATCCTGGAAGATTTGGCTAGACTTTGGATTGAGGATGAAGGGCTACAAAGAGCCATTCAGCACCAGGGAGACTCTGGATGGTAGGATATAGTAGCTCCTCTTCACAAAATACTTACATTGCTTTAAATCAGAGTAAATCTCAACCCTGGACTTGTGTCAGACACTGATGCCTTGGGGAAAACATTTTGTGGAGGTAAAGAGGACGTTAGCTTTTGTTATTGACTTTTGCCCTGGATCAGTGGCAATTCAGATATTCCGTAGCTGCAGCACAACACCCTAATTTCCTTTCAGCTCCCCCGGCCTGTGCTGCCATGGGGATAAACCCCTGCATTTCAGGCTCAGGAAGATGAGCGGGACACCCCTGTGCATGCTACCTAACACTGGGGTTATTTCTGTCCCAGCTCCTGGGACCGGGAACATCTAGAAGGACCTAGATTTAGGCAGATCTGGAAACCACAAAAATCTAGAGAATAAACTCAGGTGTGACACTGCTCTTGTATGAGTAAGTCCTCGTAGGTACAGTGTGTTGGGGCACCCGTGGGCTCAGATGACTCAGAACTGGTTAGACTCAGGCGAAATCAGAGGTACACTTTCTTGGCTACCTCAGACCTGCACCTTTCTCTGCTGAGTTTCCCATCACTTTCCCAGAGCTCACAGTGTTTCTTATTGCTGGTTTCACTCAGAATAGGGAAGACTTCAGAGTATTTGGATTTTTTAAATGGTGAATATATTAGAGCTAGAAAACAATCACCCTGATTTAAATTTAAATTTATTGGATCAGCCTCAGAATGTAGGATAATGCTATTTTCATTTGGAAGTCTGAGGTGACTTGAGCCAGTGTGTTTTAGGAAAGCACACTGAAGTATTTAATTTAGCAAATAGGTATTTACAAGAACAAAAATTAAAGTCATATTGATTTTTACATAAATAGCAATTAAATCTGTTAAAGGATTAAATGTCTCCTATTTTATGTTAATGCAAAAGAGGATTGTTCCTAAGCTCAGTGTTCCCAGCCATAAACTGAATATTAGGTAGAAATTTTGCAGAATAATTCTAAGTATGCAAAGAAGATAAGTTTATAACCCCAATACAAAATAATGAAACTGTTACACCACCTGGTAGCTATTACTGAATTGAAGATGGATTTAATTTAGGTAGATCCACTGTAATAGAAGACTTCAAAAATCTATATTAGCATTCATCAGTTTGACGAAAAGGTAATTGTAAAGCAACAGTCCAGCAATAGTCCAGCAAATTATGTAAACCAACTGTTAACTAATCAGAACTTGTTTTAAAGTGAAAAGCGATTGGAAATTATTCTAAGAATTATTCTTCCAGGCACACAATAGAGCCGTGTTTTATTAAAGGCCAGAGAAAGAGACTCATTAATAACTACATCTGAGTAGCTGTAAAACTGAGGTGAAAGGAAAAGGTTGCCATGCTTTATCAAAGTGTGCAACTCCATTCGATTTTTTTTTTTAACTAGTCACCCTTTTTTTAACTCAACCTAAAACAACATTTTTAAATAACCCATGAGATGCACAGAACAGAAATAATTCTTACTTGGCCAGGGGTTGCAAGGAGACATAATGATTAGGACTGCCCATTTAAACAAACAAACAAACAACCGAATTCCTTCATGTTTGGCAAGTTTGCTTAAAAACTAGACTTAAAAGTCAGTTGATTAAGAAATCAGTTAGAATACCAGAATATTAGCAACATAAAGAAGCTAGTCAGGTTTCTCATAGGGAATACTTCTTGCATGAAATGCAGATAGTAGCTGAGATAGCAAAAAGGCTTTTGGGCATGTCATTCCAACTTTGTTTCTGCACAGTTCTCCTTGAAGAAAATTAATTCTACATGAGAAGTTAAGACTCAAATCAGTGTTCTCTTTTTGCTAATTTATAATGTTTCATCTGCCCCACCACCTGCAGGGAAAACTTTACACTATTTTTGACATATCATTAGCATAGACCTCAGGTTCCCAGCTACTAACTGCGTCTGTTTTATCTCTGCTGTCAAACTTGTTCACAGTCTGAGCAGCCTCTTCTGAATTTTCAAGGATAACTGGGAAGTGTTTTATTTTCCCTGCAGATCTCAGTATTGGTCCTTGGGTTGCTTAGGGTTTATATGTTAGCTGTAATACACTAACAAGTCAGCATAAGGATATCTAAATGTTGTAAACAACACAAGCAAATTCATTTCCATGTGCGTGTTCATTTTTCTATGAATCCAATCTACTCCAGAGAAATGATAAAGAGACAGAAAAGGAAACAGTAGAGTAACTCTTTCCACTTCTTTAGGTTTTCTCTTCTTTAGAACAGATTTTACTCACATTTCAGAAGCCAAGTTTCTCAGGAACAGATGCAAACTTATTACTCCACATATATCCATGCTGAGAAGTGTATGAAGTAGAACAGATGCATTAGCTATAAGAAAAGTTATATCCAAGCAAAAGTTTTGTTCATAAAACATTTTAGCTGTGAATGCTGCTTTTTACCTAAGAACTTCAAATAAAATGTTTCAGTATTCACTTAGCTCTTCAATTTCCTTTCGGTTTTATTATGCGGTGAAGTGGATTTGTTTCCAAGAAAACGTCTTGTAAAAGCCAAGAACCTGCAGTTGTGCAGAGCTTATGGGTTTTGGAAGGGTTTTCAGTGTGGTTTTTTCCTTCCTGTATGGGACACTAGAGTCTGAGGGCCTGTTTTTCATGTTCTTGGTGTATTTCCATAACTGTGGCATAGGTTCATAGCGGGATACTTTTGAGACAAATGGATGCAGGGGATGAATTTTCCTCAGAATCTGGGATCTTATTCCTCAAAAGGTGCATCACTGACTGCATGCTATTCAGCTAGCTACCAACCTTGTGGCAAATAAATCTCTCCTCTCAGGCTTTTAGCTTTTAACTTTGTGCAAGATTTCTTGGAAACAGCCTTCGATGTACTACAGGTGAACAGTTCTTTTTTGGATGGAGATTGCTTTTGTCTTTTTAATCTTTCAGTTTTGTAGGCACATGGAAGGTAGAGAAAAGTAAAGGATCTCACCTCTCACACATTGCAGGACTGTGATATCATGAATTTGACAGCCCTGGAGCCTGGTTTTACTGAGGATTTTATAGAATTGTTTGCACTTCATCAATCATAATAACTCTCACTGAGTTTACAAGGATATCTTTTATTGCAAAATACTCAAACTGTAGAATCTGCACCGCAGTTCTTTGTAAAATGGCTGCAAAATTCTTGAGCATGGGCGTAAGAACCCTGCAGGATTAGACCAATAGCTCATGCAGGCCTTTATTCTGTCTTTGACAGAGACAAAACATCCATGGCAAGGGCTTGGAGTCCCTTCTCAGCAGGAGTGTTCCTCTTGCTTATAATTGCAAATTGCACTGAGCAGGACCACTGGCCATGCTGTCAATTTGTCCTCTTTCATAGCCCTGAACTATATGGGCAAATGTTGCATGTACACAAAGTTAGAAACTTTGGCTAATGTCAAAATGCCAGTACAGATGTTTTAATTAGTCTTTTTATGTTAAGTTCCATTATCTAGCTCAGGACATATACCTAAACCAGCTACTCTGCAGTAATCTGATAGCTATAGGACTGAAAGGAATCCCTTTCATTACTGAGTCAAGTCCTCTGCTACTGTAGCTAAGTTATAAAGTGGTTTGCTAGAGATCATATTATTATTTACATGTATAGATATTTGATAATATCTATGTCTAACCCTACCTGTGTTGTCACAGCTGCTACCAACAGGTTATCTTGGAGCCAATGGTGATCAATCTTTGTTTTGAGTCTGTGTTTAGTCAAACAATTTATACTCACGGGAGCTTGAGATTATATTCCTTCAATGCAACAGCCAATTTTTTTCTATTGTTCTCCTGTTAAAAAGCCTCTACACTCTATACATTATTTTATTAATCAGTTTCTGCAGCTGTTCTCAAGATTCATCCATATTGAACAAAACTGCTTATATCTAGTGGAAATTTCATCTGATGTACTCCTAAATTGCACTGTAGGGTTTTTTTCACAACATCACACTGGTGGCTTATAGATACGAAAACAACAACCTTGGCTTCCATCATTCCAAATTTATGAGCCCCAGAATTTCTTGCTGCTAAGTCCAGAACATATGCTGTAAAACAAGACTGTAATATCTAGTTCTGTATGTTCCCCTTAAAAAGTGCTTCTAACTTTTCCACACCAGGAAACAGGAAAGCAGGTTGTGCAGTGTAAAAGTTCTGTCTCATGTTCTGCGTTAATGTGGGTATATCTGTTTGCAACAGCAATATACGGGTTATTACTGCATGTCAGTGTTATTTGTAACTAGGAACAGTACAGAAGAGAAACTGGAAGACAGATGAATATTATGCATAGTCAATTAGAGAGCTTCAAGGTTCTATTTGCAGTCCTTCTAGCACACATAGCAACAGTGTTCTGTAACTGCCATGACTTCTTTTGGTGTCACTTTCACAGTTCAGCCACAAGGTTACCGACTTCTTTTGTAGCTTTAGAAAAAACCCAAGATTTCTACATTGCTTAAATTACTTGATATATATTTTCCAGATTCTTTGACTTGCAGCTGATATTTTCTATGGCTTTCCATGGTGCTAAAAGCAATCATCAGACACAATAGATTATTAATATAGGTGATATTTGTACAATAACAGTGGCTTGAAATTTGTCCTTGCAATTTTAACAGTTCTTGTAACTAATTCTATGTTTAGAAAGATCATAAATAATGTTTTGCATAGTAGTACAGGAAAACTAAAGCAGAAACTGCTTCACACTGTCATGTCTAGGTCTGCAGAATGGTTTGGGGTGATAGAAAAAGGTTCTTCAAGGTTCCTTATCTTCACCTTTGGAAGATGATGGGTATGTCCCACTCACAGTACCAATTAAGAGCTCTGTCCTTAAGCTCTCCCCTTTCCAGGGTCCAAGAAGACAGCAGGGCCAGCCAGGAAGGGAGCAGCGGTCTGAGTTTTCTGAGATGCCTGTGGGGCTCAGTTGTCTGATATTCACATTTCAGAACTTGTCTCCTCTTACCCAGAGGCACCCAAATAATCAGCTCATTTTGTGAATGAGTGCTACTCAGGGCTGTATTTCTCCTGAAACTATTATTACTGGGAACTGCTGGCTTTGCTGTTGCCCATTTGTCTCTGAAAGTATTTGGTAATTCCAAAGAAGTGGGTATTTCCCCTTTTACACCTCCTTTCCCCACTCATTTTCAGAGGACTATGAGTGAAAACTAGACCAGGCCTCCATGACTATGAAAAACATGACTTTTGAAGTCTTTCCTGGTCTATGGTGGACAGCTTACAGTGCCTTGTCTCTTTTGTGCCCCAGCCCTGACGGCAGATTTAAAAGAGAAGGTCACCAGCACAACTCTGCATCTCCAAAATTATGTGGTGAGATCATACAGCAGCTGGCCTTTAGTCTTATGTAAAGTGTAGGAGAGACCTTCTATGATAAACCAGTTCCACCTCTGAAAAATAGTTTTGTTGATGATAATGTATTTGGCATTTCCTCTGACTCAAAACACTAAGTTAAAAAATACAGATATCCTACAATTTGCCTGTGTAGCTGCCACACTGGTACAGAAGAGGGCCTAATTTTGAAACACAAAAAGTCATAAGGAAATAGGTGCCTCTCGTAATGAGAGAGGGATCTGCTAGGTAGAGAAGTATTTATGGCTGATCAGAGCTGGATGTGTTCTCTAAATGAATCTGTTTTGATTAGTGTTGGTACCATTCCTCGTTTTGCTTTGGAAGGAAGTCAGAGGCTGTAAGGCGGTCCAGAGAGCACTTAGACCAGCCTCAATATGCCATTACTTCCATGTCAGAGCACCACAGATGTAGGAAGCTTTTTGCAAGAGATTTAGAATTTTGCGACTACTCCTTATCAAGGCATTCTCATGAAAATACTTTCCCTTGCCTGTAGTGTTGAGTATGAACAGGAAACCTGGAAATGCGCTAAGGCTTTGCTGACATATGGAGTTTGAGCTGCTCTGAGAGTGGAGATGGAAAGAGCAATTCCCGGTCACAGAAGGCATCTGTGAATAAGATTACTGTAGCCTGCCTAATTTCATTCTGATGGGTAGTCATGAATCCCTTGCTGTGCAGATACTAGTATAGCATCTAAAAATTAGTAGATAAAAGAGCCTGCTTCAGTCACATGCCAGGTTTTAAAGTTCTTACCTAAGGGAAAAAATTGGGCAGTTTGGAGAAAAGGCAACCCGCAGAAAGATGAAAGGCCCCTAGAGGAACCCCATTTCTCTACCGTATGGGAAGCTGACTCTAACGTAAGTACTCTCTCATTCTGATAGTCACAGGAATCTAGGCAAAATCCAGCCATAGCTAGAAGCACTTCTTTCTTACGTCATAGCTCAGAAATAGGACGAAAAATGGGTAGAGTTATTTGTAATTATATTTTTGCAGATATTTACAAGTATGCCATTTATGAAAAAAACGTATCTTTTGAAAAGTTTGGCTCTGTTGACTTGTACTTCATAAGTGGCTTGAAAGAATTATTAAAAAGCTGCTGTGTGGAATCCTATACACTCATTATTGTTGTATTTTAAAATGCCTCTGTGTGTTTTTGGAAGAAGAAAGTCTTACTAAATATTCTGCCAGTTGTCTCTGCAAGACCTCAGTGCAGAGGCCCTTAGGCTGAGAATGTCCATTTGCAGCCAGAACACTTCCCATACCCTCTGAAGGTACTCCTAGGTTAGACAGGATACTAATAATGTACTAGAATTTCAGTAGTGGCTCACATTTCCCTTACAGATATCCTGTGGCACTGTCTGGAAATCTATGCCACAAATTAGAGGTTTCTGTATTCCCAGATGTTAGCCTAAACTATGATTGCATGCATAGGCTTTGCCTTTAAAAACCAAATGGGAATGTCTTAAATTTCCCCATAAGTTATTATCCCAAGAAATCAGGTGGCAATGGGCTTCCACAGTTTGCCATTTGAAATTTCTGACTTGAGTCCTGTGCTATTCAGCTTTTTAACCCAGCGTAGTTCTGGCAATTATAAAACTGTCTTGTCTCATTCACGTAAATCATTAAAAGAGCCCTTTCCTGCCACTGCTGCAGTGGACAATTCACCAGAGGTTTTCTTCCAATTACATGGCTCACTGGGCCCTCCGTATTTTAAATACCCTCTCATTTTCTCATTTTTCCTTTGTTCTAAGTTGTCAGTATTGCCACTCAGTGAAGTCAAGTTGTATCAGGAATCATAGTAGCTATTGCCAAAAGATTTTTGTGCTTTTTTGAAATGCTGAAGTCTGAAAATCAATTGGTTTCAAAAGGGGATAACAGAGGGGGTTTTTGTAATTCTTCACCTCCTGGCAGGGATTCTGTGCGGTTGAACTCTGATTTTTATGTAGCTATAAATGTAGTTACTCAGCAACACAGCCTGAGACTTACCCTTTAATTTTTTTCAGTGTTTATTGCTCACAAGTGCAGTGTAAGGTTTTGTTTTACTGGGTACTGTGCAAATAAAGTCCGGGCTCCACAAATGTCCCCCTCCATGCCCTGCCAGTGAACAAGCATTCTAGCAAGGGCTGGAAAAACATAAGCTGTGAATCTAAATTGCTCCCTAGTAAACTGGCTAAATTCCCCTCAATGTCAAACAATCAAAAGGTTTAGGAAATATTTGTACAGTCTACACGTCAGTGGGTGTTATTCACCTAGAACTAATAGCTCATCAGCTAATAGCTGAATAGATCTCTGCTCTTCTTTAGAAGATTCTCTTTCCAGGGTGACAGAGCAGAGTGCAATACTTCTAACATCATTAAAGTGTTATATTTAATCAGAACATTTATAACAAGAATAAAGGTGAACATCCTGAAGAAGAATCCTTAATTCTAAAGATTTTTATTACTGAACTGCTTTTGAAATGTACTTCATGGGGAGGGATGGTTCTACAGGTGGATTTCTGAGGCATTCAACTGCCTTCTTGGAAGGGAGTTCTCAGTGCCTTTCCATGAGGGATGGGGCCTTTTTTGTGACTGCTGTAAGTCATGGGCTGTTGCAGAGTTTTACTAAACAGAGTCCTTTGGGGCACACGGTGATTTTTTTCACCATGTTGACTGTTGCCCCATTTCACAGGCTGTGTCTGGGCTCTGGATTACATGGCACTAAAAAGAGTGTTCAGCTTCAGACCTGCCTGCAGGTTAGTGTGTAAGGGCTAACAGCAGGGTAGCAGGATCACCTCTTGGTGATCAGTATCCTAGACTGGCTTGTGCAGCATCTAGAAATTACTGCTGTTGTCTGCATCTCCAGGGCTCTATTTAAATCAGTTTGGTGCTATTTCCAAGTGTGGGACACATACATTGTGTGCTGATTTGGCATACTTTCTCACATTACTTTCAAGCTCCATTCTCTTCAGGACAACAAAAATGCTTTGACTTATTCTGTTGTCAGGAAACTGAAAATCAAATTTGCAGCATTTTTTCTCTGGGACTGGAGGGAAAAACTTCTGTTTTCTTCACATGAGGTTACGGATGTAATTGAATTGTCCTACCCTGTAGGATTGCTCTTTTTTTCTCTTTCTAATAGTTGAAGAAAGTCAGCTGCCTACATAGAGTCCAAATGAAACTCTCACAAGTCCTTGACAAGTGAACTTTATTATGGAGATGGAAACCTGCCAGCAAGAAGTCAGGGTTAGCCAATATAACTTTGTATGAAGTGTTAGAGTCACCTTTACAGCAGTTGGGATCTATGTTTCGGATTCTAAGAGGAACATGATTCTTTCTTAAAAGAGAAGAGCAAGGGCTCTACACAGAAGCAGCCAATTATGCAGTTTGCTTGAAAATGAGCCAATCACTCATTTTAATGAAGTGAATTTCAACTGGATGTAAATATGTCCTTGACATTTTTGGTAGCAGTGACATTATCTGAGCAAGTACATCTATCTCTGCAGGGGAAACACTAAGCAGGGTGCCTTGCTAGCAAAACCGGTGACAACTTATTAGATATTTTCAGAATCCAGTTTTCCTCAGTTCTGTAACTTTGTGCAGAGTATTTGAAGCAAAGAAGCTGCAATAGATGAATGCAAAGCTACAAGGTTCAGAAAACAGCTGTAAGAATTGATGATAAAGTAAAAAACACTGTTTCCTTAATAGCATTGTTTATGCCCGAGATTTGTGGTATAGAGGACATCTGACAACATGACCACACTGGGACTTTGTTCAGCAGTGTTATCTCTAGAAGTGTCTGAAATTCATTATGTCAGTTGGTGAACACCATATCTTTTCTCCTCTTTCCTAATTGTTTTTTTTTCCCCTTAATTTCAGGTGTTCAGAATATTCTTCTAATTTAGAGATAGTTCTAATTTTAATTAAAAAATAACTTTTTTTTCAGGGAACCCCAACTATTTATTCATTATAAAACAGAAATCTCAGTAAAGTCAGCTTTCTTGTACTAAGTGCTATAAAATTATCTGCTAAGGGACAGCTATAAGAACACATGCCAGGGTTTCAGGTGTATTTTGACATTTAACTCAGATTGAACACGCCAGGAAATAGATATTTAAAATATACCTTAATTCAACCTGACAACCCATGAAAAGGTTAGGGGAATAGAAGGAAAGATTCACTAGCTGCATTTTACAGATAAGAATTAGAGACAGAGAGTTCAGTGTTGTGCTGCTTGTTTTGAAACTATCTCAAAGACTTAGATGTATGGTATATAGGTAACAGCATATCAGAATGGCTTTTTCCAAGAGGAAGTTCAGCTTTCAAAAAAATGCAGGTTTCTTGGGGAACTGATTTTACACATCCAAGTCTTTTTTTTTTCATTAGGAAAGAGAGAAAAACTGAGCCAGTTTTGGCTGTGATACATTGGGATCTTTATTTGTTATGTTCTTTGGTGTCATTAAGTTCTTTGGTGATGTTTCATCTCAATTTTTTACAGTGAGAACAATCATTTGCTGGAACAACTTCCCCAGGGACTTGGTAGAGTTCCATCACCGGAAGTTTTCAAGATGTGATTGAGCAGGGTGCCATATAATCTCATCTAGGCTTCCTTTTCCACAAAATGTTGGACTAGATGATTTTTCAAGGTCACTTGGAACCTGGGCTGTTCTTTGATAAACAACAATTTTTTTTCATAAATATATACACCACTCCATCTTTAGAAGAGATGGATTCCTTGCACCTGCTGCAACAATTGGAAGCAACACCTCACACTTTCCTTTGATTTACAAATTTCATTTATTTGGGGCAGTTTATATTTATTTGCTCTAGTTTAGATTCCAGTTTGGTTTTGCTAATTGAGTAACTGTTCTCTCTCCCTTTGTTTAAACTTTGAGATGTTTTCAGCATTTATTAGCAATACCTGTCAGTGTTTTCTAGGTGTAATGTAGTCTTTTTGCATTCTCTGATAATTCAAATTTTTAAAATTTGCAACATTTTAGAGCAAACTGATTTCACATGAATCAAGTGATTTTTCAAAAATTAAATATGTCATATCAACTCAGTTTAAAGTACCTGTCTGCATTTGACTAGTGTTTCATTTACCTATGGAAGATTTTTTTTCCAAATTCAGTTTCTCCTTTAAGCTGTGCTCCCAGATAAAAATTAAATATTCCTGTAATTCATTGCAGATATCTTCAAATCAAATAGTGTTTCATTACTAGAGGCACATGTCTCTGCATGTGTTCCAGAAAAAAATACTTTGACCAGGATGAAGGTAAGGAAAAGGAGGAGAATAGTTTAAGTTGGAACAAACTTTCAAAGGTTATCTAGTCTAATTCTCCTGCAATGGCAGGGCTTTGTTCCACTTGACCTCAACTGTTTTCAGGGATGGGTCATCTACAACATCTCCAGTCAACCTGTTCCAGTGGAATGGAATTTTTTCAGAATGGAAAAATTTGCCATTGTTTTTCATCTTCAGGTTATAAGGTTGTTCCCGATATTTGGACTCTTTTGACAATTTTTTTATTCCTACATGGTGAGTTACTTGGACAGTAGAATCTGTGAACAAGTTTTCCTGTGAAACATATTATTTTCCTTGATGATCACCTAAACTGGTGGACACAGTTTTCATCTCTTCTCTCCCTCTGAAGACTCTGGCACACATCGTATGCTTTTTATAAATCCTTACACAGCAGAAAATATAACACTACAGCTTATTTTCAATGTTTGACGTGTAATTCCTCTAATGACTGCTCTACTTGTAAGTGTGGATTGAACGAACTTACAAAGATCAGAGACTACAATTTACTTGATACCTGTGTTCTTCATTTTAGGCCTGTGTCACATCACAAGTATCTCACAGACTCAGAGGCTGCCCCATGTCCTGTGGCAAATGGGGTCATATCTAGGAAGGTTATGATAATATCAGTGTTTTGGAAAGGGTATCAACTTTTTAAACAAAATAGCCAAACATGGTCAGCCTCAAGGACATTTCTAAAGCTACAAAATTCTGTTTGCTGCTGATTTTACTTACCTCTATCACAAAGTGGATGCAACTGGCTGTGGCATTGAGGGGAACATATCCTCCCTTTCACCTTGCCAAGCAGCCCACTGTGTTGTAAGATGACTCAAATGGAAAGCATCTTATTTCCTAATCAAATTTTCTTGTGGAATAGCAACCCTGATCTCCTTCTAAAAAAAAAAAAAAAAAAAAGGCAGAATTATTTCTTTGAAACAAATATGGAAAGGTTGGTGGATTAGGTCTGGGCTGGAAACCCTCTTTCCAGCTTCCTTCCCGTACAAATCTGTTTCCAGAGCTACATGGCAGAAAGCCCAGAAGCTCAGTCTCGAACAGCAAGATTTCCAAGGTTTTCCATTTGGCAGAAAATTTGCCTGGTTTGCATTAGAGTTTGCATTTTAGGCAGATATAAAAAATTTTGGTTCAGGCTTGCTTGTTTTCTATTTTTCAGATCAGACAATCAGAAAATACTAGTGTCTTATTGAAAAACCATGTTTGCACCTCATTGCACTCTGCCGTAATTAACAAGGTAGAAAATTCTAACATAAATGAGATGACTTGCCCAAGCCAAATGGCCACTTTTCTCTCGATCCTTTCTCACCACCTGACTTATGGAAACCCACTCTTTGGACAGCCTTTATCTGAGCATCTCCCACTGGCTCACTGGCACCAAGCCTGAGATATACTGCACATTTAACTCCATTGTGGTAGTTCATCTTAATAGGACACTTAGATTGGTCTAGTTTGACAATTAAAAAGTAGAGGTAGTCAAAGATAGTGTAAATTTGGAAGACTAAGCAATTTCTCTGAAGTAAAATCAGGTTGATATTGCTTTCAAATACACAGAATAGCATATTGTACAAACTGAAAGCAATTTATCTGAAAACTGCATGTAGAAAACCCTGAGATACTGGTAATAAAAAAATAAATCTTAGGCATCACATTCTTTTATTGATCAAAAAAAATCCATGAGTGGTTTTTAAGCATTTGACCAATGTTCACAATAATTTATAACAATATCATGTGCGCAAATGTATCAGTAAAACTCTCTTCAAATGTTCACTACTTCTAAATCAGTAATTACAATTTATGTTTCATAACCTGAAGCATGTTGCAGTGTTTTTCCCTTCCAATTCACTTGGCTGATCAGTCTATATAAGTGAATAATCATGCTAACACATAATTATGTCCATTTACCATTTTTTCTCCAAAAAAAATCCTTATAAAGAAAACCTTACTTTTGTGGAGGTTACCCTCCAAGTTGAACAATATTAGTCAGAAATGGCTACAGAGGATGCTTGATCTTTATTTGAATAAATGTTCCCAAACACATCTTTGTGCAATACTATTATTTCCATGCCAATGTAAGTTTCAGGGTTGATTAACATGCAGCACCTGAGGTTTAATGCCCTTTTTGTCAATTTGAATTTCTTTGCTACTGAGTTTTAGATTGGGAATATTTTTTGCCTTTTAATTAGATCTTTAATATGAGGAATAGAACAACCTGGCAGAATACAGTCAGAATTAGCAAAAGTAAACACAGAAAACATTACATGTCCTAGCTTCTGGAAAAAAGAATGATCAGAAATGTGATTTGATTTGCTACATGTGCATGACAAATTATGGATCAGCAAACTATGTTGGCTTCTTCTGATCTATACCATGTATGTTTTCACTCACTTTAACGTCAGGATTTTTTTTTCAGAAGAGCGAACTAGCAAAGACCCTTTGATCACCTGGGAAGGGCTTGTAGTAGCCATCCAATAATTTAAAATGTAATTGTTTTGCTGGAATATCTTTCCCAGATGTACTGCAAAATAGCCTTTGTTTTTTAATCTTTTGCTGTAAGAGGCTTTTCAAGTTCTTAAATGACCAAGGTGTGGTGCGTCACTAGCATCTATGATTGGAGTAGAACAGCATGGCACAGGCACCTGTGGCAAAGATGTTATGAAGGCTTTGAGTGTTTATCTGATGCATCTAGTAGAAGCATGTAATCACCACAGACACCTTCTGTAGTCAAACAGAGAAAGACAGAAACCTTCCCAGTTGCTGAACCAACGACTCTGCTTTGTGTCCATTGCCCTGCATGCTTTGCTTCAGAGCAATCCACTGCCTTCACTATCATGCTGGCTGTGAATTTCAATTTTATTAAAAAAGTAAATTTGTCTTGGAATCAGCTGGGATCCTGCAGAAACCCTGCAAGGGGTGCAGACGTTAAGCACTGAGAACAGAGGCAGTTGGCAATGAGAGGAGTCACAGGGTGAGGGTTTCAGATGGCAATGCTGGGGGGTTGCCACTACTCTCTGACAGCTGAACACTGCATAAGCTGTTATGAGCGAAATTTGCTTCGTGCTACACTACCACAGCACAAATGCTGTTTCTTCACATCAACATCAGAACAGAAAAACAAAGCAGAGAGACATGCACAAGTTGCAATGTACTCTATTATAAAGATCTCTATTTTTACTGCTAATAATGAAACAATGTTCTCCATATAAATGCCTCATCAACCTATTATCCAAGGCAAGGGGCAAGTTCATGTAACCTGGAAATCATGTTATTTCAATAATAGCTGGGGATGGTTGAATGAAAACACTTTAATGGTGCAGAGGGAAATGTCATGACAACAATCACTAATGCAGTCTTCACTGTATTAAGCCAAAAGGTATGCTGGGAAAGGAATATGCTCAATATGCTGCTAGGCACACCCAGAGCTACAAGCAGCAATCTTTATTTAAAGTAGTTTTTAAGGGTGACATTTATATATTATTTTTAACTCGACATTTAATTAAAAAAAATCCAACATATTTTGCAGATAAGTGAGGGCTTTTGCCTTTTTCTTTTTTTTTTTTTTTTAATACAAAACTTTTGGACCCCAGATGACACAAGTTCTATTTCTATGGCTAGAATTTGTATTTTAAATGTTTATAATCCTGTATAGGTTTGGTTCATATTTCTGAAATTCTCATTACCAGAACCTGTAAACCAAAAAATTAGTAATGAAGAAGAAAATCTGGAATACTTTGGCTTTGATTTTGCTCTCTGGGACTCAGTATTTTATCCTCATTTACACCATTTTTTCCCCTTTATGATTCTGTTTATTGCTGTCAAAAATGCATTTTGGAGTTACTTTGAGGATGCTGGAACATGCAGACAGGTTCTTACCGTTCCACAGCTTGAGCTGGTCCATGGTTTCTTTACAAAGGTTTATGTGGCACACCTAGGACCCAGTTTTTCTCTCCCATGAACCCATGCTCTTCCCAACAACAATAAAGCTCTGAAATTCTGTGTATGCACCTGGTTACAGGAAAATCCTGTTGGATTTTTCAGTCTACTGTGTCTGTACCATGCCCTCTACCTACAGTAGTAATCACAGAACCATAGAATATTCCAGGTTGGAAGGGACCCACAAGGATCATCAAGTCCAGCTCCTGGCCCTGAGCAGGACTATCCCCAGGAGTCACACCATGTGCCCGAAACCACTGGTCAAACACTTTGTGAACTCTGTCAGGCTTGGTGCTGTGACCACTTCCCTGGGGAGCCTGTTCCATTGCCCAACCACCCTTTGGGGGAAGAACCTTTTTCTAATATCCATCCTAAACCTTCCCTAACACAACTTGAGGCCATTCCCTCAGGTCCTGTCACTGGTCACCACAGAGAAGAGACCAGTCCCTTCTCGTCCCCTCACAAGGGAGTTGTACTTGCAATGAGTTCACCCCTCAGTGTCCTCTTCTCCAGGCTGAACAGAACAAGTGACCACAGCCACTCCTCATATGGCTTCCCTTCAAAGCCCTTTACCACTTCTGGCCAGCTTCAACTCCAGCTGAACTTTGGCCACACCAATTTTCTCACTACAGCTGTAAGAAGCATCTCTGTATTATTTCCATATCACTTAACCTTGCTTCCACTAGGCACACACCTTCCTTTTTTACCTTATTTCCAAGAGAAGATCCCTGCTCAGCAGAGCTGGCCTTCTGACTCTCCTACCTGACTTCTGACATTTGGGAATTGCCTGCTCCTTTGCCCTTAGGAGGTGATGTTTGAAAAGTGACCAGCACTGATGGACCCCAGCACCTGCAAAAACATGTCCCAGTAGATCATACTTACTAATTCCCTGAGAAGTCTGAAGTCTGCTCTCCTATGTCCAGAGCTGAAGTTTTCCTGGCACTTTTCCTTCTCTCAAGAGAGATTTTAAACTCCATCACTTCATGGTCACTGTAGCCAAGATGGCCACCCATCTTCACTCTGCTCATGAGATCCATTCTGTTGACAAGCAGCAGATCAAGGAGAGCATCTTTCTGAGTTTGCTCCCTTAGGACCTGTTCCATAAAGTTGTCATCCAGGTTTTTTAGGATCTTCTGGCCCAAGCTGTACCAGCTGTGTGATGGTCCGTGTTAATTTCTGTCAAGTTGAAGTCCCCATAAAGACAAGGGCAGTTGGTTTGGAAATGTCCTTTAGTTCCTCAAAGAATAATTTGTTGTCATCATCATCCTGGCTGGGAAGTCTATAGCAGACATCCACATTATTTGTTTGCCCCTTGATTCCCATCCAGAGGGTCTCAACTGTTCCATTGCCAGCTGTGAGCTCCATACATTCTAACCCTTCTATTACACACAGTAATATGTATTACACCCCTCCACCTCTTCTGCCCTGTCTATCTCTCCTGAAGAGCCTGTAATCATCCAACAGGGCACTCCAGTGGCAGGTCTCATCCCACCAGGTTTCACACATGCCAGTGATGTCAAATCTCTGGGACTGGGCAACAGCTTTGAGCTCCTCTTGTTTGTTCCTCATGTTGTGTGCATTGGTGTAGACACATTTCAGGTGTGGTACATTGTAGCCAAAACCTCATGAGACAGATTGAGGGATCCCATTAGTGTTCATTTTCTCGTGTTTTGGCACACCATCACATCACTCATAACTGGAGAGCCTGATTTTGTCCCCTTCCCCTTTCCAAGCTAGTTTAAAGCTCTGTCAACAAGCCCCACTAGCTCCTGCGCCTGAACTACTTTTCCCCTCTGAGAAAGATGCATCCCATCACGTGTCAGTAGACCAGATGTTGAATAGATCATGCATGGTCAAAAGATCCAAAATTTGTATGATTGCACCAACTTCAGAGCCACTCATTGACCTGATGGATCTGCCTATTCTTATCAATATTATTCCTCGATATCAAAAGAATCAAGGAAATCACTACTTGTGGTCTCAATCCCTCTACAACTGTCTCAGGGCCCTGAAGCCTCTTTTGATTGCCCTTAGACTTCTATTCATTGTTTTGTCGCTGCCAGTTTGAATAATCAATGCCATATAATAATCAGAGGGCTGTATTGGGCTGGAGACTTTTCCAGTAACGTCCCTTACCTGAGCCCCTGGGAGACAACAGACTTCCCTGTGAGTTGGGTCCAGTCACAATATCAGGCCATACATTCCCCTTGGAAGGGAGTCTCCTATTACAACTACACTTCTTTTCCTCTTGGTAGAGGTCTTGTATCAGGGTACAGGCGGTGTTGTTTTAAGAGGCCCCATTACCCCAGAAGGACTTTTGCCCACTTCATCAGTTGTCTGACCTTCTAATTCCAGAGCCTCATACCTGTTGTAGGAGGTACCAGGCCTACCTGTCAAATTTTTAGAAGGAGGAGGAACCTTCATCTTTGTACGTGCAGTGACCCACTTCCAGCTATCATCTTTAAAAGACCCTTGTCTAACTGCCCTTTGACTTATTACCCTGTAGAGTTCTGAGTCCACCTGCTTCTCCACTGCAATGGAGGTTGAGACTCCTGAGAGTGTGGAGATTGTAGCACCTCTGAATATGATCGGTCCCTCTCTCACTCATTCACTCAAATCCTACACAGCCTGTTCACTTCCTTCCATTGCTCCTTCACCTGGTGACACAGCTCTTTTCAGTACACCTTCTGCAAAATAATTCACCAAGAGGCAGCAGGCACTTCTGACAACTTGTGACATGGAGAGCTGTGTCTGCCATCAGCAGGCGTGCCTGGCTGGAGGCCTCTGACACGGCTGGTTCAGTGACTCCTGCAGCTACAGGGGATTGAGCTTTATGGCACATCAATGCCAGAACTAAGGAAGCTTAAACTAATGTGCTAATAAGACTGAGCTGAAAGGATCTCTTTGATTTTCCTTACCAGCTACTGTTTGCTGCTTCTGTTGGCTACTCCCGGATGACCAGAGAGGAGCCCTTCCTGTTAGAACTCCTGTGCAAACTGCTGTACCACACCCTCACTGTCGTACCACACCCTCACTGCTGTGCCACTGAAACAAGAGCAAGAGCACAAAAGAGTTAACTTAGTTGGTAAAACACCTTGCTTTGCTAAACCGAGAGGAAAAAAAATTGCTTAATGTTTACTCTTACTCTTTCGCTAGAAGAACACGGAAGAATTACTGGTTAATACCTTATTCTGTTCGGTCTACTGGACCTAATCTTAGAAGAATCAACCTAGTGGTCATAAATTAAGAAAAGGTATACCATTGAATAGGGTAGAATGACTTTAAGCCAGTAGTTTTTGCAGGCTTCAATAATCAGGTCACTAACAAAGGGAATGGAGAAGGTCAAAGTGAGGTAGAAGAGCGGATGACCCCCAGAGTGAGGCTGAATTGCAGAAAGGACCACCCAATGTTGATACCAAGAGAAGAATCTTGAAGGTTCTGCCCCAAGCTCCCCCTAGACTCTGCTTACCATTAATATGTAGGATTAGATTATGTAACCATGTTAAGATGTTGCAATCATGTATTTTGAGTATAAATTGTCTTATTTCACACCTGTTGAGTTAAGCAAGTTTGTCCAGTGCGAACTGGCTTGCCTCCAACATTGTCAATAAATACCTTGCTGCTAAAAGAGCCAAAAGTCTCTCAGCAGTTCCCTTTATTCCGAGGTTTTCCAGCAGCTTCACGCCCCCACCACCGTGCTACGCCCCTGTTTGCCTGACCTTGCTCACCACACTCCAGGTTACTTGCACTCCCTGGAGCCATTTAAAGGTCCCCCAGTTGCTCTTAGCACTGTTCCCCTCCTTGCCTGCTTGTCTGCTGAGGGTTTCCAGCTCCTCACGAGGCTCCTACTTGGTGCTACCTCACCAACTGAGGCCTTACCAGCGTTTAGTACCGGTAGACAATTTGAATGTGGAAGAATGATGGATTTTTTTTTAAATTACATGAAGTATTGTATTTAGAAAAGAAAGAAAGCTTGTGTTAGAGTTAAGCAAGATACTGTAATCTAGAATAACTCTTATGAGCTCTTTCGGAAGGACAAGCTGTGCTGAACTAAAATGGGTAGATGTGGAGGCTGAATTGCCACAAAGTAGGCGCAAATATGAGAGCTTGCAGTTTACAGAAGAGTCACTCAGGCACAAGCACTGCTTCACATCCCGTGCTCTGTGTGTTTGGTGTGTTTGTGCTCCTGCCTCAGGGCAGCAGTGGCCATGCAGCAGCTGCGTACCACCGCGCTCCCCTACGGGTGAGGGGGTGATTTTTTAGCATCTACTAACTAGTTCTCTCAAAACTGAGATTGCCACCTCGACCTCAGTAAGCAGTACTTCTAGGCAAACCCTTCTTACACTGCTGCGAACCAAGCCGTGAAAACGCATATGTCTTCTTAATTCTCTCTCGAGGTGGTGGCACGCAGCTAATACACTTGAAAGAAGGATTTTAGTGAAATGCCAAGTGGCTGGCACTTGTCTAACCTATTACTTTTAAACACTACAGGTTAATGTCTTTGATTGGAAAGCTTTGAAATTCACTTCTCAGAGAGCTCCCGGTGGCAATCAGTACAAAAGTGAAAACCACCCAGCTTGTCTCTCCTGAGAGCCTGACATGAAGCAAAAATATGCCCTGAAGTCTGCCTGTGTAAGAAGGAGTGAACAAGGTAAATATTCATGTTCTGTCTATAGTTTCTTTCAGCAAACTAATAATTCTCTTTAACAAAAAGTTATGTTTAGATGTCAAAAGCAAAAGCAGAATCTGTCTTTAAAATGAAATTGAAATTTGCGTGAAGTTTCTGTTCAGCCGCAGCAAGAGGAGTAACCCTATGACATTAGGAATAGATTCTTTCCCAACCAAATCCAAAATAAATTCCTTAGAGTGTTGTTAAAATGAGAGTTTGGAGGAAAAAATATGACTATACACCAGATTAATCTCAGTCTGTAGTGCAGACATTTCTAAGTACTGTGAAATTAAATTATGGAAGGCTAAAATATTGCATGAATGATAATTAATACATATTTTAAATATCCTGCAAGTATGTTTCATGACATGAACCACGTTGTTGAGATTTCAAGTTAAAATGATTATCCTGTTTTTTCTCTTTATACTCCATCTTCAATACAAAGTAATTAGCTTTACCTTGCTTGCCCTTTTTCTAAAAGCTTTGAATGGAGAGTTCTGTGCTTAATGTCTGGATATAAAATGTTATGATGATTGAGACTGTATTTCCAGATTTCTTTAGAGTAACTCTTACAATATGTTGGCAAGATATTAAAATATCACTTAGCTAGATGGAACATTGCCCATTATTTAGAAGCCTGTATAACTGATTTTTTTTAATCTGGGGTCAAGTCTAAAATTCCTGGTACCCATGACAAACCCAAATATTTTACATCCATCCATTGCATCCTCTGTACAGGTACTCCTGAAACCTTTATAATGATGGCATTATGGTCACATCAAGAAAACTCCAAGCTGTGAATGGAAATAAGTGTAAGAGGAATTTACAGTCCCTAAAATAGAGTATGTTTTCTAGAGACAAACTTATTTAAGAAACATAATTATTAACATCAGGTGAACCATATTTCAGCCATGTAGGTGTTCTGCAGATACAAGATGTTTTACTTTTATGTCAGTAATTGTCTATCTGGAGCCACACATTTCCTTTATGTACACAAAATGAAAGTGCTTCCTCTTTCTATCTCAATCACCACTTATATCCCTGGTCATATTAAAACTACAAATAGAATTAATCATGCTCCTGATGAGAGGAAATGTGATGGCGATAATTACATCTCCATTGAATTTTTGTTGCTTTTCTAGAGAGAAAAGAAATTGAGTGACAACCTAAATGCATTGTAACAATGCACTGAGAAAATAAATGCAGATGACATGTTATCCACAACAAATGTACTGTACATAATGGGTAGGATTTAAACACTTCCTAGCATATCAGTTAGAACTTGTCACAATTTTGGTCCCACATAGCTGAGTTAGGCATATGACATCGTACCTGATGGACATAAATATGTGTTGGAAAGGAATGTCAGACACTCACACACCTACAAATCTGTCAGTGGGAGCAGATTTCAGAATTATCTAATCTGAAATATCTAAATCCAGGGAGAATCATCATTTTGGGAAGACATTCACATTTTAAGATATATGAGATACCTGCCTTTCCCTTCAAGGAGAGTGTATTGAGGTGAAAAGTTATCATACACCTGTCTGCCTTAAAGCAAAAGTGAATGTGAACTTAACACTGCTTTCTGGTTACAGTGCAATCTGCCTTCATCTGTTCTTACTCAGTATTTAATATTCTTCACCTGATTTTAAAGCTACATACTCCATTTAGAATATTAGTGCATGCATTTTCTTGGCTGCTTCCCAGGGAAGATTCTGGTGATAAGGAACAAATGAGGAATTGATGATGGATTCAACAAATTTACAGACAATGCAGATGTGTAGTAAGTAAGTTGGAATTGCTTTATTTACATTTTACTTTAATTTTAATGAGTTAAGTCTTATAGTATACAAACGTTGGTACTATGAAAAGAGTAAGAAGAACCATAGATTGAAAAAGCAAAGAGAAGCACTTCACTTTGATAATCACAGGTTAATGGTAAGGAAAACTCATATTACTATGGATTTCTTTCTAGGTTTCAGTTTTATGGCTGACTTGTCACCTTCTAACTTTGTCATAGTTTTGGCCTAAGTCCAGGAGTCCTGTTCTCTTTCTAACTGCTTGAACATTTCTTTCTCCTCAATGGTTGAAGCACTTTTTGAATGTTTATGTCTTTCATTCTCTGTAGGGATGTTTAGAAATCTGCATTTTCCTGGATGGACAGAGACAGCAGCTAGCCAGGTACCAGAAAGAAACTGAGAATTTGTGATTTGATTAACTGTGTACAGAAACTAGAAGAGGTGAGAAAGGAGGAGAGGAGATAAGGGCAGCAGAAGCTGAGAGAAAATATCGAAGATGCAAAGAAGAAAGCAGTATTCAAGGAAGAGGAAAGTATCCTTCAGTACCATGGCTCAGAAGACACCTAAGCCAATGCCAATCTTTCCAAGTATGGCACATAGGAGGTAATTTAATGAAGCAGGTGGCTGCAATAGAACTTTTGTATACACTGGTCTTAAGTGCTTATATACTTACCACTTTGGACACAGGCATTAGATCCATTTCAAAGGTTTTATGAATATGATTGACTGAAAGCTGGCTGATACTCTCTGGCACCTTGGTTAGTCAGATCTTCTCTCATTTTCCTGTATGTCTGTACACTGGATACCAAAATACCTTACAGATGAAGTTTCAGGTGGTTTAGAAGGAAAGAGTTAATGCTCTAGGCCCTCATTGGGATTTGTGTCTTCAGTGTTTCGCTGCTCTCACCAGTCCTGTGATCACAGTACAGCTGAAAAATATGTGCTTGTTTTTGCTGTACAAACAATGAACATTAACTACAGTAGATTGAAACATATAAAAGATGCACAAAATGCATCAACACTTTCTCCATGCTGAATACTTAATGCTGCCAAAAGTAGAAAATGAGAAGTGTCAGCACTTCTAGCTGTCATCCCCTGGCTCTAGTGAGCAATACTGACATTTTTCTGGATGCTAGTTCCTACTTTCCTATATTCCTATACTGTTCCTAAGAAAACTGTAAAGCTACACAGTCCAAGTTAAAAAATGCAAGTTCAGTGGAAGTTGTCTACTTCCCTGCCTCTTCTCCAGCTGCTTCAGGCATGAGAGCTCTCAAGTACAACTGTCTCATTTAATTTCTGAGTTACACCCTGCAATGATAGTCTTGATAAGTGTCACACAATGGCAAGATAAAGCACCACCGAACTGGATTTAGCAGATTTTTCTGATTACAATGCAGGATCATACATTCCAGCAACAAACTAAAATATTTAAAAGGGCGAGAAAAGTTCATTGAATGAATATGGGGGTTTTTGTTTGTTTGCTTGTTTTAAAGTTATGGGAAGGAGATGAGTGTCTGAATGTTAAGTGTAAGCTAGTATCATTGTAGTGACTTCAGTAAAACTGTTGTCAGTTGTGAAATCAAAATCAGCTGCTACACTTGGAAAGGCATTTATACATCTGGTCCCCATTAAAGAAAAAAAGACGCCTAAGTGCTTTGGGTTTTAAAAACTGAGTTAGTTCTGAAGAGGCAGTGCCTTTTCAAAGTACTTTTACTTTCATGAGGTGGATCCAGTACAAAGCAGTGGAAAAGCAAGTTTTGAAAATCAGTATTGCAAACTGCAGGTACATTAGCTTTAAGTGTTTTCCTCTAATTTAGATGTTTTTAGGACAGTGACTTTTTTTTATCTTTAAAGGGAAAAAAATGCCAATTGGGATTTAAACAAGTTTATTTTTATTATACATTTCACAACAAACACATTTAGCAATCCTTTTCCATTATCTTGCCTGCAGTCTTCGAAAGTCACATGGAGAGATGTTCCAGACTTGTACATACACATACATGCGTATTGCCTGTCAAATAGGCCTCCCTACTGTGTTCATTGGTAGAGTGCTGGTTTCTGTGTTTCCCAGTTGTCATTAATGGTCTAAATGTATGTGTCTTGTCAAAAAGTACTTCGATTCCTCTGTACTTATGTTAAATTACTGCTCCTTTCTTAACTCTGTACAGTAAGTGATGCAAGTAGATAAGGGACTGATTTGCTTTCCAGCTCCTGTCCCTTTCCACCCCCACACAATTCACTGCAGTCATTATGATATGCAAAGCCAGTACTATCCCAGGCATCACGGTGGAACAATGGGAAACTTTTCAGAAAGTAAGTACATAGCAGAAAATTACCAAAGTGAGCTTTCTATCTGGAGAGGCTTTGTGATTATAGCACATTCTTGAAAGTGTTAGGAAGACGCGTATTTACCCACAGTATGTCAGCCTTCCCATCAACAATCCTGTTATTTATTGTCTTTCCCATTGCCTGGTGTGTTCTTCATGTACTATGATGTCCTCTCAAATTCATGCTTACAAATCCAAGTTTATTATTTAAATAAGTTTTGAACTTTACTTAAAATTTAGCTTAGAAGACTTAGAATCTAAGAAATTAATCTTAAGGAAAAAGTTTTCAAGAGGGAGCTCATTATCAAGCTTGTGGCTTTCCACTTAAACGTGAACCTGCTGGACCCGTGATCCATACAGAAATGTACAGTAATCTAATTTCTTTTGAAATCAATGACATGAGGTGTTTTAATATCTTTTAAGGTCCTGTCCTCTAATACTAGGCAATACTTGTTGGCTGTTTTTTGCTGAAGGCAAGCCAACCTTTTCCCTTGTAATTTGGTAGCTTGGAGCGCTGTAATATGACTGCTTTCACAGTTTGCATTGCAGAACTCCCAAGGCAGCAACCTCTTCACTTCTTATTGAAGCTCTGCAGAGAAGATGTTTGATTACTAGCTGAGATGACATGTTCTTCCTAGTAACAACTCTTGTTGCTTCCTAGACAGACAGAACTAGTAGTACCTGATACTGGATGTTGCTGAAACAGATCTGTAAAGCAGAAGAGTGTCCAAGAAGGGGAGAATGAATAACGCTGCTACAAATCTAGGGAATCTGCATTTCCCAGACTGCTGGCAGTTAGCCTGCATATTATATGCAGCTGACTGACAACCACAGGCATCATCTCGTTTCATAATAAATAGAAAACTTGGAAGTTTTCTGTTTAATTCAGGTCATTAAATCATCTCGTTTCTGAACAAAATAAGATACCCTCCAGGTCTCCTGGTGTAAAATTACATTAGCTTAGGGTTTTTTCATTTAATTGCAACTTTCACATTAAAACATGAGGTCTGAGAATCTAGCTTTTGTTGCCTGTGCATGATTTAATTTTAGTTACTAACATGCCATGCTATGTCAGACCTGTAAGGCAAAAACATGTGTTTTGCTATGGAAACAGATATCAGCTTCAGTTTTTCAGATTGTAACGGATATTCAAGAAAGGGGGGACAGTGGAATTTTAATTGCTGTTGATGCTATTTTGTGCTGGTCAGATCAAGACTACGAGTGTAAGCTGCCACAAAAGATGTCTTTGTTTAAAATATATTTCCGTTGTCATTAGTGTTACTGCATGCTTTCCACAGAGCCCTTCAGGATGATTACAGCTATAACAGTCTGAGCCCTGATTTGCCTTCTTTATTCCCTTCACCTACTCTTCTGTCTCTTCTCATTTTGTTCATCGTCAACTGCTTGGAAATTTTCTGACTCTGAAGGGCTGGCTCCAGCTGGGCGGTGTGTGGTTACAACAAAGGAACTCCTCTGTATCTAGTTCACCTAACATAGTTAATGCTGCTCTCTTTAGAAACAGCAGTGAGCACTGCAGCTTTGAACTCTGTTTTGGGAGGTCTGTCTTTTAGCTAGTCACATGTCCTTATCCTGTTTATCCCTGCATATTATTGGGTTATTTCAAACCTGTGTACAAGTACATGTGACTCAAGTATTTGAAGATCTATTGTTTTAGCACTACCACTTAGACACTAAAGTTGTGATTTGTGATTATTGCTTTCTTAAGCATGGTGAGTTAATAACAGGAAAGCTATCTTCTGGTACACATTGTGTACTACTTAGTATCATGCACTTTAAGATTACCAGGTCAACAATAATGCACATAAGATACTGCATATGTTTTCACTGTCATGTCTTTTGATGCAGCCATCCCTGAGAATAGCATTCGTCCTGGAAAAAGTAGGAAGAAGTTAAATGTCCTGGAACAAACAAATTTCCAGATAATAAGGAATACTATTGCAAAATTTTTCAGAGTAGCCCATTCTGCCTATTTGTTGGGCAGCAAAATATAGAACAAGTATCCTGAATTTCACTTCTGATTCTGGGCTTAGTTATCAGCATAGTGACATGTGAAGTTTTTTTAAAAAATGTTTGAGACAATTCATTGGTTCATTAAATTCACCAGATATCACTTTCTGTTTTACATCTGAAGCTACTGCTTTTTTTCCTAGGGAGTCAAGGTTTTCACCAGTGCAGACAAAAGAGACTTGAAAAGTGCCTTTAATTTGACTAGTAAATGCTTTCAAATCATTAATTAGTTGTTGCAATTAAACAGTTTTTGCCACAGAATGGTAGAATATTTCTTAGTTCTGTCTAGCAGCAAAACTATATTTGGTAAAAACTTTGTCATTATATTTATTCATTAAAAAATCAAATTCTAACATTTAAAAAAGAAATTATGACTTTTAAAAAAATATGACTTTCAGTTTTAATAATGTTATGTGCTTTCCAAAAAAACTTTCACCTATCATTTAAGTAGCCCTTATTTTCCATTTTAATTGCTTATTTAAAACAATATTACAGAGCAGTGTGACATAACCATTTGAAACGAACATGAGTTCCGTACACTGCAGTGAGTCATCTGTGGTTGCTCATGTCCCTGCCTTTGCCTGCCTTCAGCTAATCTCTTCCCTTTCATTTGGGACTATTTTTCAGAAAGCTGTGTTTTTCCTGGAATATCCTCTTCTACTGGGTGTTGAACCTTACATTTAGCAGTGTCACTGAACTGTTTTAAGAAGGCCTGATTGTTACTGGAAGGTGATGCTACCGCAAGGCCCCATTACTGCCCCTTCTCATCTGTGCTCTCACTATCTCAGTATTGAAATTTGGACTCATAAACAAGATTCTCTTACTTCCTCTCTGCTCCACGGAGGGATGTAGCATACAACCAGGGCAGGAGTAGCTGTAATGTAAGACAGTCATAGGAGGAAAAGAAGGTCAAGAGACTGCGGCTGCACGTGTATCAATGCAAAAGCTCTTGTTCCAGGAGGTGGGAGGTGTCCTAAAACTCGGGTTCAGGAGCTAAGGGAGTAAAAGCAGCAGCTATTCTGAGCAATGCTGGCAACAGCCCAAACATTTCACATAGTCCTTCCTTGGATATCCCTGCTCCAAAGTAAGGCAGGAGAAAAACAGTCTTTTATTTTGAAAGAGTGTGAAGTTACAAGGTTTTCACCCTTTCACCTGAAGAAAGGGATTGTGGAGCTCTATTTGGCACAGTTAATTAGTGCCAGAGGAACTGGCTCTTGGGATTTGAAAAGTTTGAGGTACTTTTAATCTCATGTAATCTCCACTTCCTTTTCTTGAGATAGGAAAAATACAATTTCAAAACAGATTTTACCTTAAATGAGGTTTAGAAACTTTATTCTGAAAATGTCTATATGTGTTGTTTTGACACTTTACCTCAAATTTTATTAAATTGAAAGTTCCATTGATATTTTTCTCAGAAGAAGTTTTAATCTTTTCCAGCTGTGTTTTATGAAGTATCTTGACATTTTTTTTATTGTTAGACATCTTCTTTATTTGTTTTTGTTAGTCTAGTTTCTTCCTTGAAAATCCTTCATTACTGATCTTATTTTTCTTATATATTCTCTTTTCTGCCTGCTTTCTTCTTCTTAGTCACTGGGTCTTCAAATTCTAAAAATGTCTGTAAATATTTTGAAATTGAAATGGTGTCTCAGTGCAGTTTATTTTAAATTAAAAGGTTAGTATATTTGCTTCAGGAAAGCAGTTTAAGATCAAAAGGAAAATCAGCGATAATTTTACAAAATAATTCTATTTGAATAATTTTTTTAAAGACCTGAGTCTTTTTGGATTGCCATTTAACACAAGACTGTAAGCCAGTCTGTGAGTACAAATTGGCATAGGATAAAATTTTGATGACTTTCCCATAAAGTTTTGTGGGCAATATAATCACACATGAGTATATTTATTATACTGGTCCACTGAGTATTGTTATTACATTAGTTTACTTGCATTCCTTATTTTAGAGCAACGTAAATACTAGTGAGTTTGGAGGAACTAATAACCAAGCTATTTTTGCTGTGGGCTGTCTAACTGCTTTTCTTTTAGTATTTATTTTGTTAGACTTTTCCTTTAAATTATCTAGTTTTTGTGATGCTGTCATGTGTCAGTGTCTTCATTAGAAATCCTGTATTAATGGAAGGACCAGAAACTTTTAAATTTTTTTGCAGTAAAGATGGAGCACTCAGGAAAAATGGACAGAAAGAACTGAAATTGATTTAAAATTTCTTTTCCAAATGTACTCTTGTACAAAAGGAACATTTGTTTTATAACAGGAAGGTAAGAGGTTCAAAGCAATGTGTAGTGGAAACTATAGAGGAATCACTTAAACCCACAGTGAGGACTCAAGTTAATGACTGAATAATACCAACGGCCCAATCTGAAATCTGTTAAACTCAATGAGGTCTTGTCATTGCCTTCAATGAGCGTGGAATGAGGTTCACCAGAAATGCATTTCTTTTGCCATCTCCTTACAACTTAAAACTTGATATTTTATTGTGAAATGTATAGTTACCTCTCTGCTTCTTCCATTCCCATGTCCCTATGCTGACCCAAAAAAAGAAGGGGGTTCTGTGGCCCCTACTGCCTATGTGTGGTGTGGATGCAGGGCTGTACTGCAGCACGGGCTTTGGGTTCAGGTTTTCAGGTGCACAGCTGATCTTGGACACATGCATCAAGTGAATGGTTGATAGCTGGGGCACTTGCACAAGAGTTCAGTGGTGCAAGGCTGGAGTAATTGCATCACAGACAAGTGCTGACATCTGAACTAAAAACTGTACAAATTGTCAATCAAAACGTAAAAATGAGGGATCAGGATTAAAGCATCATACACATTTAAGTCAATGCAGAGTTTTGTTAATAACCAGTAGTTTTCCATAGCCTTAAATCCCATAACTGCTTTATGGACTTTGATCTCTGACTATAGAAAGTGCAACCAGAGTCACTAAATTTGGAAAGGGGATCATGATTTATGAAGGGAGGCAGATCAGTGTCCAAGGATTATTGTAAACATGATCTATATGTGTTGACTATCTGGACACAGTGTGGGTTCAGAATGTCCAGAGGTTTATTACAAAAACCAGCAATACTCACTCGTGGGGAAAGGTATTTGGCATTTGAAAAAAAAAGCTCAGGGTAGCTAATAACATGTCTTCATTTACCCAACACTTGATTACTCAGTCTCTTGACATTTCCTCCTTCATGTTCTAACCTTGCCTTCATCTCCAATTTCAGCAGGAGGGAAAGGCCATGTTTCACTGCAGAATAGAAAATAAGATTAAATGTATTTGTCCCTTTTCTTCCTCCATGTTTTTAAACTGAAAGAAGTCCCCAAATGTTTTAAATGTATTTATCTAAGTAAAACTGTCTGTATCAGAGTACTTAGAAGCTGAGCATGCACTTACCTCATTTTGTACATTCACCAAACTTACCAGGTTACCAGCTACTCTTTAATAACACCACATACCTGCCAGGTGGACAACAGCACAGCCATAAGGTACTGAAAGGAGGAAAAAAGATTTCTTTGAGGGGCAGAGTACTACTTGAGAGCTTTTAAATTAATATACCACCTTCTCTGGCAAAACCTGTTAAACACACACACATTAAGATTGAGATCACGGAAACCTTTTTAACAATGGTGTGTGGTTTTGCAGTGGAGATAACTGAATTATTTGCGTGTACTTTGCTATAAGCTGAGCTCACACTGCAGTCATCTTTCCCATTGCATTTTCCCAAGACATTGTCAGTGCCTTGTTGTGTAACCCCAGCACACCGTATTCTACCTGTTTTCCTCTATATTGGCTCTTCGACAACTTTTATCACCACAGTATTTGAGTACCGTTCACCAGAGCATTAAGCATCATACCTGCCATCTGTCATATGTTTGCCCTCGATCCTCTCTGCAGGGAGTGCACTGTGCTCAGTAAGGTACCCTGTCTTGACAGGATTTTTGTCAGGATACACACACGTGTGTAACAATAGATGGAAATCTGCCTTGGCCTTAGAGCAGGTGAGGAAGTCAGTGATGTTCTAAGTTCCCAGTTCATGGAGGAGTTTATCCCACAGAATGGAGCAGCTCCTGAGACAGTGCTGTTTTCCTGAGAGAAGAAACCCTGCGCTTGTAGAGGGTACTGTTGTCTTTCCAAATCTCAGTAGATACTTTATGTAACTTGGGCTCAGACCAAAAGGCACTTCAAAGAAAAGATTCAAGACCTTGAATTTCATTTGGGCGCCTTTGAAATCCTCCAGCACAGCTTTGCAGTGCTCCTGGTAACTCTTGTTCCTGAAAAGACGGTTCTTTTTCTTGGCTCTTTCTTCTGTTCCAGATTGGTGCTGCAGCTGAGTTTGCCAATCTGTCAGGACACATTTTAAGGCTGCCTCAACAGCAAAAGCATTGCTTTTGTCTGCAGACTATCAGCCAGGTCTTCCAGGGAAACATCACATCCTGCTTTCATTCCTTTTTGGAAGCCTCCTCCAGCAGTTTTTACAAACTCATCTCAGGTCTTGCCCAGCTTCCTATTTGCCATCTTTGATTCTTGAAAATTCTTTTGTTACTCATTTCATTTTTGTTTGAGAGGAGACATTAAGAAATTCTAGAAATTTAAAAGAAGCTCTTTGGAGAGGTCGGTGGTTTCGCAGTACTATTCCATTTGTGAAATTCAGAGTACGTTTTTGTGCGTGTTGTCTTTTCTTACATTACATTTTTGTAGCTTTTTGTAGCATAGAAAGATATGCAGACAGCTGAAATCCTGCATTTATCAAAAATAAATCCTGTAATCTCAAAAGACCAGCTAGTGTATGAACTTACATAGGTAGTCCTTTAGCAGGGATTTTCTGTGTTTTTTTCACTAAACCAAGGCTCTTACTGTTTCCTTTGGCAACATGACACTAAAGCACCTTCTGTAACAAACAACTTTAAAATGGCACAATCAATTTTAGTGTGAAGAAGTAATGGGTTGAATGAACTTGGTAATAAAATAGAAGTACATGTCCAGAGTTGAAGCATGGATTTTAAAAATGTGCAAGTTGCAAGGCTTGCTGAAAGTTGTGACGCTAGATGGAAAACAAGTGCAACACATTTTGTTGCTGTGTTCAAAAAAGTTGAAGAATTAATACCAGGGCTTCTTGTTATACTTAGAAGTCATTTTGACTCTCTGCTGTGTTATCACTGATGGTAGCACTTACAACTACCTTTATCTCTGCTCAGTTATACAGGTTTCTCCAAGGATGTAATTCTTAAAACCATTAAGTGAAGCTTGGCAATATAATCACGGTGATTTTGGCCGAGGTTTTTAATTAATTTTTTAAGTCTTGGAATATAGATAAAGACTCTCTTGCAATTGCTAATATGTGATTTTATATCAAAGCTGATCCCCACTTCATGACAGGACCATTGCTAACGTCAGGTGTTCTGGTCATTGTCCTCTTTACATAAGCAAAGGCAGTAAGATAGTAAACTCATGTCAGAGCTGTAATGTACAGGAATACTACATGAAGCTTTTTATGCTTTATCTCAGATTCATCTTTTTTTTTAACATTTAGTTTTATTCTAGCTTATGTACTAATGTATTGCAAGGTGAATATTGTGTTTTGAACAAAAGTGTCCAATAAAATCTTTTCAGGTAAAGCAGAGTTTTCCAGACTCCAGTCCAGAGATCATATCTATTAACATCCTCAGGGCACAAGGGCTAATAGGAAGAGCTGTAGCTCTTTAAGCCTGTTTCTGTAAAGCATCTCTGGTCAGTGGCCTGCAGGTATCATGCAAAGCAGCAATAGATATAAAGGCTCTCTTCTGTGCACAGTTTGTTCAAGTGGCTTCACCAACAGCACTGAACAACACTTAGAGGTGTTTAGTTTCACAGTGTTCTACAAGACAGGAAAAAAATTGACAAGGTCCATTAATTAAAATGTTTTGGAGTAGTGCTTTAAAACATTATTATGAATAATGTCTGTCTGATACTGCTCTACAGGTCTTGATCAATCAAGGTCTGAATACATACGAATATGATTTCTCATAAATGCTTGTCAATAGTGTTTACGTTATGCAGAACCTGTGCTGGTAGGGAAAGGGTTCTTAATGCTATTGATAAAGAAACCCTGACTGTAACTTCGCAGTGTTACACCATTTTCTAGAAAGGCTGGGGAGATTAATGATGCATGAAAGGCAAGTTGTTGTTACTCTGGAGGACAAGATATGTGACCTGGAAATGCCAAGTTCAGCACAGTGCAGAATTAAGGAACTGCTTTTCTGGCTAGTAGGTTTGGAATTCAGTGCCACAACGGCAAGGGAACTGATGAGGTTGGAAACAGAGAGAGTGGACTTTAATTCAGCTAATGATATAGTCTCAAAATCAGACACCTATTGAGTCACCTGATGAGAAAAGAGGGGGATTTCTCCAACATATATCTTTATTATAGGATATAAACAGGAACAAAGAGCTTCTTAAGATGTCTTAAATAGAAAGACATGCTGTCCATATTCTGAATAAAAATAAATACAAAAATATTCATGAAGGAAGAAGGGACAATTAATTTCCTGTTTTCCAAGTGCAAAAGTGTATGAATGTAACAGCAATGTTGGCTGGAATGATCAGTCAGGCAAGTCTTGGTCTGCTGAAAATACACATGGGAATAAAAAACATTACATGGGAGAACATAAATAGTAAAGGTGTGGGAGGTACAGAACACAGCCCTTCCCAAATCTTCGTTCACGAAGCCTAGCCATGATTGATGGCAGAAGACAAGAAAAGAAATGAGAAGTTCAAGTGATCTTTTGGGTTTTATGAAAAACAGAAAATAGAATATCTTGGAGGTGAGGGGTTGGAGAGCTGATAGGTGAAAACAGAAGGTTTTAGCTTTGTGGAGCACTGAACTTTGTCACACTTAACTAAGAATTGGTGCCACTGCCCCTAACAGGCTGTTAGGAACCTACTTTTCTCATCTGGAAATCAGCTTGAATAAGTAGTAAGAGAAGTAGCAACAAGAACAAGGGGTATAAAGACTGCAAAACCAATGTTCAAATTCAGTGTACCACAAACACCGTGGCCTGATGTGGCAAGGAATATGAAGACATGAGGCCATCACCCCAGAATTCTGAGAGCAGAGAAGGATTTGAGAAACTCCATATTACTTATTACAAAATATGACTCTTTGAATATGTCTGTCCCATGCTAAATGCTGCTGAGTGATGGAACGGTTATGTCCCTATACTCCTATAGGTACCATACAAAATTATGGCATCATCTGCAGTTAGCCTATTTGTGTTCAGTTCACAGCTGATCTTTAAAGAAAGGAGTGAGAACATATTGCTGTTTTCTTCATAAGCACATCATTTTTTTTCATTCTTGGTTCTGCCTTTCTCTGAAACCACAGAAAGTTTAATGCTGGAGGGACTGGAATTAAAAGCACAGTGCTGCCATTTCAACCCCCACACCTAGAATGCAGGAGTTAGCCTTCTTTGGTTCACTAAATTGGCATAATGTTCCCTTTTTTTTCCTTCCATATTTCATTGTTAATGATAATAATGTCACATACCAAAACTTTGACTGTAACAGGACTCTTGCGGGAGATAAAACACAAAAGAAAACAGAAAGGGTGTAAGTACTAGATCTGATGGTAAATATGCCATTAACATGAAGTGAATTGCAGGTGTGCTTAGAAAATGGTACATCAATGCTTCAGCTCAGCTGCAGTGCCTGCTTACTGGTTTCTCTGGAGTTATATTCAGGATAACATTCTTTTCATTGTTTCTATTTATTGCAAGTTAGCCACTTACACTTTATCTATAATGCTTAGAAGATAATTTATAATGCTGAGAAGACACAAAGCACTGAGGATGTTCTGACACTCGCATGAGTTATAGATACCCTTCATTCGTCTGCAGTTCCCTAAAATCTGTTTAACTGTATTAGAGTGTGTAATTTGGAAGAGCGGAATCCTCAAGATTTCTAAACTCTGCTTTAAGACTGAAGTGGAGATAAAAATATTACCATGTATTTAAGAATTCATTGCAAAAAGAACTTGCTGTTTGGTTTGAGAAATTGGGTTCAGCCTTGTTCCAAAAAACATAATGTTTTCTTGTTTTCCCACAGAGCTCAAAAGTGCATCTTGAATGCTCTGTCAAATATACAATTTTTCTTCCCTTTTCCACCTTCCTGAAACTGCAGACTTCAGACTAACCTGCTCAGGTTTCTCTGTTTACTGGTTTATGACTTTACATGTTTGTTTCTCTCCCTTTACTGGATCATAAAATGAGGAATCCTTCCAGTCTTAGCTTCACAGGAGCTTCACTCATTTAAAAGAACCTTATTCCCATCCTCGTGGATACTAATAGAAGGGAGGACAGAAGAACAGCTTTGGGAAGGATGCTAAGAATATTCTGAAAGAACAAGAGAAATGTGCAGTAAACACAAACATGGTAAGAGTAACTGTGTCAAGTAGCTGCTGCCACTTTGCCAATGCTTCATTTCAGGAGTGAAAAATTACTCTATAAAAGGGAAAAGCTACTCCACAGAGAATAATCCCTGAAGCAAGATGATGCCCATTATTCTTTGAAGTACGTGAAGATTATGGAGGTCTGCTGCATCCATTCCATACAGACCCTGAATATTTGCAACTCCCTTTGCTAATCAGAAGTTTGGATTTTCTCACAGTATTGGCATGTATTTAAAATATATTTAATCCTGAAAGTACTGAAATTCTTCAAACACTCCTCACTAGTTTTCTAGGATTAAAAAAAAAAATCAGTTTAAATCTAGCTACTCCCTTTGGTGTTGTTCTTGTTGTGAAGGTGGTAATGTTTCCATCTTTTGAACTTTTCCATTGTGAAACTGATTGCAAGAGCCTTCTAAGAGAGTATTTTTAACACAGGTAATTCTGAGTTACTGTATGCGCTTTACTTTAACAGGCACAAATACAGCAAGATGAATAATCCACTGAACAGAAAGGATTGTATAATGCGCCTATAAATATCACTGTGCTCACATGCATGGTCATACAATACATGTCACATTGGACAGAGAGTAATCCAAAATGACTATGAAAACAGTTGAGGGACTAATCTTCATTTTCCTGTGGTATGCTTCCTACCTCAGTGTAACATACTGTGCATTATACCAAATAACTTTCTCATAATTAATCTGAACATAAAAAAAGGTTTGTTATCCCGACTGATTACTAGAAGTTATACTTTGTGGAACATCCCATGTTCTTGAATACACTGTGTCCAAACAAATTTGAAGAGTTCTGTCTTTACAACTGAGTTTTGTACTTGTCACATTTCGACAAATATTACTGATTTATTGAACACAAGAAATATAGAAGCTATTGGCAGCAGCCTTCATCAATAACCTGTCTGAACATACACAAAACATACTACAAAAACTTAAGCTACTGTTCAAGCTGCTAGCACATGAGTTTAACTGGAGTGGAGAATGTGAGCTGAGATTTCTTTTGCAGTTTCTAGTGCGGCCAATCGAAAAACTAATGGAGGCAAATCTTATTTATTAAAACAGTGAAATAAAATAAAATTATATTCATTAATAAGATAAAATCTCATGCTTATTAAAATAAACAAATGAAACTTTAAGTAAAAAGTTCTTGATGTCCAGCTGCATTGGTTTTCTCTGTTTTCTTGTGGTGCTTTTGCAGAGCAGCTAGTGAGAGATGAGAAACATTAAAAGGCAAAGCACATTACTCTTTAAAGGTGGGAAAGGCATGGGGCCAGGTCAATGCACACAGTATTTTGCTGAGCAACTTGAATGATCCTTATTATCATATGTAGAAAATATTTTTTTTTTCAGTATATATTTGACTGTTCCAGAGAAGTCAGATAAGCCCTTTCCAAACCTTTCTTCTGGAGATGTTTGCAAAAATGCCACATGATCATTAATATGTGCCAAATTGAAATGGATCAGGTCTGAGGAAATGATGAGGAAAGACATCCTTTCCCTCCAGAATACTCCTACTTCCCTAGGGAAAACACCTCCTGAAACAAGTATAATTTTTTCTTGAACAAATTACCCAAAGATGACCTTAAATCCAAGGGGAAAAAGTTTATTGAAATTGTGTCTGTGTCAAGTGTGTTTCTGACTCACACTGTTTTTCCTGTTCTCCACTCCTGCCTCCCAGACACAGTAGTTATTTGGGATGCAGACCAATAGCACATCCAGCCATAGTGCCTACAGGCACTTCTGGGTAGCGGTCTGGAAAGCAATGTTAATTTTTTTCTGCTCAAGACAAATTGGCAATATAAAGGCCTCTTTGAACACAGAAACAGTGTTAGGTAAGGTTGTATATTTCCACCTGGGCATTTTTCAACATTTATGCTGATCAGCCTGTGTCATTAGCAGCAACTTCTTTTTTATTCTTTTACTCAGACTGCACTTAGATTCTGTGCATTGTGCTTCCTAGGATAAGAATAAAAGCTGTAATCCCCAGACCTTCTAAATCACAGACCTTAGATATATCCCGTGACAGGAGGAGGTTGCAGCTGGGTTTGATTCCTTGGAATGTGGAGGTGCACTAAGATTGTTCCTCCACACTCCACAGTAGGTTGTAAATCAGACCAGCAAAGTGCAACAGGCACATGGTATCCTAGAGTAGGACAGAGATCATGTTGCTTTACTGTAAAAGAGTGAGGTATGGAACTAGCTTCAGGGATGTCAAAGATTGAAACCTATTCACAGAATCACAGAATGGGTGAAGTTGTAATGGACCGCCATGGGCCATCTGGTCCAACCTCCTTGCTCAGGTAGGGTCATCCTAGAGCACATGGCACAGGACTGTGTCCAGAAGGTTCTTAAATATCTCCAGTGAAGGAGACTCCACACCCTCTCTGGGCAAACTGTTCCACTGTGGGGTCACCTGTACAGTAAAGTTCTTCCTCATATTCAGGTGGGACTTCCTGTTCATCAGGTTCTGCCCATTGCCTCTTGTCCTATTGCTTGGCACCACCAAGAAGAGCCTGGATCCTTCCTCTTGACACTCTCTTTTCAGATACTTATAGATGTGGTGAGGTCCCCTGTCAGTCGTCTCTTCTCAAGGCTGAACTGGCCCAACTCTATCAGCCTTTCCTTATCAGAGAGTTGCTCCAGTTCCCTTATCATCTTTGTTGGACTGACTTCAGGAGCTCCATGTCCAATTCTGCTGGACCCGCTTCAGGAGCTCCATGTCTTTCTTGTACTGGGGAGCCAGAGCCCATAACTGGACCCAGAATTCTGAGGCCTCACAAGGGCTGAGTAGAGAAGCAGGATCACGTCCCTTAACATGCTGACAATGCTCTTTGTACTGCACCCCAGGTTATCATTGGCCTTCTGGGCCACAAGGGCATACTGCTGGCTCATGGACAGCTCGTTGTACACCCAGATCCTTCTCCACAGGGCTAGTTTTACAGCAAGTCAGTTCCTATCCTGTGCAGGGGCTTATTCTTCCCAAGGTGCAGGACCCTGCTTTTGCCTTTGTTGAATTTCAGACAGTTCTCTGCCCATCTCTCCAACCTGTCGAGGTCCTTCTGAAGGGCTGCACAGCCCTCTGAGGTATTGGCCTCCCTCAGCTTTGTGTCATCACTGAACTTGCTGAGGAGGCATCTGCCCCTTCATCTGAACCATTGATGAATAAGTTAAACAATACTGGGGCCAGTATTGGAACTCAGGGAACACTGCTAGTGGCAGGCCTCCAGCTAGACTCAATTGCAAGAGTTTGAATGACTGTGTTCAGACTGAGCAGGCCTGAGATATGAGTGTAGTCATGAACAGTAAGACACCTTATTATTTCAGGGACTTACCCATGTCTTTTGTGAATGGAGTCTTCTATTTTTATATAAAAAAATTATAGGTACTGATGGAAAATAGGAGTGAAAGGGGATGTAAGGACTAAAGGTCAGGTGGAAAAATAACAGGGCTAACTTGCTTTGCAGATGTCTTGGCTAGTCGTCTGGCATTGGCACTTCAAAGCAGAACCTTTTCTTTTTCTTTTTTGTTTTTTTTTGTGTTGCAGAGCTGAGGAAAGAGCAAGAGGCAAAAGGAAAGACAGGTTCAGAAAGCATTATTAGATTTGTTAATTGAAAAAGAGTAAATGGGATAAAGAATCCAATTTAGCATTAGCAAGGCAGAAAAGAGTCTTCAAAGGGTTATACTGAAAGAGCCATTATTCTGCTCACTATCTTGTGTGTTGAGGAGTGCTGCTGTTAACTAATACTCTGGAAACTATTTCCAGAGTAAATGGAGGAGGAACAAAGACATACATGCTTTGTATACCCTTCGGTATCATGGCTCTTTGGGATAAAACATGACCTTGCAAGTTTGGTCATCTGTTTGCACCGTGGCCTACATTCACTAAACAATAGAATTCATAGGAGCTACCAAAATGAGCAGGATGTTGTCCAGCCTGCACAATACAAAGTGCTGCAGACATCAGCACAGGAGTCATTAGATGCCTCTGTGCTAAGTTTAAACATCTGCTACACCGGGAACTCAGCTCTTCCCCAGGAACAGGGTAAGGTTGGCAGCTTTGTAGCATTAATGTAGGATGTATAAGGTAGATTCAAAGACCTCCTCTCTATGAATTATAGGCTTAATTCCTGACAGTCATCAGTGAAAGAAATGATGCAATCCATGACAATTATGTTGCAGGCAACCTTCAGCCCAGTTGCTGAATTGTCAACAAATATTTCATAAACTCAGTATTCAGCAAGCTGTAGAAACAATGGACATGACTTTGTAAACGAGGCAGGATGCATCTGTCTGGTAAGAGAGGACTAGAGTTCTTGTTCTTCCATTTAGCATGAAACTGTTTCACAGAAAACAAAACAGCACCAACAAGAGATAGTTTTTATTGCTGAGCAGCACTTGCACAGAGCTGAGGCCTTTTCTGCTTCTTTTATCACCCCACCAGCAAGGAGGCTGGGGCTAAACTAGACGTTGGGAGGAGACTCATCAGGGACAGCTGAATTCAACCGACCAGAGGGATATTCCACACTATAAGGCATCATGTTCAGCATGTAAAGCTAGGGGAAGAGGGAGGAAGGAGGGATGTTTGTAGTGGGGGCATTTTTCTTCCCAAGTCACCATTACAAGTGCTGGATCTCTGCTTTCCTGGAGATGGCTGAACACCTGCATGCCCGTGAGAAGTGGTGAATGAATTCCTCATTTTGCTTTGCTTGTGTTTGTGTCTTTTGCTTTTCCTACTAAGTTATCTTTATCTCAATCTATAAATAGTCTCACTTTTACTCTTCTGCTTCTCTTTGGCATCCCACTGGGGGTCAGTGGCTGTGTGGGGCTGAGCTGCCAGTTGGGGTTAAACCATGACAGATGACTCTCACTATTTTCCAGTTAGGTCTTGAGCTGCTTTATAGTCTGAACTAATCTTTCCCCTGCAAGTTTTGCTAAATTAATAACTGGCTCTGTTTTAGGTTACCCAGTGCAGAAGTTCATTGGTGTTAGTAAAAAGAAGAAGCTAACAATATTCTGGTTTCCTAGTACCCTTATGAATTTTCCATCATTGATGAGCTGAGATGGTGGCATAAAGATTATTTATAGCATAGCTCTTAATCCATTTACTGGTCAATGTTCTCCATAGTTATGACATTAAATATATACTGCCTATTAGCTTTATTGACCTCAGACTTAACATTATACATTTGTTTTCATTAAATTGCGTTTTCCATTTCCATGCCAAATGATATAAGAAATCAAAATCTAGCCACAATATGCCTTAATAGTAGTTGCACCTTCAAATTATTATTGCTGAATTTGATATATGCTTTAGATAGCTGCATGAAAATAGTTAAACATTTTTCAAAGAAGACAGGTTCTCAAAATGACCTCAAAAAGCTACAGTTAATAACAATGAAAAACTCCCACACCTTTCCAGCACAGTAATTTAGTCACTGTTATTATATAAGTCCTTTTTTAATGGTATTTTAACCCTCATGCAATTTTTTCGGTGTTATCGATAAGCTGAGCCTTTTTTCTTTCACAGAAAACTAAGCTCATGGGAAAAATTTAAGCTTTGATGTTTAGTTACCCTAACATCCAAAGTGGCATTTACTGTGTAAGTTGGACTATATTTTCTGGGCTAGAATTACAAAAGGAGTTCTTGTCTTCTTTTTGTTCAGCCAAAAATGCAATTCGGGATTCAGTGCAAGATCTAAACCTCGCCTGCACTTCCTCTCCAGGGAACAACAGCTGAGCCACAAGAATTTTGGTGTTGCTACCAGATGAAATAGATGGTTTCTTGCTGTCTCTTGTTTGAGCTGTTTCATTTAGTAAATACAATTAAATATTTCCTAGAGTACCTGGGTGTTTTGTCTCCTTGTTGAGTGGCTGATCTTCCAGACTTTTGATCTTTATTAGAGATGGAGTCAGTATTTTGTACCAATAGCCCACATGGCAGCTGCTGCAGCCTCATGGGACGGCTTCGGAGCTGCTGTCATCCAAAAGGCAGCCTGGGATCATCCCGCACTGTGCCCCCTGGCACCCCTACACCAGCCTCTAATTGGCTACACCACCCCTCACTGTGGCCTAGAGCCACAGAGTGGCCAGTGGGCTGGAAGATCCGCCAGGGAGGGGGGACCACAGCAGGCCAGAGCACATGAAAACAGCAGCACATGGTCTCCATCTTGCTCTTGAGACCCACCTCCACCATGTGACAGCTGGACTTCCACAGAACTCTTTGGTGGTAGCTATTTTTATTCTTATTCTCTTTTTGCTCCATTTTCTTCTCTTAATCTCTTTCTTTACTCCTTTCTTAGTACTTTGGGTAACTTAAAACTGAATGTGTTGGATTTTGCTAGGTTGTGTCAGTTAGCGTTTGCTAAGTCAGTGCTTGGTAGAATACTCCATTTCAGTTGTATGTTACCCCTTTAAACTTCTTACAAGATCTCTTAATTTCTTCCATGTTTTCTAAAATTATCAGTAAAAGTATCTCCTGGGAAAACAGGTGCATCATCTTCTCTTTACCTCAAGGTCTTAAAGAACCAGAGGCTCTTCAAAATAGCTGGTGGGTGAATTTTGGAGCCTTGTATATTTTTTGAAGTAAAACTCCTGGATGAGCTTGTGGCTCTGGGGCTGGGGTCTTACAATTACTAATAGAATCAGAGCAGGATAATGAGAAGTAAAATAAATGGTCTTAAAAACCATTCCCCCCCCACCTCCCCTTCTTCCCAAGTTCTACCTCCTCCTGCCCCGCAATGCCGAGTCACAGGGAGTGGGGGTTACAGTCGGCTCATCACAAGTTGTTTCTGCCACTGCTGAGAGGAGTCCTTCCCTTGCTCCAGTGTGGGATCCCATCCACAGGAGGCAGTCCTTTATGGACTTCTTCAATGTGAGTTCATCCCACAGGCAACAGTTCTTCACACATTGCTGTAGTGTGGGTCACTTTTCCATGGGGTGCAATCCTTCAGGCACAGGCTGCTCCAGTGTGGGAGCCACAAGTCCTACCAGCTAAACCTGCTCCAGTGTGGGCTCCTCTCTCCAGAGGTCAACAGGTCCCTGCCAGGATCCTGTTCCAGCATAGGCCTCCCACGGGGTCACAGCCTCCTTCAGGCACCCACCTGGTCTGGCATGGGCTCCTCCATGGGCTGCAGGTGGATCTCTGCACCCCCACAGTCCTTCATGGGCTTCACCATGATACTCACCATGGGCTGCAGGGGAACCTCAGCTCTGGTGTCTGGGACACCTTCTCTCCCTCTTTCTCTACTGACCTTGCTGCCTGTAGAGTTTTTCACATGTTCTCGCTCTGCTCTTCCCTGGCTGCAATTTTCATCTGTACAATAACTTTTTTCTTTCTTAATTATGTTATCATGGGGGCGTTACTATCGTTCCCGATTGGCTTGGCCTTGTCCCACTGCTGGCATTGGCTCTACTGGATGTGGGGGAAGCTTCCAGCAGCTTCTCACAGCAGCCACCCCTGTAGCTCCCCCACTACCAAAACCTGGCCACATAAACTCACCACAGAAAACAGGAAAAAATGCTAATGAAGATGGTCATAATTTCAGAAGAATAAATCACCATTCATCTTGAATGAGGGAGGGACAAACTGGTAGAAAATGAGTTTTTCTAATTTTGTTATACGCTAGAGGCTGTTTTAGGGGACCTATAAATAGGAAAATACATCACCTGCAATAAGTCTCTCACTGGCTGAGTTCTTATGTAGATGAATTTAAACCTGAAATTTTCAGTTTGTGAAAAGTTCAGTTAATAGCACATTGTACTACAGGTAGAAACATCAATTTTTTCAAAAGTTAAGCAGGGCAGCTGCCCACTTTTACTCTCAGCCAGGGAGTAGAAAATCCTCCTTGGCTACCCTTATTTGTCTGACCTTTAAAAAAATACGCAATTTTTCTAAATGTTTCCCACTAAAATTGCTCTTTGAATGTCACACAGCCCAGTGAATCCATGCCATAAAAGGGGTCACAAATGGGTCCAAGACAAACCTTTTATCACCAATGAGGAAGGAAGTTGTTTACAATTGGAGCCAGGGTCTCTGAGGCTTTTCTTGTTTATGCATTTTCCTGCTGTAGTCCAGAGTCCTGTAAGACATGGGTAGGGATTTTTCTTTGGCTCCTATAGGAATGGTTTTCTCAGGAAAGAGAAAGCAGAAAAAGGTGCCAGAGATTTGCTGCCACCTTCTGCTTGGTGAATCCTTGCCTTCCCTTTCTTTTGGGGTTCTTTTCCCTCCCCTGCTCATACGCAGACTGTGTTGGGGGGTACCTGCCACTGTCATAGACCTCTTCTATGCACCTTCCTCTACTACTTAGGTTTCAGAGAAGGGAATGAAAGGGAAGACGGCTGTAATAGAAGTCTAAAGGGGGACACGGAGAGGAACAGATAGTTGTGACGTGAGTGTACATTGGCAAGACTAATCTGCCAAGGTTAGAGTAGGATGAGTACTTAGTTAGCAGACACACACACATAAAATTGAGCCATTCTTTTTCCTTGCGCATGACCTACATACTTCCTTGTACATTTTTAGGTCTCTTCAGTGCTGAGTAAGGATATTGGAAACCAAAATGAACCCAGTATCTCTAGATACAGCTCACTGGGTATGGTTATGCCACCCGTCTTCTTCAACTGTGGTTCTGGTTCACTGAGTTCCTTACCCTCTCCTCCTGCCATCTGGAACATTTGTTGTTCTCTTTGCCCATACTGCTCTTCACTACTGCATTATTTGCATCAATACAGCTATAAAATAGGCCAGAGAGATGATCCAAGATAAAAAAGACAAAATTTATGGTGATTTGAGCAAGCAATAGGAAAGGCTTTCCTTCCTTCATGCTGGGCAAGGCCTGTGACAATACAGTTCAAAGACTGTTACATTTGATTTAATGTTTATTATCATTTTCTTGCCCTTTCCCTGTAACGGTTTCATGACTTTGCTGTAATCTTGCCAAGACTGCTTAAAATCACTGGCAAATAGTTCACAGTTAAACAGGAATCCTATTTTTTTTAATATTTTCTTTTTTAAATCTTGGCCTGGCATTGCATCAAGTGGCTGATGAGTGGCCTGTAAATCATATAGATGGTTCTGAAACATAATGAGTGATCATACTCAACATTTTAAAGAGGTAGAAGGTAAGGGGATGGAGATCCTTGATTTATCAGTTCTGAATTTAACAGGGAATTAGTTTGCTGACATCTATACTGCCATTTCACAAAGCTGAGCCAAAGACAAAGGTTACCAGGCAAACCTGTAAAGAAATATGTCAAAACCCAGAAAACAATATTTTTTGAACATTGTGGATTTTCAGTCCAATGAGCATAAGCTTCTCCAAATACAGCAATCAGCAAACTCAGCTCACATGCCACAGCCTTTGAAATAATTAGCTGAAGTTGGATGTTTCTGGTCCAGGTTATGACTTCACAGCCTAGGCAAACAAATGTTTTTACTTTAATTACTGTCCATTGTATTTCCAAGATTTCTACTTTTTACTACTAATTATACCCAGCTGGGCATTTTTGAAGTATTTGTACACTCTACAGCCTCCAACATTAACATTTCATTATTCAGCTTTTGGAATATATGCACCCTAGCTTTGGTTTTATACATTTCAGTGACATGCTTTTAGTAAATACTTTTAGTATTACTACGCAAATAAATTATAAATGAAAAGCCATCACTGTTTGCAAAGGGAAATCCTGCTTAAAGAACTTGATGGTACTGTACCTCCCAATGCAGGAACAATTTTGTCGTTCCCGTGCTATTACTTACCATGTGCATATATTTAACCTGATGAACACAAATTGGTCTATTGGGACTACTCTACTACTTGAAAATGTTTGCAGTGCAAGTACTTGTATTGAGGTTAATATATAATGTGAAGGCAAAATGAAAAACCCGTTACTAAGCCACTGAACTAGGAGAGAGGTTTTCCTCCTGCGCTCAGTTAGTATGGAGCTAATTTATGCCAGTGATATTTTTGGAACAGTCAGCAAGGCTACATTACTGCAGCAGTAATTCTTGGCTGTGCAGGTACATGCTAAATAAGATTATTCTGTAGAGGTAGAGTCTTACACTCTTTATATATTTCACATCTGGTGTAGATAATGACCCAAAGAGCAGCAGAGTCATAGCTTCTCAGTAGAGTTGACCTTCACAGGGTGTTGCGAAGCGTAGAAAATCAATATTGTTGAAGTCCTCCAAGAGTCTTGGAAGAAAAAAAACAGTACTCTGAATGATGGTCATACTGATTATTTCTCCCAGAGCCTATTCACTTACCACACTGGCTGTAGTTTAAGCTTGGTGTAAAAATACTCTCTGATGTAAGTGTTGGCAATCTAAATAAAATCCAATTTCTTTCTTCAACAGAATATATTCAACCGAGTATAATTATGCATTTCATCCTTACCATCATGTGTCCAATACAATTCTGTTTTTTTAGAATTTGAAAGAGATGGGCAGTTAACTTGATCTTCGATGGTGTAGGATCATTTGCTATGCTCTTTGATGCTAATGAAACCACAGCCAAGCACCCAGAATAGCCTGTAAGACAATTTGAAGCCTGTGTTCTTTATTAGCTATGATAGGTTTGGGGTTTTTGAGTGCTGGGGGTCTTTTTATCACTAAATAGTTTAAAGGACCATGGAACACAGCTAGGCTGATTGCTGATACAGAAACCTGCACAGAGATAGAGGCTAGGGCAGCTGTTAAAGAAAACTGTATTCCTCTGTGCTTTTGAAGCTGCCCTTTCAGACAGATGTGGACTTGAAACCTAAACTGATATCACATATAGTAATGCATTCCCATACAAACCACTTTATTGAGCCCTCATAATATCCTCCCTGCTTCCCCTATCCCTTTTAAGTCTCTTTTACTGTGCTTACCTGGCAACTTCTGCATAATTCTGGTATCAGTTACACCAATGTATTCTTAGCATTAGTCAGTTGCCTTTCTTTCCTTCCTAATCAAATAGAATTCATATTACCTACCTATGGACACCTGCAATGAAGGCATGTACTTCTAGTTTGATCCTCTCAATTTCTTTCACACTCACTGGAAGAAGACAGAGCTGTTTAGTTGCTGTACTTTTCTTTCAGCATCACATTTAGTCTGAAGCTGAGCCATGGGGTTTTTTATCCCTTCTGCACGTGTACAAAATTGCAAATGTTCTGCTATTTCCAGGTCAGAGAAAAATCACATTATCTGAAGTCTAGGAAATATGTGAAAAAACCACCAAGATACTTTTGCCATATGAATAGCAGTCTGTTCACAAAATGATTGCAGAGTAGATTGCATGGCCACCAGACTTTGAAGGTAATAGTTGGAGGCTGAATATTGTCAAATTTTGCTTGGCTTGACTGAACACACTCCATCTCCAAATACTGGTCCTGTATACCTAATTGTCTCATCGTGAAGTTTAAGTAAAAACCAAAAAAAATCTGTAAAATCTGTATTGGTCTCTCCGTTGTACTCTGTGCTCTGAGAGCTCATTATGGTTGAACAAACCCCCAAATCTATGATTACAAAACATAAGGAAGTCTCATCTTTTCTGCTCAAAAACGCTCACCAGTAATGTGGAAAATTATCTCAGGTACTTACAGAAAAAAAAAAGAGACAACTAGCAAATGGTAAGAACACCCCAGAATTAGGCTTTGGTCTGAAAAGTTCATTCTCAGGCAGGATGTAATTACAAGAAATGGCACGATTTGAAATGTGTGTTTCAAAGCACAGAGTTATAAAAACAGGGAACTGCCAGACAATCACAGCCTTTGAGTCACAAGAAGGATAAAAGAATAGTTCTCATAAACAACTCTCTCAGTTATTTGGATGCATTAAATAGTTCAAAGTGAATTGTGAATATTTCATATTGCATGCTGGAAAAGTATAACATGCTTTATCAAGCAGTTTTTCCCACACTCTGGGTTAAACTCTGGTGGAAGGGGAGAGCTTCCTGCTGTGAACGGGTTCTCTGGGGTATATTGCAGACGGTTGGTGCTGCTCAAGTGCCAGCAGCTAGCCTAGGTAAGATGTTATTACCAAAGGTGCTTCACAAAACTGACATGCCACTCAGCCTTTTAAAGATGTTAGCAACTGGAGGATTACTCTGCAATTGTTGCACTGAGTACAGCTACAATTCACCCAGATTTGTTCACCTGTAGCCAAAGGGAAGGGAAAAATTAAACCATGCTATGTGTGTATTTTTCACTTCAGGGCAGAAATTCTGTGCATATTCTGCATCTAGAAAAAAACACGTAGTTTGATGACTCCATCATGGCTTTGACATTTGTAACAATCATTCAAAACAGGTTTTCAATACTCCCAGTAGGATTCGTATTTTAATACATAGTAATTGACATTGCTGCATGCTCTGTGCTAATTTCAGTAAGGTCTAGACTGTGAATAACATAGAAATACAGTACATTTGTTGTGTCCTTCTTCCTAATTCTGTGTGGATAATTCCCTCTATATAAGGGAGTACCAGTCTTTTTTAATATCTGAAATTAAGTGGGGTTTTTTCGTTATTTGGGGTTTTTTAATGTATTAGAAAACATGATTAAGTAATTGCTTGCAGTTCAGGAATGCTTCTCAGTGTTGTTTTGCTCATATTATGATTAAGCAATCTACAGAAAGATGGAATCTGTGCCATTTGATTATTTTTCAGTTTAGCGAAGTCTAAGCATGGCAACCACAAACAATAGATCTTACTGGTTTCTCTTAATTTTGTATAACTGTGAAGTAGTTGGCAGATTTTAATTAAAATAACATATTAATTTTTTAACTGTAATTCTTTCTTTGATTTTATACAGTTTTTTTTCTTTACACTGTGAATTAATAGCCACTTCATTATTAACTTGCAATTAGACCTGGAGCAGGATATACAGGACCAGGGCAATAAGGAAATTAGAATTATGTAAACTGCAGAATCAAAATTTCTTCTAGCTGCAGTTGTAGCTGCAGATGTGAGAACTTCTAGCTATGTTGAATATTTATGTACCAAAGCGGTTCATAGCAAAACTATCAGAGGTGATGTGAGGTCATTTAACAGTATTGTTCTCAAGATCAACATTTGGAGGAGAGCACAGGACTGCATCAGTTGTCAGTGTGGTAATACGCTTGAAGCAATCAAGTTCCTCTAAAATCGGAGGTACTGTCAGTGCTAATTAGCAGAGGTGTGAAATAATGATGTCTTTTTAATCAAGAGGTCTCACTAGGAGCCAAGCTTATGCACATATTTTATGGTATTTACATTGTGTTTAATTGGAATACCTCTGTGGCTTCTCACTGGATAACTGGGACAGTTGGAATTGGACCTGGTTGCTGATTGACTCTCAGTCAGTGGTAATTATGAGAGTAAGGCCCAAGTGTTCAAATAAGCACTGCACCACACTGTGCTGTGTTACATTTTGCCATACATCTCTCTGTGCCCTCGTAACACTCTGCACGTTCCTGAATATTGAACTGAACGCTGAGGTAACTTCACTGCTCTGGCTGCAGCTGCCAACAATCATGGTGTTTTAAGTGGAGTGGTAAAGGGTGAGTATTTCACTTTCTTCATACATCATATCCCTTCAGAAAGATATGTCCTTTGTGTAAACTCCTTAATTTTTGCCCTCAAAGTTCTAATTGGTGCTGTGATAAATGTTGATCATGGACTTTTGGCTGTCTACAGGAAGCTTTGCTGGTCAGGGGAAACCAGGACCAGAGTAGCTGGGCTTCCAGCTGGCCATGGGAGATGGCAACAGATACAGTTGACGGGAAAGTGTGAGTGTGTTTGTGAAATTAGAAGTCCTCAACTATGTATGGGCAAAGTAGCAGGTGGAGAGAGAGAGAGAGAGCAGTACAGCAGATTTGTTTCAGACTAAATTGAAGGTGAGCTGAGCCAGGAGAATGGACCTAGGTGTTGTGACTGGTGAAGAATATCAGAGCTGGTAAATTGACTTACAACAGATTTTTTTTTTTTTTTAAAGAAGTGGGGCTATTCCATCAGAAGAGAGTGAAATTGGGAAGGACTTGGGGAATGGATGAAAGAGATGTTAGTGAGAAGTTTGGACTGCTCTTGAGAGACCCAAAAATTGGATTTGGGGGAGGTGAAGTTCTTTTGGGAAGTCGAAGGAGCTCTGGGCAATGTGGGAGGCACTGAGGGGATCTGTGGCTCTGGAATAACTTAGTAAGGAGCTAAGATACTCCAGGGAGAAATCACTGGGAAAAAGGAAACTCAAACAGCTGGAGTGAGGAGTCACACAGGTATCTGACGAATCGCCATGGGACACCCACCCAGCAATGCATCTGTGAATGAAATCTCTCCATTTATAAAGAGCTTTACATGTCCCTTTGCTGTTTAAATTTAATATGGTTCTGAATTTTTATGAGAAGGTAGAGGATATATTGTGCCATGTCAAGAACAAAACAGTCATTCAAAAGAGTGTTTTTAACTAGAGACTGGCTAAAATAATTTAGAGAAGTAGAGTTTGAGCAGCCAGAAAATAGAGGGAAAACAATAAGGAATGTGAGTGACGGAAAGACCCATATCTACTTCAGTGGCAAAATTACTCATGCACAGATCAGTGGCATGTCTAGTAGGAACATAAAATGGTAGACAAAGTATGAGTGCCAAAACTGCAGGAGGCAAGATTAACCCCTGCAATCAGCAGAACTGAGGATGATCAATGTACTTATCCCAAAACAGAAAGTCCTCCTGGAACATGATATGAAGTCCTGGGATACCACTGCACTGCTGTCTTCATAAAAAAACAAAAGAAACAGTAACACCTTACCTCACAAAAAATGATGGGAAGCAGATTGCCTGTGGTGTAAGACTTTTTATGTGTTTTCTGTACAGAGTTAATGTTAGAAATGTCAATTAATTATCTTTATCATTGTCTGCTTATAGCTGAAATGTTAAATCTATGCTTTTTATTTATGTACTTCTACCTTTGCAAAATACATGTGTCTCAATTCCTCAAAGTTACCGGTTATAGATGAGTAAATTCTCCACTTTAAGACAAAGACTGGGGTTTTTTCTTGTAATTTCCTTTGTTTATTTCTCAAGGTTTCTCTGAGTTTCTAAATTTTGATACTAATTAGATGTTCAAATCCCAAAGAACTGTGTGCGCCCTGACTTTAGAGAGTAGTGATACTGCCAGTTACTGTCAGTCTTATAAGTCAGATTTTTCTATGTCATAGACCTGGCCAAGACCCTTACTCTTTCTTAAATTTTGAAATATTTTATATTGGAATCAAACTTAAGTCCTTGAGGCTTAATCTGTTTCTGTATATCTCTGTTCTTACAGTCGTGTAGAGTGTTGTGCAGGGAATATTTCTACACAGTTTTTAGATGATGTGTTTCCTGACCTTTAGTCGCCTCATACGAGAGTGATGCCAACTGCTGAGGTGCTGGTCTTGCAGAGAGAGCAGGCTGAAACACAAGCCCTCAGTTTGGTAGTACAGATATGGACTAAGTATATAACCATTCAAATGAGGAGCACAAGCACAGCTTAAACACTTCATACATGTTGTTGGTTTGGGAATTTTTTTCTTGAAAGACTTGTTAAAAAGCTATTCTACTTATCCCCCAGCCTGTTGTTTAATGTCATTGTATGTGGTTTTATCTTCTGTACTCTGTTAAATAGACAAGTGAGTAACAGATGATGAGGAAAACCAAAGCAATAAATACATGTCCTCTAAATTTCTGAGGCTTTATCAAGGTGTTCCAGACTGCAACAGTAGCCCTAAATGAGAAGGACAGTGGAGCAGTGAGGTAAAAGAGAAAGTGGAATCCATTCTCAGATTAGTTTTTTAATCTGTTATTCAGCCAGAACTGTTTGTAGTTAAAACATAACAACAGAAAATTGTTACCGGAACTGGTTAAATAACCCAGTGCAGCCAGCACGGCCTTAGGTCTATTTTCAAAGGACAAGATGGAGAGTCTCGTCATGCTGTCCACATCTCCATTGTTCCATAAGATAGCTCCTGAACACTGCCCTGGAAAAGACATTCCAAACTGAAATTCACTGCAGCCACATGGTAGACCCTTAAAACCCCTCCAGAGAGCAGGTCCATCATACCGTACATAGCAGACAAAGGTCTCCTTCCACTCCTCCCTCCCTCTGACTTGTTGAAACTGTGACTCCATCTCACTGCCCTGTACCAAGGATCCTTTTGAATGCTTGGTATTGTATGACAGTATTTTCAAAACAAGTCAATAGACGTTGGATGCAGGTCACTTGGGCTTTCAGGACTTGTCTACAAATTTTCTCTGCCTGAACCTCATAGCCTACATAGAAGGGACAATGAGTATCTATTCCCAAAACAAAAAGCTACTACTTAAAGTATTTTCCCTCAATCACTCCACAAGGATCAACAGCATGATGGCATGTTGTCCTTCACCAGTACCACGATGTTTTCCACGAGATTCTGCCAAAGGGAACCAACATGCTCAAACTGGGCATCGTTGCTATCCCCGATCCTCTGCTCTCCTTTCTTCTCCTCTTCTCCCTCCTCTCTTTTCTTCATAGCCAGGCAGATTTACCTTGGCCATGCACTCTGTTCTTAAACAAGTCCCACTTCAGCCCATTGTTGGTCTGCAAACAAATGCATGTTGAGGTAAAAATAAGAAAGGTACTTGTTATTGTATCATACATCTCCCTTTCTTTCTCAATCCTGTTTTTGGTCAAACTGAGCACTAAACAAAAACCTGTTTTGAATTCTTTGGCAGTATTTTAGCCTGTGTCTGTAGCATGGTGCAGAATAGCTGAGCCAGATTTTCATACCAATCTAGCCAACTTGGATTCTGTGATGACACCATTGACTTGCCTGTGGGTAGCGAACAAATTCAGACACCCTGTTACACAGAGCTTTGATACATAGACCCACCTTTGCTTACTGAAGACCCCTTCTTGGAGGAAATTACTTTCTTTTAAAGCATTTTTAAGGTTTAATTTTGAAAGTATAAACCTATTGTCTTTCTGTATTTAATGTTTAATACTGCTAAGCAGAATTTTAGAAGGCCTTCTTTGTACTGTACTTATTTAATGATTCTTATGAGATTAGTGTCTCAAAAGGAAAAATCAGTAACACTTCACTATGGACAAGTGGAGACAATATAATGACTAAGAGTCTTTTCACATTACATTAAAACACCTCTGAAGTGCACCTTTGCCTCTAATACCATACCTTCCAGCTTTTTTAATAACCATATTTTCTACACTGGTTCTGTTTTAGCTAACATTTTAGTATCAATTTAGTAAATGAAAAAATAATAACAATAATTTTTCTATGTCAAAGCATTTTGAAAAATGTGAACAACTAGAGAGCAAGTGCTGGTTTATGTCTAACTTAACTCAATTTAAAAAAAAAAAAAAACAAACAAAAAACCCAAAAAAACTTAAGGTGATATTTAAAATTGGCTATTTTATGGGATATTTAAAGAGAGGAACACAAAAGAAAACTAAACAAAAGAGCCACAACAAAACAACACTTCCATAATGCAAGTCAGATCAAAGAGATACTGAATTGTAATCTGTTGATGAAGACAGGTTGGTCTGAAGGTTTGCTGAGGTGTTTGAACCATTTGTAAAAGTTATTCTTTATTTTGAGCATTTTGAACATTTTTAAAGAAGTCTGGGCTGAAGTCAGTATTTCATCTAAAATACTCTCCTGTAATTGTTTAGATTCATGAAGCAGGCAAAACTTTTCAAAGCAGACAAAAAATTACTCCTTAGGAACAATAAGTTTGCCTATATCAAATGAATGAAATATATTAAAATCTCCACAAAACAAAATAGTATTTCATACGGTGACCCACTGTAGAAGTTTTAATGATCACTCGCACAACTGAATATTATCTTTATTTCACTTGCACCATCCTTTCATCACCATCTTTGCTCACAGAATTATGCTGTCTGAAAATTTTTCAGGTTTCTGAGAAAGTGATGACCAGAATTTTATTTCCAGTATCATATTCCCGTCCTGCTATGCCTTGTGGTATGTGCTGCCTGCCATTGCTTGGATCTTGCAGTCAGCCACCCATGCAGTGTCTGCAGCTGTGCAGAGCCTCATTGCTCAAGAACCTGATTGCAATTTTGGATGCAGCAAAAACTTGTTCACTCATTGTACCTGTAACTGTGCATATCAATTATCTGAAGGGATTTATTCCTTGAATTGGCATCATCTTGAGCTATTTAGTAGGTCTAAGAGACAGATTTTCATGAGAGAGATGAAAAAAACATACCTGATATAAAAGCAACCCACTTTCAAATAGCACATCTCTGCTTCAAGATAGAGGATCAGCAGAGCTCCTCAAAGACAAAAGCAAATAGAATTTTGAGTGCTGAGCACTTTATTTTCACTGTCCTTAGTGTCAAAAATAGTATCATATGGGAAAGACTCTATCATCTCATTTTGTCTTTGCAATTCCTTTTTTGTAATTTTCTTCTAGGTAATTTTTCTTTCTGGGAATAACTAGAAAGAAGGTTAACTTTAGCTAATGAAAATGTAGCATTTTTCTTTGTGTTAAGAGACTCACTCAAGGCTGTGAGGAGTCAGAAAGCCCTTTGTTTGTATGGTATGGGAGAAAAAGAAATAAAACCAGACCTCTGAGTGCTGCTCCTTCCTGCAAGCTCTCTCTTTTACTCTTCATTTTCATGTGCAATCTGAACTCCTGACTAGCATCTTCACTTCAACCCTCCCTCTAGATCCATACATCTTTTCTCTGCATATAAAAAATTGCAAACAGTAAATTATCACTCCCTTATAGAGTTCAAATATTCAAGATGAGACTGAGCTCCTAGCTTAGCACCACTTCTGGACAGTCTTAAAAAATGGTCCATCTTCAGATATGAGATCATGAGTTAGCCTCAGTTCTAGTAACTACTGACCCGACCTAAAGCTATAAGTCAGTGGGAGCCTTCTAATGAGTTTTAAAGGACTTTGGGTCAGGATTTTTGTACATAGTAAATCCAACGATACATTAAGACACCCCTTAAATTTTCCTTTAAACAGTGACATTTGGAAAGGTCAGTCTGAAAGAACTTTTGAACTGATGATTAAGAGGAAGCAGAGCTAAAATAATAAATTATTATCTCACAAAGAGCTCACTGTGTGCTTTAACATATTCAAAGTAAGATATTTACATTCTCCAAAGATGGTAAATGCAGGAAAAAAAAAAAAACTCTTAAGGCTTATATTATGCCTCTATGAATGTTTCCAGAGCATTATTGTTGTTGAGTTTTACAAATACAATGCCTTAAAATTAAAAGCTTTTAATTGCAGTGGTGGTTGGAAAGAATAGTTCAGTCCATCAGCTGGTACTTTTCTCTGACACATTTAAGGCGTTAGCACAGCCAAGAAAATTAGAAAATAAAACAACTCAACTCAGACACTCAGTATTCATTGCTCAATCAGAACAGTGAGCAAGGAGACGCTCTCGCTGCTGTAAGATTCTCTAGCATTTACAATGCACCAGTGCAGTTGTTCAGTCAAGACCTCCCATTTTAAGTTTCACACAGTAATACCATGTTTAATTCCATAAACTCCAGAAGCAAGCTGATTTTTTTGTTGTTGTTGTGATACTGGGACACACAGTTACTGTGCCCTGAGCTAGAAGGCATGTAAAAGCATGCAAAACTGGGTGAAAAAACCACAGTTTGTCTTAGAAAGGTCAGTAAGAAGCACAAAAGAATTTATCAGATTCTGCCCCTAAGAGAATGGGGAAACTTTCCTTCAGTGTTTGTACTAAATAAAATCAGCTTTTTTATACAAAGGAACAGATCAAAGGTGACAAGACTCCTCATGTACAAATGTCACTGTTCAAGACAAACCGGATAAAACAAAACTCACATTTTAGTTGATGTTACTATACAAAGGAGAGTGGAACAGCAAGTCTTTACAACCAGTGCATGGTGTGATTCTTGAGTTGCCCTGTGCAGGGCCAGGAGTCAGACTCAATGATCTTTGTGCATTCCTTCCAGCTGAGGATATTCTGTGATTCTAGTTTATATTCATTAGCTATTTCTTCAATTCCATCTGTAACCAGAGTGAGTTTGCTGTTAAGGAGAACACTCAGTCTTATCTTCAGCCCCATAGCTGATGTATACCTGGTCATAATGGAGACAGGAAAGTGGACTTAAACTTTTTGCCTAGCCACTAAAACCAGATTCAATCAACTTTTAACTTCCTGCAACTTAGCGTCCTGGTTTTAGCTGGGACAGAGCTCATTTTCTTTTTAGTAGCTCATACAGTGCTGTGTTTTGGATTCGGTAGGAGAATAATGCTGGTAACACACCAGTGTTTTGGTTGGTGCTAAGTGGTGCTAACCTTAAGTGAAGGACTTTTCAGTGTCTCATACTCTGCCAGTGAGGAGCTGCACAAAAAGATGGGAGGGAGCATGAGCAGGACAGGTGAGTTAACTGGTTAAAATGATATTCCATACCATAGAACATAGAACATGCTCAGTATATAAATGAGGGGGAGTTAGCCAGGAGTGGAGTGGTGATCATGGCTCTGGGTCAGGCTGGATGTCACTTAGCAGGTGGTGAGCAGTTGTATTGTTAAACAGTTGTTCTTTAGTTTTATCTTCCTCTTATTTTTATTACAATTATTGCTATGTTTTATTTTGTTTCAGTTATTAAATTAGTCTTATCTCAATCCACAAACTCTGTTTTCCTTGCTTTCCTGACTTTCCTCCCCATCTTGTTGGTAAGGGTAGGCAGAGCAAGGTGAAGTGAGTGGGTGGCTGTATGGTACATAGGGTACTTATTTGCCAGGTGAAGTTAAACGATGACACTTAATTGCTGATATCATTGTAGAAAGGGTGACCTTCTAGAGCAATAAACTGTATGCATTCCTACAAATAAGCTCTCCCTGGTAATAAGCATGGCCTTTTGGTCAGGCTGAAGATTGCTGCGTTGCTGTGGGAACAGTGGATTACCACTGGTGGCTCTGGGATGAGCATTTACCCAAAATACATAACAAGGTTGTAAAGAGCTAAGATACATATTTTCTGTGGAGCTGCAAGAACCAGTTCAAGGACTGATGCTGCCAGATGCTGCATCTGGGGGAGAAAATACCCTTTGTCAGATGCAATCCAGTGACTTTCAACAACTGGAAAGAAGGGTATGATATAGAGAGTGTTCTGAAACACTCTTGTCAGTCATATTCTAAAAAACTGCTGTTGTGAAGTAGAAACTAGTTGGAGCAGAGTTTTTGATAGTTAACATGCTACAGAGTCAGGGACTGTCCTTGACTATGGAAAACAATGTGTATGCTGGCTTGTAATTTAAGCAGATGCTACCCTTTACAAGCTAAAATCAAAGAGAGGGGAAATTGGTAATTGTGCCTCCATTCAACAAGACCAGCCTGCTTTATGTTTGGGAAAGAATAGTGCCAAAATGGCAAACTTCCCCCAGCATTTTATTGCCAGCCATTTACTCCAGATGACAGACAGCAATTGTCTTCCTGAAACAAAGAAGAAAACCTGTATGCTGTGGTCTAGTCAGACCCAAGAGCCAAAGCAATGGAATTAAAAACTGACAATACAGACTTGGACAGATCTACATAATGGGGTGAACTTACAATTTGTCATCTCATAATCTCATGAATACTGAGCTGAAAGAGCAGAAGATCTCTGATGGTTTGTTTGCTGCTTAACCCGAACATAAGTTCCTATTTGAGTATGCTGTAAAGTTCTTTCCACAGGGAAGTAACTGGAAACCAAAGTATAGAAGATGGAACATAATACCATCAAATGAAATTTGAAATCTTAAGCAACTGCATGATGGAAATAAATGTTTAAAATCATCAAAGACAAAACCATAAAGACGAGAGTGCAAAGAGAGGGTAAAACCTAGGGAATCTCAGAATATAAACTGCTACTCAGAGCTGACCTAAAATGAAAAAAAAAACAAAACAAAAACAGATGCAAGAAAACTGGTACCTGTAAGTGAATTGTACCTCTGTGTGGGTACAGCACTACAGAACTATTCACGTGTGCCAAAGTTCGTTTCCTGCAGTTCTCTTTCATGTTAACCCAGTTCATTCCTCATGTACCATCAGACAGATGCTGCATCTGACAAAGGAGGTTTCTGCCCAAGAAGGTGCTGCATCTCATGCTAATGTCTTGAATTGGTCCTTGTAGATCGCTGGAAAATGTGCCTTACAACTGCTGAGTACACATCTACTTATTTTGATAAATACTTCTTCGAGCACCTATGTTCATCATAACTGATAGTCCGTAGCATATCTCTTCTGAAATTAGTACAGCCAGATGAGACATTTAATTGGAAAAACAAGCGTCTTTTTGGATCTCCACTGTCTATGGCTCAAGAGATGTGATCTTATTCACTGACCTATACATTATAAGAATTAAAGTCAGAACAATAATTTCTGACAGTATAAAAATGCTTGTTGGTACAGCTGGCTGAGGCAAAGTTGGCATCTGATGAGCACTTTTATTATGGAAACAGAGTCACTTGTCATCAAAGTAACTGAGACAAGTGTCAGCCTTTACCTGTTAACCAGTGCAATAATAAAATTAACTATTTACTAGAAAGACTAATTCAAGTAAAAAACATCTCACTTGCTACATTATTTGCCCTACTTCTATTGCAGTTCAGTGTGTCTATCAAGTATGTAGACTGTTTTGCAACATTAGGTGGGAGGTAGTTCATGGCAACTGCTTTGTACCTTCACCAGATAAAACTCTTAAATTTCAGCTTCAGTAAGTACAGGATGGATCACAGGTGGCTTATGGAAGTGCCCAAAAACACATGCTGAGGCTTTGTCCTGTCAGATGATCACCTGTCCTGCAAGCAACATGACATCCATCTCAGCTAGGTAACTGGGTGCTTGTATGTGTCACACATCCCACCGACAGATGCCCATCGGGGAAAATGAACATCATGCAGTTGCTTTCCTCTGTGATACTGATGTGCCAATGACAGCCATATGACCAGGGAACAAATAAGCATCTGGTCAGATGAGTTGTCTTGCAGTGCCAGAATAAACCATATCTTACATATTTTTATGTATGATAGAAAAGCCTTGGGCCAAAAGAGAGAATGGGCACATACTATCCTTTTATTTATATTATTGATTCTGTTTCATACAACCAGTTAGTAAGATCATAGCCTTTGAGAGCCCAAATCAATGAAGATACCCCCCCCATTCCCAACTGCAGTTCACATCTAATCTCTCTTCACTAACCAGTTCAGATCAGTGTGGGTTGAGTTGTATTCATGAAGTTTAATAGCAGAGAACCTTGCTTCTGACATGGAATTCTGATATTACAAGCAGTCAGGCAAATACAGCTGCACAGCAGGATCTGGAAGCATAACTGAGACCATTATCTCTTGTTCTGTTGAACAAGAAGGCAATGCTCTAACCTAAACTGTGTCTATTCCTCTATCTCACAGCCAGCATTGTTACCAAAATACCTACTTGTACAGCTGGGCACAGCACCTAGTTCTAGACTGTTGTGGCTACTTTAACTCAGTCATATAGTTCTTCATGCAGAAATGGGGCATGAGTGACTTCACTATTTTTGTTCACATAAATCTGTGGGCATTTATGATGTATTTATACTCCATCTGGTCTGTAAACTAAATCACACAAAGCCAAGCAAGTTGCTGTGACATTAGGCTATATTCGATCACATAGCATACAAGGAGATCAACCAGGCTTTAATTTTAAAAGACTTGGCACAAAGTCCAGTAAGACAGCTAAATGGTTGTAATGAATTCCTTCTTTAATTCCTTTGAAAGGAAGCCTTTTCAGCCTGTACAAAAAGCCAACTAAAAGATAAAACAAACCCAAAAGCCAATATTATGATGATGCTGAAATTAACATTCTCGTTCAGAAAAACAGCTTAATGTTTTGAGGGCTGTCACAGAACCATTATGAGGGACCATAGGAGTTGTGCTTGCATGTTCTTTCGGCAGCCTACGAACACCAAGGGAGTGATGTCTTTTCTCTAGTAGGAAAACACAGAAAAATTTTAAATTATTCCTTCCTGGTTTTGTCCTTCAGACAGGACTGGTAAAGTAGACAGTATTCTGAAGCTGCAAGAAGCAGTGAGTCCATGCTGGGTGTAAGAATGTATTTCAACAAAGGTAAATGTGAAAACATGTGCAGGGGAAATACTTATTTATAGGGTATCTAAGTGACTTGATTTTACCAACTTGCATGCATTTGGACTCAGATTTTATGCACTCACAGTCTCACATCCACATACCACATTGAGGTCTCAACACCAATGCAACAGGTGCACTTGAAAGGATATATATCAGCACAAGTGAGACCAAACTCTGTGGCAAAACCAGAGGACTGCATTTTTAAAAATCTAAGCACTGAAATGCCATATTTTATGACCATTTACATGGGCAAAGAGATGTCTGAGCTCAAAGCAGACAGATACATATTTGAGTGTTCAGTCTGCCCACACAAATAAGTTACCAGATACGACAAGCTCCCATGTAGGAAATGATACTTATTTAATAAATTTTATTCAGAGTCATTCAGAGTCTTGCTTTTAAAAAGTGACTCTTTTAGATTAGGTCCTGCTTCCTTAGAAATCTTTCTGCTAGCGGAATGAATTCCAGCCTCACAAATATGCATATATACAAAGGAAGGAGATACTGTTGAAGAAAATTTTTATATCAAGCTGACAAAAAGGAACATGAAATTCTTGTCACAATAAAATCAGTGGTGTTTCCCCCATCAACTTCCATCCTGATGGAATTTCATTTTTAGATGCTTTTGTTCAAATCATAATATCTGAAAGGATGCTTAGAGAGTTCTCACAGAAGAATCTGTACCTTGCCACTCTCAACTGGGTTGTTAAGAATCAGCTCAATTTTTGCTTTTTTTCAAATGGTTGATTAAAGCATTTGTATCTGAAGGGGAGACTGATGATTGTGGTCTGAAGAGAAGTGGGATATTTTTTCACAGGTAGCAAGCTCTGCACCATAGGTTTTCAAAGACCAATATATACAACATTTCACTGTGAAGTGACATGCACAACTTTGCACAAGGAACTAACGAAGATAAAATGCCCTTTTCTTCATGTTTGTTTTTCTGATTTTCACTTTCTAACCATTCTTTTCTTTCCTACTGCATGAGCAAAGCTATAACTTCCAAGTGACCTCTAACAAATTAAATATGACACACTAATGAGCTTCAGATGCCTGATACCATTAAAATATACTCACAGAGCTTATTTTCTGAAGAATTTGTAGCTAGATTCACACAAGACCTTAGTAGTGATAGTACATCAGCTTTCACATGCCTGGATGCCTACAGTCTTAGGGGCAATGAGGGTCCCTATACAATATATCAAAGTACCTGAAGAAACGGATTAGCAAAAGCCAGTATCATGAAGGGCTGACAGCTGATAGGAAATACTGAGGAGCCAAATAATCTTATCTTCTCACACCGTTTTCAGTGATATAAGTTCCTTAGGCAGTGAAAAGGCACTCTTTCTGATATTAAACAGCTATGTTAATTAAGGTTTTACTTCTTCCATTACTTATTATTGCTGGCAAGGTGTGCATCACTGTCCCTGTAGACTGCCTGGAAACAAATGACACACACATCTCCTTTGAGAAATCAGCCAGGTTCATTCAGATCATCTTCACTGACTTCACAATCATGTTCCAGACTGCATGAAGTAAATATGGGAGTTCTCACACAGGAGCTTCCTCTGGCAGAGCTGTGAAGACAAGTTTATCCCCTAGAGAGGGAATACTGGGGTGCTCCTTTCTCCATTAGCAGAGCTAGTGTCAATGGAGCTCGATTGTACAGTCATTCATCAAATATTCCGTTCACTCAGGAAATTATTTATTGCTTCTGGCCCCATTCTGTCTCAGAAATTGATGTATCAAACTCCCAAACAGATGTGGATATGGGATTCTGTGCAGACAGACAGAGCATGGCTCTCTGTACCTGTTGTGTAGAAGTGCCCCTGAACATAAGAGGTGATGAATTGCCTGAAGATTAAGACAGTCATCAAATCAGGGATTTTGGTATTCTCTTCTGATAAGCCTTCATAATTGGATTTGTCCCAAAAAGGATGGTTAGGCAGCATGTGGTGTCCTGAGTTAATGGGCAAGTTCTTGGTGCCTGTTGAACATTTTTCACATGGCTTGAGAGCAAGGAATCACATGTATCTTAAATTTTCCTACAAATTTTGAAAATAGTAAATTATCTTAACTGTATTATTTTATGCTGCTGAGAACGCAGCTGCGCTGGGCAGGGCACATCTCCAGGATGGAGGATCATCGCCTCCCTAAGATCGTGCTCTATGGTGAACTTGCCACCGGCTGCCGCAAGAGAGGAGCCCCAAAGAGGAGATACAAGGACTCTCTAAAACAGTACCTCAGCTTTGGCCATATTGACTACCATCAATGGTCCACTCTGGCCTCCAATCGGGAGGCGTGGAGACACACCATCCATAACGCTGCTGATTCCTTTGAAAATGCACGCAGAATCAGTCTTGAGGAGAAAAGACAATGCAGAAAGAACCGTGCCTCACCAACACCGCCTATGGAGACTTTCTGCTGTGCCTTTTGCAACCGGACTTGCCTATCTCGCATCGGCCTCTTTAGCCACCAGCGCGCTTGCAGCAAGCGTGGGTAGAGCCCTTCCCAAATCTTCATTCGCGAAGCCTAGCCATGATGATGATGATTATTTTATGATGCATATTGCAATCAGAGTGAATTCTTTCATAAAATACTCTTTCCTAAGAATTTTAGGAGGCTTTTTTGTAGGTTGTTGTTGACAAAGAAGTCAAAAAAGAAAACCAAAAAAACCAAGGATGCCTGTGTGGAATAGAATGAAATGTTTTTTGTCTCTTGGCCTGCTATTCCAGGTCTCTGTTTTCTCCAGAAGCAGCCATGAGATGAAAGAAATTTTTTTTCATTTTGCAAAGCAAGTTATCTTGTACCATTTACCTTTTTTACTCCATAAATGTTATGACTAAATCTTATTTACACATTTATATTGTGACAATGTCACGAATTTTTATCATTAAGGCAATTGTTCTGAGACAGTCTTCTAGTCATGACTAATTTTACATTTGGCTGACTCATCTTTTTCTTGCAATTAAGTAAGATGTGTGTATGTTTTGATCTTTAAATATTTACACTGGATATTATGCCAAGAAGACATTTAATTATTTTGCATGTATTATGTTTTTGCAATTCATATGTGTTTAGCTAAATAGACTTAGTCTTGTTCTCTAATGGGCTAATTTTTGTTTGTTTTTTAATGATTCTGCTATCTCCTTGATAGTGTGGGATGTCTCCTTTTAGGAGGCTAAGCACTGAGATAAAAACAGCATATTCTGGTTCTCAGGAAATAATCAACTATTGAACTGAGAAACATGTAGCAGACCTTCACTTCGGAGGCTGTTTCTAACATTTCTAATAACTTCTTACTACTGCTGCTTAAAGCTTCCACCCAGCATCTGTCAATGGACTTACAGTCAGGTCATCTGCTATGGAAACTTGGCAGGGCTGTATCAGATCAATAATGCTCTTTTTCACCAGCCTTGGATCTCCATCAGATTTTGGAGTTTTATCATACTAAATTTTTACTGCATGATGTGTTTATATATATATATTTATTTTGTGTGTGTGTGTGTGTGTATGTATGTATATATATGTATATGCATCCATATATATACATGTATGGATGTCTATGTGTGTGTATATATATGTATGTATATATGTATATAGATATAAAGCTCACACATTATTTCTGTTGAAGTCAACTACTTAACATTTGACTTTTATGTTCTAAAGATCCTTCATCTGGATCCACTATTTAAATTTTCAGGTTTATTGTGCAGCTGTAGCACCTCTTAATCACTTCCTCTTTTTAGAGGTACGTTACAGTAACCCACATTGCACCTCAATCCAAATCCTAACATGATTCATGTGTCCATATTTTGTATAAAGGCAACATCATATTAATGTTTAAAATTAAAAACTTCATTTGTTCCTCATTCATTTCTTTCCTTCACCCTTAGCCAGTCATTAGTGGGCACTGATGCATAAAAACACACATGGTATTTATGATTCCATGGAGAAATCCTGCTAGACCTCATTGGTTTTTGAAAGAGCTTGACAAATAGCAAACACCAAGTCAGAACCTGAGAAAGGTAAGCAAATGGCTTAGACCACACAGATACTTTCCCACATAGAAAAAAAAGGTGAAGGTAAGTGTTCCTAAAAATCTGTGAAGAAATCCAAAATATTTGGCACCTTAAATGAAAGAAAGCCAGCTGAAGATCCAATAAAAAATAAAATCCACAGTTCCTAGGGGATTTATATTTCTTTCTTTTCCCTTTTTTATTTTATTTTTTTAACTGAAGGTACTTTACCTGCTTGAAGTTCAGTCTCCTGGAAATAAAAACAAAGCCCAAAAGGCAAAACAAAACCCAAAACAGAAAACAGAAGTTGCCTGATCTGCATTGCTAAGTACTTGTTTCCTATCTGAGCAAATATAAAAGTACACAATGATTTTGTCTGGACATCTACCTCGGAAAAAATGTACAGACAGAGAAAGGTTTTCTAATCTAGGAAGTACAGGAAGAGTCAGCAGCTAGAAGATGAAGCTGCAGCTGCAAACGTTGAGGTCAAACTAAGGTGCACATTTTAACACCAGAGACTATTAGTCATTGGACTACCTTACAAATGTTATGTAACCTTTACTCGGTTACTTTAAAATAATGATTGGTTTCTCAGAAAGATATATCTATTAAAAAAAAAAAAGGAGAAGACTTATGGCATGAAGGACAGAGTCATCAAAAGCCATCAGTCACAATTGTTCATGTGCAGCTTTTCATCACAGGCTATCCTTAAATTGCCAAAAGTGAGAAACAGAGTATTCTGTGTGACGTATTTCTCAGCACATGCTCTCTTTCTCTATATACAGTTTATTGGCTCCTTTAAGAGATGTGCTTCAATCTGCCTAACTGTACTTATGTTCTTAGAGATGACGTTCAAGAAATTAAGAGAAGAAAAAGGAAATTCTATTGCATATTGGATAGACACACCCCACTAATTGCTGAACCGGTTACTTCTGGGCTTCAAATGTCTGAAGAGAACTTCCATGTGGTGTATGAAAATTGCAACACTCTTGAGACGGAGAAACTCCATTCATTAGCCCACTTTTGAAATAGGTCCTGGAATAAATTAGGTGATGTGTTCTGTAATTGTAGCGGTTAGAAGAGAGGTGGTTGACTGATTATTGAAAGTCAGGAGAAAGGTAATTTTAAAAGGCCATCTCTTAAGAATATTCACCAGGTTTTAGTGCACTCTCTAAGAATATTCCAGAAGTCAAGACCGAAGGGTGCCAATGACTTCCCAACAAATTAAAGTGAATCAGCTGCTCCATCAAGTAGACAGGATTTGAGAAGAAAACACAGCAAGATGCTGTATTCTTGTGTTAACAATCTTTGACAAGAAGGCATGTACAAATGATTTAATGATGTATTGACTCATTTTAAGATATATTTCCCCCAGAAGGCATAAGTGCTAAGAACACAGAACTAAGGCTGTGAGGTCAAATGTATTCTAAAGATTGAAACGTAATCAGCACCTTCATTTTTCCGCTTACCAAAACAGACAGGATCTGTGGTCATTGTAAATTAGCACAGACAGATAAAAAAGAAAATAAGTATTCAGTTCTTTTGTTGCGATGAAAGAGATTGTCAACAACTGCACATGAATGTCAGGCATATTCCAATAGCTATCTATTATCCCTGTATTACCTGTAGTGTAATTACCAAACTAAAAATGTCCCAACAGTAATTTGTAGTTCCTGTCACATACAATGGGACAAACATGTTTAGTATGAGATTCAGAAAGATTAAGTGTCAACTATGAGAAATAAAGCAAGAAAGCTTGAATGAAAAATTGCTATCCTCAAGATAGTGTGTCACATTTAGCACAAGGGGCCAACCTGCACATTTTAAGAGCAATAATCCATACCAGACAAATTGGTTTATAAATCGATATGAAATGAGGATGGCAAAAGAGAATATTAATACATTCATTTCCAAATAAATTAGGAAAAGTTTGGAAGGCAAATGTATAACCTGCTCTCAGCCACAACTTTTAGGTCTTTAAATGCCTTTCTGCTGCAGTGAAGGTTAGGCTCTAACAGAGACAGATGCTGCAATAAACATGCAGCAATAAGGCTGCACAGCAGGACCCTTCTTGGTTACTAAGGGTAGGAACATCTACAGACAACTCAGGCAGGTGGATTGCCTTGCCCTGCTATGAGCACGACAGAAACAATTGGTGAATGCAAGAACACCAAATAAGAATTATCCTGCTGCATTTTGACTTCATCTTTCCCCTTTGCCAGAAGGCCTCTTTCCATTAATGTTATTTTGTTTGTAGGGATGGTTAGAATTACCTTGTAGGGAGGACACTGTCTACTTATGGTTTTAACTGCATCAATTCATGCGTCATTTGAGACTTGTCTGAAATGCCTTCCCTGTTACTGCAGAGGAAGTCTGGAAAAAGGAGTTACAGAGCTTAACTCTTTTGCTTCAATTTCTGCCTGGACATCTGTAAATAAAGCACTCATTAGACTACATACTTATTTAACCCTTCCACCCTTCCTCTGTCCATTTAGCTCCACCTTGTACAGGTTGCAGTGAATGGGTACACATCAGGGCCATGGAAAGATGAATATCTTTCTGCCCATTCATGCCCAAACCACTGAGGCTGGTTTAGCCTGAGCATGTTTCCAAGTCTATCTGCAACGTTATGGAATGATCTTCATTTAAAGACAAAGTTGACAAATCAATTACATGATCTCAAGGGCTTTTTAAATACCTTTACTGTTTGAAAGCTATTACTTCTTGCTGTCATGTGGATATCACCACAGTTATAACATGGAGTAGAGAGATAAACTGAACCCATAAGCTAAGGAAATGCTTATTTTATAAACTGTGCAGTTAGAGAACCAATGTTCATTTGTCTATGTACAAATTTGGGGAGTTGAAAATCTTCTGTTTATAATTGCTGTTTACTACTAGTACATAATAAATATATAATGCAGTCTGGAAGATTACATTAATTTCATATATATTACGAATAATATATCTATAATGTTTCATCTTATCCACTGTAGCAAAGAACAGAATCTCCTTGGATCACTGCTGAGCTTTTCACAGTCTTTGAAAATCATCAGCTGATGCATGGCACAACACAGGGGGGACAAAAGTCCAGAATGCCTGCAGCACTTGTGGGCACAGTATGCTGAGTGGCTGTTTTTCATCAGTGATAAAGAATTCTGAGAGGTGGAAAAAAAAAAAAAAGGTTGAAAACCAAGGCATTTCCTCACAAGTGTGCATGTACATATGCACGCACTTGCATAAACACACACACACACTCACACACACACTGCTCTTTTATATTTTCTGGCTTGCTATTTATTTTTTGATGCTACAAATTTCTGAGGAAGTACTTCTAAGAGAGTTGCAGGGTTTTTTTCTTTGTCTCGCTTACTGATGTCAGCAGTTTTTTAATCCCACATTATCAAAATGATAGTAGAGAGAGACGGTCTGGCATAATTATATCACACAACAAATTTTGCCATTCTTGTTTAACTTGATAATGCTGCTTTTAAGAACTATTCATTGTAAGAGAGAGAGAAAAACCAAACTGCAAAAAAATCCAGACCAGACACATTCACTTTCTTCACAGATTAACAGAATGCTTATCCACTTTGAAGTCATGTAAGCAAAAAAAGTAAAACTTGTTTAAATATGCTTATCAATTTTGATTTGCTCATGACTTCTTTCTTAGGATAATGAATATTATCCTAAAGATATATTATGTCAGTGTTATAAGTTTGAGGGTAACACAATACTAATTAAATATAATACTTGAAAGAAGTAGCATTTTTTTCATGGTCAAAAGAAAGTACAAATCACTTTCTTTGAATCTGCTGATGAAATATTTTAGAAAATAACAGGGGAAAGTCTTGAAAATTTTCCTTGTAGTTTTGTACTTACACATTTGGAAACTAACTAGAATCTAGGATCTCACAATATCCCACACTCATGGGAGCTTACATTTTAGTGTCTAATATACTAGAAGTGCCTGCAAAGGGTCAGTGAGGACAAGTTGTTGTTGCAAGATACACTTCTTTTAAATACCCTGACTTTTCTTCTGGGATGAACAGCTTTGTGAGTACTGTAAAGAAGGTGAAAACTACTCCAATTATCTAAAAAACTTTGGTGAAAAATCTTACTGGCTTTAGACACTGTGAGGTCTCTTGATTTTGAAGAGCTTAGAGTATTTTAGACTCATGTTTGTGGCAATAGGTAGGGATGGATGAGAGAGCAATTATGGTCTACAGTCCCATTTTCAGGGGCTTCAGAATACCATGAAAATTACTTTTTGGATGATGCTCTGGAATAGTTTCTGCTTTTTCTTGCTTGGAAGAGCTTCTTGACAGCAGCATTAAAATTATGATTTTCTGTGATTGAGATTGCCTAAGTGTTTCTTCAAACTCAAAATCAAACAAATTATGATTAAAAGTTCTAAACCAATGACATGAAAATGTGGCCTGAAAATAAAGCCTTCATTTTAAGCAAAAGGAGCAGACTCAATTTGACCAGCCAAACCCCAGAATGGAAAAACAACAAAAAAATATAAGGTTACGGATATATANACTACTGGACCAATTCATGTGGATTTTCCACTTTTTCCCTTTTTCCAGGACTGCCTACAATAATGGAAGTCTTGGCTACAGGTTGCCTGAGGCCTGGGTGGTGTAACAAAACCATGGAAGACAATACATTCCATAAGCAATTAAGATTGGCTCAGGAAAATGGATAATATAAGAATGGCACCACTGCTCTTTGTTTTTCTTGACCTCGAAGACGGAGTAAGTGCTCAGGTTATATCTGGGAACATGCAGCAACAAGTGACAAAGAGCCATATCCGATGCTTGTTAGCTCTGCTAGTGTGTCCATGAATCCTCCTGAGGTCTTTGAACAAGTTATAGAACATTTCCTCTCTATCCACTTCTTTTTAAACAGGTAGAAGGGTGAGAAACTCTGCAGAGCTAGTACAGTCTTGCCCAATGCCTATCTGAAAGATGAGCAAAGGCTGTACAGCATGGGCAGATTAAAGAGGTGGGAGAAAATTAGGTTGTCTCTGTGACTGGCACTGGAGCTGGGGTGATCAGCTTGTGGGGGCTGACTACAGCCTGTACTGTGGCCAGCTGTTGACTGAACTCCATAGAGAAGTTGAGGCAACTGGCCCTCCACCACACAGAGCCCCTCAGCATCCCTCAGCTTGCAGAGCAGTGAGACAACACAGAGAGAAGACTGCTGTGTTCTCTGAACAGACCTGTCCTGTTGGGGGCTGCCCTGGTAACTGCTGCCTGCCCGCACAGTGTCTAAACCACAGTCACTTTGCAAAGTGAATTTCAGCTTCCTCACTTAACACAGAATTGATATTTTGAGTAATGTTCATAAAATTCACATTCTTGTACTTAATATTTGTTAGTTTCTCTCATTTAATTTAGCTAGACAAAATATCACATGATAAATCATATCTAATCAGTGTGTCAAGCTTAAGGTTAAAATGGTTTCTGCAATAATTTGTGCCTGCTGAATTGGGAGCATTTGACCTACAGGTTCCTTTAGAGTGAAGGACTCAGCACAGGAGGCTGGGGCACACACTTTGCTGTGTCTCTTGCTCAGTTTCATGACTCCTGTATGGTGGACTGTAAAGCTCAAAGCATTAAGTTTTAATTTAAGGCAAGCTGAATTTCTTAAAGGGTTTGAAAGGTTAATTTTTCATTTCATAAATTGCCTTTGTGTTAGCAAGTACCTCACAAAATTATTGATGTTTGTGTGGAGCAAAAATGGCCTCTGTTCTACATTTATATGTTTAATACAGAGAGTGGATCCTCCTCAGACCATGACCTTTCTGTCTATTTTTCAAACATCAGCCTTGTGACAAATCTAGGTTTGGCTGGCAAAGCAATAGTGTACAGTCTGTGAATTTGTCAAATGGAGAAACTGAGCTAACTCACAAGCCAAAATATTTGTTTGGTGACCTCATTCTCCTCTCCTCTATACTGCAAACAGAGGTGACCTACTAACTCAAGGGGACAACAAGAAAGGCATGGGTTGGATGGAATCTCAAGAAAACACTCTTTTGACACAGATACTTCCTCATTAATAACAACAACAGAAAAAAGCAACAACAACAAAGGTCTTATCTGCCAAAATAGAAGAAGAAAGGTACAAGCTTTTCCAGGATGAGGTTTAAACTCCTGGACTACTTCCCTGTCTGTAGCTTCCAGCATGAGAATTTGTACATGCAATTCCAAGGAATGCTGGCAAACGGATCACATGTGGTTGGACTGAAGTCAAAGTGTTTTGAATAGCCAATCTTAACCTTCTATCAAACTGATAAGTGGGAAATCTGAAGTTAAATACCACATTTAATCTTATTTTGCAGATATACTTTTCTTTCAGATTCCTAGGAAATCACATAGTGCATTTCTGTGATTACTATAACTACAAATAACTGTCAATGGGAGATTAAATGCAATTAATTTGTACCAGGATAGGAATTTCCTCATGATGATGAGCAAAACGTACAGACCTCTCCCTGTATCCAAGTGACTGCCACACACGTTCTGGGAATTACATTTTTCTGAAAAGTCTTTTCCCTGTCTGAAATTCCAGATAGGACCACTTACGAGAACTTGTATCCTCATCGCTGACACCGAAATTACCAGTTCCCAAATACACAGTGAGAGTGGGAGTATGAACCCTCTCATCCTTATCACTTTCACATTATTGAAGAGGGAGCTGCAGCACAAGCTTCCTGAAAACTGTGCCAGTGCCCTTTACTGTTTACCAGCTGTCTTAGAATTTCCCTGAATGAGACATAAATCAAAGAGCAGGTTTGGTTTTTTTTTTTTGTAAGCTCAAGGAAGAAAACGGCTACCGCATGTTTAGAAAGAAGTGCACAAAGATAATAAGAAAATCACAGCCCTTAAATAGCTTTTATCTGCATTTTTATTTGGTCCAATGTTTCTCCTTCTATCCGTTGACATTTTTCACTCATCATTCACTCAGTTTTTTTAATCAAAGCTTTTGTGGACTCCTGTAGACAAGATTTTGTTTTCAATTTAAAAAGCACAAAACATCATTTAAAGTGTTTCAGGCTCTTAATTAGATGAAACTGAAATATAAGAATATATGTAAGAAAATCACCATTAAATACATGTTTATTTAAAACTTTTATACAAAGATATATGAATTGTAATTTGTAAATGGATAGATTACACCTGATCAGTTGTGGAATTTTCAATGGTACCTAGTGGGGCCTTCACAGAGTTGTATAATTCCTAATGGGAGTACTAATTAAGTTTTCACAAAATATCTATTTTTCAGCTGTAATTATTTTTATTCACTTTACCCTGCATTTGAGAGCTGTGGTCCTAATGAGGTATTCCAGCACTGGGGAACTTTCAAAAGAAGCAAGCCTTGCAGAAATTTTCAATGATCAAAAAATATATCAGTAGCAAAACTCTCATCATGACCATTTGAAAGTGAATTGGCATGTGAAACCCAGAGGAATCAAGTCAGTGACAGGAAAGACGCCATAAGCAAAAACAGGAGCAGAAATTAGAGTGTGGAACTGGGTCTTTACTGGATTTCATAGAATATTAATATTAAGAATATACTGAGAGTACCAGTGACCCTAATGATGCTGAGCAGACTCTCCAGGGACTCCTACCCACACTCTGTCCATGGGCCTTGAAGTTCCATTTCAACTAAACCTACACGCCCAGTCCCTGTCCAAGCTATGCTGTAGGGGTGTCTGTTCCCAGTCCCATTTCATACATGAGCCCTCTGGACCTGTATTGCAGTCCAGTCTGCAGTCCTGTCTCCCACTGGGGCTGTGGATGGACCCTGTTTCCAGCACCGCTCTCTGCCTGCTGTGCTCAGGTGCTGCAGGACTGTGTCCTAGTCAGTGAGGGCACTGTCTGGGGTGGCATCACCCTCAGCTCCTGGATCACTCTCTCTTAGGATCCTGTCATTGCTGCTCCCTGACAATCCAAGGCAGGATAAATTTTTTTCTTGCTTTCCCAAAATGCTGTGTGATCTGTACATAATACTCAGAAAAGGACAAAAAGCTGAGTGTAAGTTCATCAAGAATGCCTAGTGCTCAAGGGAAAGGCGGTCCCGTCACTGCTGAGTCTTGGAGCCTGCATGTGATAATACTGTGCCTGACCAAACAGAGGCAGATGAAAGAAAGAATCAGGATAATCCTCTCAACTGCTAAGAGACCTTGATCATGTAACATGAGTGACCCAAACAGCGGGAAATATTCTTTATTCTTGGTTAATGTTTAAAGGCTTCAAAGCGCAATACTGCTATGGATGTGAATGAAAAGAACAAATTCTGCTCACAAACTTATCTGCAGGTTTTCTCTCTTATTTTCTACTTATTACATTTTTTCCTCAAAATAGTGACAAAACTGTGGCTTGGAGAGACAATGTCAGCTGTTGAAAACTCTTTGACTCTGTGAACTCTGGTCACAGCATAATGTGAAAACCACCTTGCCCTGTGTGGGTCGTAACATTCATGTGTTTGTCGCTTTAACACCACTGGAAAAACACACTCCTGGTAGTACAAAGGTGGGAGCACTCCAGCCTGAACAGCTGTTTTGAATGCCTAATTTCCATTTCCAGGAAACCCTGATATTAGCAACCAAATGCATCAGTTTCTAAAAATTTGCCACAGACAAAAACTTCTAGAAGTGCTCTGTTTTGGAGAAGACAAATGATTTATTTGATTAGTTGGGCAATTTCCCTAGGAGAACAGAAATAGCTGTACTGATTTTTGGATGCTGTTGGCCAGGAAGATGCTTCAGATTCTCTATGATGTCCCTCACTCCTGGAGGCAGCCCTGGATCTTGATCTCTACATACCAACTAGGACTCCGAGCTTTGCTGTGCCATCTCAGGAGCAAGGAAGTTCAGAAACTCCCTGGAATCAGCTTGCATTTCAGCAATGATTTAAGGAAGTAAAGATGATTTGTAAAGCAGTATTTTCTATTTAAAAAACCACAAATGCCAACAACCACTAACCCCCCCTCTTACTGCACTGCGTTACCTTCAGTGCTGGCATAATAATTACTAATAATTCCGCAGCTAGAGTAGTTAATTTTTTATACCAAGTGAGATAGCTTCACCAGGAAGTACTCTGGTGTCAGAATGCAAGATGGGAGTGAGATTGTATAAAGTTTGGAGAGTTTGTAAGTGGATCTTTTGCTTTCCAGTGACATACTTAGATCCCTATGAAACAGGATATTCTGAGGAGGATCCCAATTTTTTATGAAAAGGAGCTTCTTCCAAGATATTACTTGTGAAGGTGGTGCTTGAGCAGCAACAGGCATATCCCACAGGCTTGGAGACAATGTGTACCTACATTCCAGAGACACAACTTGCCCATATTACTCTTGAATGTCCCTGGCTGGAAATGTCAGTATTTTTCTGTCAGCTCACTGGCTTCTGGAAGTCCTCTTCTTTGATTGCATGTGGTTCATTCTCAGTTGTCCAAGGCACATGAGCACCTATTCTGAATTCCACTAAAAACCATGACAGCTGCTCCATTGGTCTCAAGTATGTCCCTGCATTTATCCTGAGAAACGACACCCATGCTCCTTGTGGAACAGTTCAGGACCAGACCTACAAAGGGATAGCGAAAATCCCCAGAGAAGTCAGATTCCTCAGTTGAATCCGGGAGAGTAGTAACTAAATCATTAGACAGCCTCTTCTCTCAGGTACACTGCATAAGTGGATAATGTGAAATAGGTAGTTTTAGATTAATGTGATTCATCTGGAACATCAAAGAGAGGATTTTCCCTTGAGGACTGTGATTACAACTCTCATACTTTCAATATAGCCAATCCATAGCGCTTTACTCTCTTAGTATTGGCAAAGCCTAGTTTTGGCAATATTGAGCTGTAGTAGCAAAGAAATATATAGATCTGTACTGTTCCTTTTCCCAGAAAAAAAAAAAATCTTTCTTACCTCATTTCCTTTGGTTGTCATTTTATAGAGGTCTTATTACTATTATTTGCACTTTCTACACAAATGCTAAGAATGCCATCTTCACAGTAAGATGCTACTGCCTCTGTTTACACTACTTTTTGATATTTGAGAGAAAATCTGTTACTCAGATAATAAAATAAAGCATAGTTGAGAGATCTAACATCACTGGGTGATATTTCAAGATTCAGAACATTTTATGTTTCTTTAGTGGTCTACTTTTCAAGGTGATTTAGTTCATTTTTGCTCCTGTATTCCAAGAGTAACTGTAGCCAGAAAAGCCTTTTACCATTTCGGCAGGCTAAAATAATGCAGCCTTCTCCCTAAAATGCAAAGCTACATACAGGGATTGATGGTGACATCTTTGTCACAGGAGGTGATGATGCGTGCCAGGACCAAGCTTGCAGGCTGCCTGGAAACTGTAGCTGATTCAAAGTGCAGTGGTCTGCCAGAAAAGATAGATGAAAAACATTATACTAATCTCTAAATTGTACATTGGCTACCCATTGGAGCCTGGTTTTAATTCGATGCACTGGTACTTATCTCTAAAGCCTTAATATTTGGTTGACTCTGAGAACATCTATTTTCTGCCTGCTTGCATGAAAGCTGCAGCTGATGAATTTTTTAGAGTTTTCAGCTCTAGACTGAAAGATGAAGGGGGCAGGGGCATAATATACCAGTTACTTCTTTCCATTTCCCAAGTTCATATTTTTTCTCTTTCAGACCGCAATACACAAATTCAGATTTCCCCATTACAGAACATGACCAGTAAAGTCCGTCTCCACATGCAGTTACTTTCCTATCAAAGAAAACCCCATGCTGTCACTGGTCAGCTGATAAGCTCTTTTTGTGAAGAATTCTGCCAGATGCAATGATAAGAAGTGTTTTACAAATATCTCTAATAATAAAGCAGGGATAGAAAATAACCTTTTTCCTGTGGTTTAGCTGGAGTCACAATTAAGCCAAGTGATGATGTGTCTGATACATTTATACCACCCAGCAGCATTTTTATTTCATAAAAAAAGTTTTCAGCTGGGAACAACAAAAGGATAAGTGTATATCAAGATTTTAGCCAGAAAGTATTCCTTGAATATGTTACAGATACCATATATTTTCTTCTGCAAGCAATAACAGATACTAATACAGTTGTGTAATTTCTAGATTTCAAACTCAGTCCTGAAATAAATATAAATGGGGTTAATGCTGTTCACACTTATGATCATAGTAAAAACAGTGGACTTATTAAAATAAATGGTGTTCTTAAGTGGTTGCAACAGCAAAGTCTTAAATATCAAGAAGCTGTTTATTACATTTATTTCTTCAGATTTTTGTCTTCAGGTGTTTTCAGAGAAAAGACAACGCAGAAAGAGCCGTGCCTCACCAACACCACCTATGGAGACTTTCTGCTGTGCCTTTTGCAACCGGACTTGCCTATCTCGCATCGGCCTCTTTAGCCATCAGCGCGCTTGCAGCAAGCGTGGGTAGAGCCCTTCCCAAATCTTCGTTCGCGAAGCCTGGCCATGATGATGATGATATGAAAAAATCTTTATTTAACGTGGCTCTTATTGCATTAATGCAAAGGTATGATAAAAATATAAAAAGTGGCAACTAAAGAAGCCAAGCGTCTATATTAGATGGATAAGGAAATGCACAGGGATACCAGTTCACATTTGTGTCAAATACCCATACACCTTACAAATAGAACCACAATAATATGCAGAAGAGCGAAGGCTTTATGTCAGAAATGAAGCAAACTGCACCCCTCACATTCTTTTCTCTAGATTGTGCTGAAATTAACAGATTACAGCAGTGATTAACCATTTCCTTCCATGGATCTTTAAACTGAGTGAACAATTTGAGAAGAAACTTGCCCTATCCACAGCAGGTGTCCACGTGGGTGTCTTATTTGAAGGTGACAGTTCATATTAGTCTAGGCTCAAGATAGAGGATTTCACTTCTTATGTAAGAATTTTATTTCTATGGTTGTGTTTCAAAGCAGGTTGGTCTCTCTGAGGAAACTCGATCTTACCGGCTCATACTAGATTTTTCTCTTGTGCTATTGAGATAATGTCTCTGTCCTTGCCTCGAGATCTCAGGAGGTCTGGGTAGGGGAACGTCTGAGTTGTGGAACCCTGCCATCCTTGGCACCAGGCTGGACAATGGACCGAAAAGATGGGGCAGTTCTGTAAATTTTAATGAAAAATGTTCCATGTATCTGTAGAATTTTTATGACTATTTGGAAAATATCTACAGGTTTTTTGTTTCCCTAGATAGTCACAGAGCACCTGCAGCAACTCAGTTTACAAGTCTGGTTTTGGTGGTATATTTTCTGCTTCTAGATTATGCTTCATCATCTGGACCCTTTATTTTATCAGGTCATTAAATTCAGACAACCAAAACCCTGCTCAGTTGGTGTCTAGCCTTGAAGAAACCTAAAATTTATGGATAAGTGAGTTTTATTATTAAATGTCCCTACTGTATCTCATGAAGCTGAGCACACTCACTCTGTGGTCTCTTTAACTGGTGACATCTGGTGCTAGTCAGGTTGAATTGTAAATGCTTTAGAAAGCTGTAATCATTTTTATTTGATTTAGTTTGAATTAATCTCCCTTAACAAGCACTCAGAACTGCCCTTTTCCCTCTAAGTATGTTGACCACAGAGCCATTGTTGTAACTTATTATTGAGAACCCTTTTTCTGCTTAGCAAAATTGAGACAAAGGAATGCCTCATCAGGTTTTTACTGTTCTGCTGCCTTGCATTTATAAAGCTCATATGAATTAGCTACATGCAAAGGTCCTTCCTGCAGAAGGTCACTCAATTAACATCTAGTGCACAGAGCCCTTAAGTTTTATTAATACAATCCTCTAGTATAAAATTTTTCATCTAAAAGTTTTTTAAGTACTAGTAATATTTATTAATATGATTGCAATTAATTTATATTACTTAGAGAAATTATGGCTGTCTTACATCATTCCTATGTAAATTTAGCCCACCAATATTTCCATGTATAAACATTAAAACATCTTTTAAAATCTAGTGATAGTTCTCTCATTTCTCCAGTTTCTTGAGGAGGTTGTAATGCTCTTTTCCCTTCTGCTTTCTGTCCTTTTGGACTGTAAATTTTTGAGGCTGATAATTCTGTTTTATTGTGTCACTATGCAGGATAACAGAACAATGATTTTTCTCAGTCTCACTGGATGTTAGTATAGTCCTTACTAAAATAATTAAGACCACAAACAGAGGCTTTAATGAATAGCTGCTCACTTTCCTCTGTCTGGATCATATAGAAAGTGGAAGAGGAAGAGGAATGTAGGTGCCTGTCTCACCCACTTCCTTCCCTTCCTTTTCATCTCTATTATGGTGGAACATGGGAAGGAACAGTTGATGCTACTGAAGAAAACAGTCGCAGGTTTTCATAGATTCATAGAGATTACACCTGACACGGACCATCCAGTCAAACCTCTTGTTAAGCAAAAAAGTTCTCTATATTCAAATTACAAATCATAATTAAACTGAAGTCTTTCTTTGCTCAGAAGATTTAATTGTTGTATGCCATGGGCAGAGACTAGGAGACCACCAAGCACTGCCAGTTCTTGAGTTTACAAGTTTTCTAGCAGGGAAGTATTGATGTGATTATAGAAGGTGAACAACAGCATGTAATGCAGAGAAAAATGAGAACTTTTCCTTCTTCCCTTCACTTCTGTGAAAACACTTGATCGACTCATCAGGTATGGCCAGAACATAAAACAAAGCTTGTAATCTCAGGTCTTGGGAGAGCTGTGCTCAGTGTCTTCCTGCAGATGGCATAATGGCAGAAGCAAGGAGGGGGAAAATCATAGAATGCAGGCAGACAGTAATGGGGCAGAAATCTATAATTTTTGGTCTTTGCCTAGAGGGACTTGGTGAGAGTTAAGCTTTTCAGGTAATATATATTTAATTTCTTAGTTAATTGACAAATCATAAAGGTCACTTGAATGATCATACTGTGCTCAACTACCCTAACTGCCTTTGTATTGATAACATGATGTTAGAATATATTCAATCTTTATCAACATTGAAGCATGCTATATTTTATAATTATTATTAATAATTAAGGATTTGGTAAAACTGTTAAAAGGGCATGCTGACAGCAGTTAACTTGGTAGCAAACCTGAAATTAACCATAATTGCTGTAATAAATCAATTTCACCAGGATTATTGCTACTGTAAAACTAATAGTCTGTAAGAGCAGTATGTGATTAAAGAAGGCTCCCTCTCAGATCTTAGTGAGTAGAAATTTAGAATGTAAAACTAAATTCCTAATATACAGCGTAAAACTAATAGAGCTGCCAATAAAAGAGAGTTTAAAACTCTCCCAAAGTTTCGACACTCAAGGAACAAATGAAGATGAATTAAAAGAAATCTTGGTCAATTCTGAGGCTGACAGGAAAACACAAACCAGCATGCATGCTACCACTCAAAGCTGGCAACGTGAATGCCTAAAGCTGTTTCAGTGTCATTAAGCTCCCTGCCCTTGCAGTGCTATGGAATTTTTCACACCATTAATGGAAGAACAAGAGAGACTGCTGGAATGATACTATGATGAAATGATCAGCATAGCTCTTTCATCTGGTCTAACCAGAACACTTAATTAAAACAAACATCAGGATCAATCAGCACAGGAGTCAAACTGCAGTTAGTGGCAGTCATAGCTTCTGCTCACTAAAGCATCCGTAGAACTTTTGGCCAATTCTGTCATGAGAGGATCCACATTACTCTTGCCTTCAAGGAACCAGATTCAAAAGTGAAGAATAGCCTTTCTTTGACCACCTTGGTCATGTTCCTTGCTTGTATCCTGAATCTAAATGGCAAAAATACACATCACTAATTTATCTTGTGGACTATGTTCTTTTTCACATTGCCCAAGCAACACTGGATGTTCTCCTGTAGTGTAAAGATTTCTGAATTCTGAACATGTAAGAAAGATGAGTGATGAACCAAAGTGCCAGTTTCCAGGACAATTTATGCTACACGTTTCACAGATCTGTTTTTCCCCTACCCTTTAGAATACAGGGTACGCTTAAATGTATTATCAGGTTACAAAAAGGAGAAGGGAAACCTTTTGGTGTGTATTTATTGGTCTCTAAAAGCCAGTGAATCTTCCTGCATCCATGTACATGCCCAGAAAATCTAGAATTTCACCAAAATAAGAGTTAAAAATGTTACGTAAAAACTTTTCCATAAAAATTTTAAAAAAATCTTTTACTTTAAGTAAAAACTTTAGAAGTTTCAAAAAAAGTTAAAAAGTTAAAAATACCATTCACTAGATCTATCTTTAAGTACTTTAAAGGTACTGGCACGTTGGTTTGTAGTGTTTGTGGTATATTAATTTTAAATAGACTAACCCATAGTAAAGACTAAATTCTTTTGAGTAAGCCTTTCACACAAATACAATAGGAAAATATTAACATAGTTTTGTATGCAACTGTGCATTCAAACTGGACTTAGGACAATCATTTACTGCTTGCCTTACGAGAAGGAAATTTATGCAGACTATAAAATCATAAGAGTAAAATCAATGCTAAAATTAGGGACTGAATATATAAGAAATATGCATAGAACAAAACTCATGGTGAAGCAAGAATGCACTACTACAGTGTTTAGCTGATTAATAATAAACTTCATTAAACTTCAAAGTATAAAGGAGAAAGAAGGTCAATGGTTATTGTAGCACAATCCATTTCCCTTTTACTTTATCCACAATTTTTTGAAGATCAACTATTCATATTGTTAGCGGTAATTAGAGTCCATACCCTACTATCTCACCAGCCCATTTCTGTGCATCCTAAAACACTGACACTGAGAGCTTACCATCCATTCCAGCTCAAAACAGGTCCACAAATAACAAGACTGCAGGACCAATACCACACAAGTGCAAAGAATGTATTGAAGTTTAATAAAAAATTTAACAGATGATGAAATATTCTTTTCATTCTTGGGACAGAATAGCAAGAAATGTTGTTGCAGCTACCTCCACCTCATTTTCTTGAAGGAGTGGCCACGCACGGAAAGGATGGAAAGCTTGCAGCCCACAGGGAAGGTCACGTGAATTATGACTGCTGAAACTTGATGAGCAGGAAACTTGAGCCCTGGCAAAAAAGAGCCCGAGTGTAATCACTGGATCTCTGCACAGCTGCAGAAAGAAATAGCATTGCTATATAATGACCTCTAATTAACCAGATCTGAAACAAAGTGGACTGCATATTTTAGTAAGTTTTCAGCCCTGTAATCTTAGCAGAGTAAACAAAAACTAGGACCAAACAGGGAAGTTTAGAGAGGCCTGTGAAGTTAAAGATGCCTGGTGAGAATTTTATCCATTAGGATGTTAAGTACTGAGTTGTCTTTGGTGTCACTCAATATTCAGCAGGAATCTGCCTCATTAATCAATACACAGTTCACTTTGATGATACCAAAGATGATTATTTCTTCACAGAGCTATATGCCTTAATATAATGATGCTGCAACTTGAAGACTGGTATTCTATTCCTGAAAATAGAATTCAAGTTACAGGGGCAAAATATTTGGGAAATTGACTGTTAGCAACTCAGAAATTAAAAGATGAGACAAGTTTCTGTAACAGTCTTCTGAATCTAATTTACATCTATTTTATGGAAGGGATTTTATTTTAAAATTATAAGACAAAAGATTTAAAATTATCACATCATATAAATGTTAAGTCTCCAAAATTGTCTTGTGTATTTTTTTTCCACGACAGAAAAAGAATCTGACAATGCTTTCACTGAAGTCAGTAGAATTGTTCCCATTCGATTACACTCTAAACCTGCAATAGGATTTGCTAATGAGTAAAAAGTCAAAGTCAATGCAATTGATGTGCAAATGGTTTTTATGGTGCAAAGTCAATAATTAATATTTTCCTAGTTTATTTTTGGAAGGACTAATTTTAGAATCAGGGGAATATTCAATGCTAAATACCTATTTCAAAAAGACCAATTCTCCAATCAATACTCAAACTAAACATTCAAAATCCATTTCAAACCAGCTTCTGTGGCATTATGTGATACCTAAAGTGCATGAAGGTTGCAGCATCAGAGTTGATATCCATAAGGGCCAACAATGACAGAAGGAAACAAATAAAGAGAATTCAGGAGGAAAGCAGCACCAAGAAACACCTTCAAAAATCCTTCCCTCCCTGTTTTTATGTAGTTAGTATTAAACAAAATCCTCACTGGCTGATCAAATCAAATTCATAAATCTGAAAATAATTCTGCCTATCCCACAGCATAGTGAACAATTTTATATCCTTAATCCATGACTACTGAGAACTAAAAACTCAGAACTTTTCTGTCCATCAGACCACCAGGATACTGCTCACTGTTCCCTCAGACAGTTCCAGAAATGAAAGTTGAGATACAAATTGGAAGGAACTGCAGTCTGAGTTATTTTTTTCACCATTGTTAATGGTATGCTCTAGTCAGGACTTATCTCCACACATTTTTCCCCTATTTACAGACAGCTGTTCAGCCTATGGAAGATAGAAAAGCTGCAATCTATATTCTCTCTGATCTAGTTAAAAAAACGCATCTTTATAGCCATAGTTTTATTACCTGATAATCATGTACTAACACAATCTGATGTGTTTATTTCCAGCAGTAGAGGGAATATTGAGTTCTTTGTTCATCCTCCACAGTCTACCCCAGATAAAATACTGACTTCACTTAATTCAGTGGAAATTTTACCACACCTGGACCAGCATATCATACATTTTATCTTGAGAACTTTAAAATAATCAACATCTTTTAGTCATTCTAGGTTTTATAAGAGAAAAAAAGTAACCACATCCCCTCCTCTTGCATGGGAGTGTTTGTGGGATCCTGGAAAACTACAAAACGAAACAGTGACTCTGATCTGGATATGACTGGTATGTCCAGAGCCGTTTCTCAGTTTCATCTCCTGTGTGGACCTGCTGGTGTCTGAGCCAGAGGATAAAATTTAAGAGCCTTGGCCATGCCTACAGAACACATAAAGGCCTCTTCTCTCACAGTCCAGCCCTTTGGCTTCCCCTAGAAATTGGAGACTGGCAGCAGGATTACCCAGAAGCTAAATGCAGGAACTGCTAGATACTAAAATGCATACAGACAGCAGGCATGCCCACAGCCCCCAGGGCTTATTCTTAGACCCTGCAGTAGTGACTGCCATTATTCATTCAGACAGCAAAATATTAGATTAAGTAGACTATTCCTAAGGCTACTTACTGCACAGCTCTTAATTTTCTGTTATTCATATGTTTGATCTCAGAAGTAACAGTAACAAAACAAAGGCACTTGGGGAAAATGAGAGCATAACAACCTGTGGACAGGTTTCATAGGATGAGAAGCATTTTAAATACATGATTTGCCCTACTAGCCATTAGATCCAACAGCACAAATCCCACAAACTTCTTGGCATGAAAAAGGGAATGATGCAAAGTATAGGGGAAGAGAAGTACAGCATGGTAGTAAAACAGGAAAACAGATAAAAATGAAAGAAGTTCTGTCTGAATAGTGGTTTAAAAATTTTGTTGCTTGGCACACACTATTTGAAAGATTGAGAGGAACAGAAAGAGTCTTCCAACCCTTGAATAGATTCTAACAAACTTCCTGCTCGAAGTAGTGTGCTGTGTGTATAAAAACCAGAGCTTGCCTTTGACATCGAGTAGTGCATGACATACCATGCCAAAGCCTTCAGGGCATGTCTAAATCAGTGCAATTTGGATCACTTTTCAAGTATATCCCTAGCCAGGATCCCTCCCAGCTTTTTGTGCAGCTCCTCACTGGCAGAGCTCAAGACACTGAAAAGTCCTTGACTTGGGGTAAGCAACCACTTAGCAACATCTAAAACATCGGTGTGTTACCGACATTATTCTCCTACTGAATCCAAAACACAGCACTGCAACTTTTGCAGTAGCAGTGGTGGCTACCCAAAGCACAGCACATGAAAATACCAAAGATAATAGATTAAAAACAAAACAAAAACCCTAACAAACAAAACAAAACAAAACAAAAAAAAATCCCAAACCCTGAAATATTTTCAGTGACTGTTAGATGTACAAAATAATGTTCCTGAAATCCTGAATCATTTTCAGAGATGTACAACTACCCTAGATAACCAAAGTTAATTTTAGGATTATTGTTTTCTCCCATCTTGTGCAGTTGGGCTTGAACTTCGGGAAACACAAACTAGACCTGTGCTGTCACTGCATGACACGTACTGCTACTCCAGTTGTTAGTAGCCATATTTCCCTTTAATTGTGTATTATCGTTTCCATTATAAAAATAGCTTCCCACTACTCTCAAGTAAAAAGAAACAATTATACATCAGAATATGCTGAAACAATTTTTAACAAGATTTACCACGAATGAAATGATTATTTGCTGTATAAATATATTTCAGGAGGTACAGAAGCTATCAATCAGGAAGGTATATATCATTTATTCATATGACCTTTAAATGAAAACTCACACACTGAGACCTCTTTCCACAACGTAGATGAAATGAGTGTAAAATTTAACTGGGTGCCATACAACAGCTATTGCTATCCTACAAATTTACTTTGCTCTCTGCAATCATAGCAATATTCCTGATTTGTTTAAAGTTATTTGCATGCAAACAGCACCTCCCCTCCTCCCCTGCCCATTCCATTCATAATTGATCACTCCTCATTTTGCATCTATATCTAGTGCAATATTTATACTGTGCCTGTATCCAAATCTGCCAAAATAAATACTTAGCACTGGCAAAGAGTATCCAACCAGTATATCTGTAAATGTAACAATTACTGTAAAGAGTTTGGGGAAGGCTAATAACTGAGTCATTGCAACATTAGGCTGACTAAGAACCAGAGAGTAGTATCTGCTGTAGGGAAACACTCGACTACAAGACAAGAGCAGAAAACCTAACACCTTTTTCTTCAACTAGCTTTTGTGGCAATTATTTTCAATTACTTGTGCTTACTGATGGACACAATTCAATGCAATGGAAGTCATAAATGTCACAGGTGCTTTTGTTTAATTAAAATCAATCATGAAAAATTTCAAGGAGCTACATTCATCTAATTATTGGGAAAGTTCACTCTTACAGACTTTTTTCAAGTCCAAAATTTTTCAGTGGATTTGCATGTTTTTTGAATGTACACGTCCATTTCTGCTTGAATGATGAAAAATTCCCATTTTTCTTGTAACTTACATGAATACAGATGATTAAGTGGTTCTGCAAAACAGAGAGCTTATAGTGAGTCACTCATATCACATGAAACAATTCAAAGATCCCAAAGATTACACAGCAGGGAATCAATAAAATTATAGCAACACTTAGAAGCATGAACAAACAGAGTATTAAAAATTGTATAGAATTGTCCACAGAATTAAAACTGTGGCTATACAACACACTTGGCATGAGAATTATTACATGAATTTACGAACAAATTGCAAGCTCGTCCCATCAAAAAGGGTTTCTGACATTTTCATTTGCCAATGACAATTTTAGCAAATTTTCAATTGCTTTCATGTCATTAATGCATCTTACAATGGAAAGATAGCAGGTATAGGGAACTCTATTCTACAAGTTAAATAAAAGTGGGTAACATTTTCTTCAATCGATGAAGCCCCTCTTGGTTTCAACCATTTTGCCCAGGCACTTACAAGCAATTTGAGGTTTTCATCCTGCACAACAAAACAAAGTAATGGAAACTGCTGTAAACAACACCACAAATTGTCGCCAGGTGAATGATTTTTGAGATTATCTTTGTGTGAAGCCTAACTAAATTGCTTCCAATTTTTTTTGTTTAAATACAGTGATACCTATCAAGCATCTTGAAGTGCTGCAATTTTATAGGGGCTAAATATAAAGACAATAAATCAAATTCTCTCAAATCCCTGTGAAACTTCATGACCATTTCTCTGAAGAATATACTGTTTTCCTATATGAAAAATTTCCATATTCAGGTCTGCATAAAATGGTTTTCACTGGGATCAAGATGGTTGATAGGTACAAATCACAAACCAGTAGTTATTTTATTAATTATAAAGTGCTTTAGGCTAGCTAAGCTTCTGAATGGTACACACACACACACAAAATTGTAACTAGGCCCTAATTTTATCTTCAAGATATACATCTAAAATTATACAAATCTTTCCAAGAAGACATAATTATAGGTGAAATCCATTCTGACAACAGTATTGTAATTAGTACTGTAGATTATTTCAGATGCCAGTGACGTCTGCAGGTGTTGGATCACTACTGCACACTTCTTCCCCTTTGAGGAAAAACACTGGGGTCCGGTCTGTTCGGTTATTCTGTAATAATGACTAGCAAATGAGTCATAAATATTCTGCCCCAGAATGGAATATGTACTGCAAAACCTCAGAGGGAAGGCTCAGTTGACAAAATGATCCATGCTCAATGAAGTAAATAGAAATATGGCAATTTTCACTAGAATAAGACATGCCCTTCCCCTTTGGAAGATCACCCTACTTCCAAGTAAGAAATATAGCATGCAGTTTTCCTCCTGTGAGTATTTGCTTGGTTTATGCCCTTCAAAATGGTAAGACTAGTTGTCTAACTTTTTTTAAACACCAAGTTTTATATTGGGCTATGTAATATTGCATAGAACAAAGCAGCATTATTTAGGGAGCATGACTTAGATATTGCTTATCCAGCTAAAACAACATACACAACTCCCTCATTCTTTTCACATATTCAGGTTAGTCAAGCAATATCAAGACTTCATGTACTATTACCTGCCCTGATCCATGCACGTTTTAGCTAGACATGGTGAAAATCTGCTAAATACGGTTTGTCCTTGGATATGTTTACACCCAAAACTTACTCAGTGACACTTTGGCTGCACCTATTGCTGAGGAGACTTGTCACCAGGGAACTTTTTGAAGGGAGGCAAGAGTTGAAAACTAAGATTCCAACCACTAACACTTCGATATAAACCTGGTTAATTCCAGCAAACACAATTATTAAAATTGAAAAAGTGTGTCTGAGAGGTGAATTGGGCACTATTTTATAGCTCATCTGCCAGGGCAACTACTTTGCTCTTGAGAACTCGGGAGTGTGCTGTCAGCACATGTATTCAGCCCTCAAATTTCCTTTTAAAAAACAATGACACAGAGCAGTTTGTTGTATGACTTCTAGATAATTGATTTAAATAATGATACTCTTTGTCATTTACTAAATACTACAGTAGAAAATGTGATGAAGCGGGAAGAATTGCAGTGTAACACAGCTTTTGTCAGCCATCTGATTTCAGCGGCTAAATCTGAAATATATGCATCTGAATCAAGACACACAGATTCATTTATGTATTCTCCAAGCAGCAGCTTGACTCTAATGAATCTGGTTTAAAACATCTGTTTTTACAGAATAGATGTTAATTTCTCAATTAATTGTAAAGTTTAAATGACAAAATTTTCCTTTTGGGAGAAAATGCTTTCTAACACACCATTATAATGAATCACTACCATCTGTCTATTTGCATTGCATTTTCAATCATAACTAAAATTGATGTAAAGTTTAGGCACTCTACTAAAAGTAAAATGATAACCAGAATCATGACACCTAAGATAAAATAGCTGTATTAAAAGGGAGACACTTAAAATATGTTGACATTCTAATAAGTTAAAATCTCTGCTGACTCACAGCACATTCAGTGGTATCAGTCAGAAAGCAAGAACACAATTTACATCTGAGTGGGTCAAGCAGCACAAAATTCTCCATCTTAATCAAAAGGTCATGAAAAATGTATGACTTCCAAAAATATGCAACTGAAATGGGTAATGAATAATTTTTAACAAAACTGTAACGTATTACAATTCAATTGCATACCCAAATCATACGATTTTTTTATTATTATTATTTTGTGGAAATAAATGGTTGTAAAAGTGTTAACTCATCAATTTCTCATCACGATTTATGAAACACACACCGGGCGTCTACACTTTGAATAGGAGACACTTTACTGAATTAGTGGGACCTCACTGAAATCACTCAGCCCATAAAAACTCTTGAATTTGCCAAAGCTTCACAATGTATACAAGTCAGATCAGTTTCACAGGCAACCACATCTTTGCTGTGCTGAAATGTTGAAAGATACTGAAGAAAACTAGTCATCTATTGTCTCATGTTTAAATATTTAATAAATTACCATAGGCTTCATTTTAAGTGTGATGACTGGGGTTTTTTTCTTGCCACCTAACTCAAGACACAGTGACAGTAGGTGAAATGTATCTTGACAGAGAGAAAATATATCATCTGCCTTGTGAGCTGGGTGGGAGATTTTGAGAGTCAGCCTTACTCCACCATCAGGAGAAATGTTTGTCAGAAGGCTGTTTCTAATTGCCACTGGTACTCTTGCCTCAGATGCTTCAGATGGATCTGATTGAACTGGCATTCAACTGTAGAGAGAAAATCAAGGATCGAGCTCCCAACATCAGAGTGGGAAGTGCTTCATCAGCTGGAGCTCCAGGCTTTGCATCACCTAAGTCTAACCCTAAGATGTGCTTGGGATGGACCTTAACCTGACATCCCAGCCATGTTTTACAAGAGAATGTGGACAGGGGAGAAAAAATTGCAATCTTCTCTGCACCCTTGGGCAGCCTCTCTTTAAGTTCAGCTTCCTTGGAGCTCGTCTTTGTTTCTTGTCTTTGTTTTCTTTTCAGTCCAAGTGTTAGAGAAAAGTAGTCATAGATTTCACTCAATCCAGAGACCCCAACCGATAGCCCAGAGGAGAAACTTGTTAGGGATAGCATCTGTGGAGTCTTCCCCTACCTTATTCATCTTTTAAACTCTTTTTCAAATCCTTTCCGATGGAGCTGATGGCTTTGCCTCTCTCCTGACCTTAAACATAAGCCATAAGCCTACGTGTGGGATGAACTGTAGTCTGAGATGCCTAATGTTATCCCAGTGGGACAAACAAGTGTTTTGGTATGACCCTTTTGCATAGACACTCCTACCATTGGTTCTTCCCCTTGCATACTCATTGTGCCTGGAGCCATGGGCTTCTTGTCTCAGTCCTAACTGTAACCCCACAAATGACCTAATCCTTAGCCCTAGACTTCCCAGCATGGCCCAGAAGTAAGAATTTTCAGGAGATGATTTTTTTTCCTCCTTTCCACACTGTGTTGAGAAGGTCAAGTTGCCCTTCCCCCTTTTGTGACAGGTGGATTATAAACATAAGCTTAGAGCTCTGGTCTACTCCTTACAGGTGAACTCCTTAGGTAAAAGAATGAACTGTAACAAAAATAAAATTTCTAAGTATGTTCCCAAATTAGAGTTGGTTTGTATCTGCTTCAAAGTTGAATTTCTACTTTAAAGGAATTTTTGATTGTCAGGATTTTGTCAATGTTGTTATTTATAATAGTAGCATATAATTTGGGGGATAACAAAGTGCATTATTTTACATTCTTTCCAATCAAGCATTTCTCCTTTTTCAAATAGTTGAGGTTAAAAATACGTGCTTTTGGGTCTTGAGCTACAATTTCTCAATTAATCCCTATAAACTTTGTTAAAGGAATTGATTTAAGTGACTAAGCAAGCACTCCAAAAATTCCTTTTTGGAAAATGGTATCACTCTCTAATGTGAATGAATTTTCCATACCCAAAGGAAACTTCAGTGAATGGAGATACAGAAATCCTCAAACTTCTGAGTGTATGCTATAGCACGGGGTACCTTATTATAATTATGCCTATGATGGCATTTTGGTTTTTCTGGGCAGGTATGTCCAGCAGGTAGGTGTGTGATGCCTAGTGCAGCTAGTACTGTTGCAGGAATTACAGTTTATAGGTTATTTATTTTGAATCATTGAAATTAGAAAGAACACTATGTCCACATCTACTTCAGCAGAAGAGCTTTTAGTGACCCTTCTGGATGCATAGCATGGCCAAATTCAAGAGTGGCAAAGAATGTGAAATGGGCCACAGTATGAATAAAACATCTAACATGCCTCCATGAGTGACTGTGTGTTTACATGTATGCAAATGTCATGGAGGGCAATGCAGACAAGAACTGAAATATTGTGGTGATGATGCTACTATTAATAGCTTCAAAATCAATCCTGTTTGCTCCCACGTTTGCAAAGTGCGATCTAAAAGCATTCATGTTTCGAGTCATACCATTGTTAAGTGCCAATTTCTAACAATAAGAAAGAAGGAAACCCTTTGATCCATGCTCCATAAGTAAATGTCCCTTAAAACAAATACATAAACAAAAATTCGATTACATTTGAACTATACATTTTCAAACAGACTAAAGTGCTGCAATCAACCAGATATTCTTGTTAATGGGTTTGCAGCTATTGACTTAAGCTCCCCATATTAGAGACTGAAAGCTGATTCATATTCTCCCAGAATATAAATTTTAAAGAAAATAATTTCTTCAGCTGAACTTACATAATTGCAGAGATTTAAGCAGTGTCAGCACAATGCAAGCAAAGACTTTTCATGGCGTAAATATAAATATTTTTTGTCTAGTGTATGCTAGAAGCTAATACATCACAATATATAAACATCCAAATGTAAGTATGAATTTTCTGAGAAAAATTTGTATGACATCCTGAAGTGCTCTAACATCCAGCTCTAGCACTCATATACAGCAACAGTCATAGGAATGGCAAGATCATTTGCAAAGGCTGCTCAACAAATGCACTTTTATATCAGAATATAAATACAAAAAGTCCTGAAAAGTCATAAAGAGTATCATCCACTTGTGTGCAATTACTAAAAACTGAATAAGGTTATTTTTGTAATGTGTAGGGGTGTATATATACATCTATATGTATTCACAATCTTCTCTTTAAACATAGAAGAAAAGGGAACAGCTTGGTAAGGGTCATGCAAAAGTATGCATGTGCTAAATGTAATACCCTTGGCAGGGTGTCAAATAGCACATGCTCGTCATATCGGAGTGCCTAGGTGTATATTGACTGGAGGTGACGACTGACATGAGGAAAGTCGTACAGTCAGAGAGGTTATATACTGTAACATATTGTGTTGGAATAGATGCTGGTGGTGATAAGAGGTATAGGGATATACAAGGTGCTAGAGAGAATAAATTCCTGATGAGGGGTTGTAATAAATTGATGGTAATATTGCATGTATCGGCATATTAAAGTGGTGGGTAGTGATAATATGCATAATTGTGATGGTGGGAAGACAGTGATAACAAGATGTGTGAACGGTAGGAGGTGATGGGTATGCCTGGTAAAATGAGTAGGTTGTAAGGATGCATGTGTGATGCTGAGTATAGTGGTGCTATGGGGAGCATATAGCAGCATATGCACTGATATTTGTGTGATGCGGACCTGCAGTTCTCGACAAAAGTAGGTGGTGCTCAGAGGTGATAGTTTATGTGAAGAGGCAGGTTGTTACCCATACAGGTGTGGTAAGCTCATAAATATAAAGGGCTACAGCCAACAGAATAAGCAAACAATTATTGAGTATTTTGTATGCATGCCTATGCTGAGGGAGTGTTGATGCAGTGAGTAAGTGTGAAGGTGTGTGTACCAGTGAGTAACCATGTCTGGTTAATGCAGAATGGTCAGGTGGTGGTGGTACATGAAAATAAATGATTATGTGTAAGTATGTAAGGACAGACACAGAGCAATAACATATAGGAGACATAATGCCCAGAAGGAGAGGTGTGTGGAAAGGTCATATTCTTTTCTTTTTTTTTTTTAAAAAAGAAAACTATGCTCACCACGGTACAGAGATGCAAGTATTAGGACTATCTGCAGGTGTTTGTGTGTATTTGGAACCGGTGCTATGGATGATGCATATAACGCATCAGCGTCTGCCTAGAGATAACAATGAGTAACTACTGGTGTGTAGTTACCCTAGGATCAGTGTGTATGTACCAAATAGCACAGTATGGGTCAATGTGTAGAAGCAGTTGGTGTGTAGCATGGAAAAAGTAATTTATGTAGTGATGGCTACATATTTGTAGAATCAGTGGATGACTGGAGATAGTGCCTATGGTTTGTACAGTGCTGAGGAATGTTTATAGCTTCACCTTGTGTGGATACAGTCCTCTAGGGGATGTTCGTATGTTTTAAGTGCAATATTAATAACAAGGGTTTTAGCACTGGTGAGGCAGCATGTGACAGTAGACCTCGAAGTGATCCTCTGAGTAGAAGCAGTATGTGAAGGGACAGAAGAGTGGACAGATGCTCTGTTTGCATAGCAGCATAGGATGGTCTTGGCACCATTGTGGTGTAAATAGTGATGGCAAGCTGTAGTGTGCAAACTGATCAGAGTACTGCTGGAAGTGATGGACAGAGGCAGAGCATGTGCTGGGGTGTCAGAACAGGATGCAGGGGAGTATTTTCAAGACAGAGTCTGTGAAGAGGGTCAGGGCTGTAAACATTGCATGCTGGTCATGTGTGATATCTGGGAGTGATGGTCGGCTAAGACAATGCAGGTGGCATGGAGGCATGGACAGTGCTTTGTGCATAGAGGTGAAGGTTATGTGGTTTGTCATAGCCAATGCCATGCCTCGTGGCAGCACTATGAGGTGGGCAATGAACACGATGCAGTGATAGAGAGGGTTACAGCAGCTGCATAGGCATGAGGCATGCCTGCCCAAGTAACGCTTCCCGCTCAGCCACCCATGACCCACGCTTTTTTCTTAAAGGAGAAAGGATGGTCCTTTTGCCTGGCGTGCCCCTGGCCTGGACCCACGAGCCATGGAGGGGGAGCAGTGGAGAAAGGAAGGGGAGGGGAGTATGGTGGCGGGGAGAAGAGGGGATTAGTGCGGGATGGGGAAAACAATACTGGATGGGGAGAGCAGTGCAGGGTCGGGGGCATTGCATGATGGGGGGCAGTGAAGACAGGGGACCGGCTGCACTCCAGCAGCCCTGGAGCTGCCCGAGCTGCGAATAACCGGAGGGCGGAATGGGAGGCGGGCGAGGACGGGGCGGAGGGGCGTTGGAAGGGACACCCACTTACGTCTCCTCCCGGATTTTTTTTCCCTCTCTCCCTCCTCCTTTCCTTAGCTGGTGACGCGCTGCTGCTATTAATCATTCACCAGCCGCGGAGCAGCAATTGCCGCCGCTCGGAGTGAGCGGCGCCGGCAGCCGCCTCCCTCCCGATGTCCGCGCCCCGCGGCCGCCGCGCCGGGAGCCCTGCCGGGATGATGCCGAACCCGGCCGGCGGCGGGGGCCTCCCGCTCTGAGCCGGGGCAGGGGGGTCCGGGCAAAGGATGCTCCCCAATGGCACCTGTACCAGGCTTCCGGGCGGTGCAGGCAGCGACAGCGACTACAGCGGCGGCGGCGGCGGCGGCGGCGGCGGCGGCGGCAGCGGCGGCGGCGACAGCGGTGGCGGCGGAGACGGCGGCGCCTCGGAGGAGGCGGCGGCGGGGGGCATGGACTCGGGCGGCAGGAACTCCTCTGGCGCCCCGAACAGCACCCTGAGTGAATCTCAGGGCAGCGCCATCCTCATCTCATTCATCTACTCCGTGGTGTGCCTGGTGGGGCTGTGCGGCAACTCCATGGTCATCTATGTGATCCTACGTTATGCCAAGATGAAGACGGCCACCAACATCTACATCCTCAACTTGGCCATCGCAGACGAGCTGCTGATGCTCAGCGTCCCCTTTCTGGTTACCTCCACCCTGCTGCACCACTGGCCCTTTGGCTCACTGCTCTGTCGCCTGGTGCTCAGTGTGGATGCCATCAACATGTTCACCAGCATCTACTGCCTGACCGTGCTCAGTGTGGACCGTTACATTGCTGTGGTGCACCCCATCAAGGCAGCTAGGTACCGCCGACCCACTGTGGCCAAGATGGTCAATCTGGGTGTCTGGGTGCTTTCCATCCTTATCATCCTGCCCATCATCATCTTCTCCAACACAGCAGCCAACAGTGATGGAACGGTGGCTTGCAACATGCTCATGCCAGAGCCTACCCAGAGGTGGCTGGTGGTCTTTGTGATCTACACCTTTCTGATGGGCTTCTTGCTGCCTGTAGTGGCCATCTGCCTCTGCTACATCCTCATCATTGCCAAGATGCGCATGGTGGCCCTGAAGGCTGGCTGGCAGCAACGTAAACGCTCAGAGCGCAAGATCACCCTCATGGTCATGATGGTGGTGATGGTCTTCGTCATCTGTTGGATGCCCTTCTACATTGTGCAGCTGGTCAATGTCTTTGTAGAGCAGGATGATGCCACCATCAGCCAGCTCTCTGTCATCTTGGGTTATGCCAACAGCTGTGCCAACCCTATCCTCTATGGCTTTCTCTCAGACAACTTCAAGCGGTCCTTCCAGCGGCTGCTCTGCCTCAGTTGGATGGACAATGCTGCAGAGGAACCCATCGACTACTATGCCACTGCCCTCAAGAGCAGGGCATACAGCGTGGAGGACTTTCCCCCAGACAACTTGGAGTCAGGGAGCATGTACAGGAATGGCACTTGCACCTCCAGGATTACCACCCTCTGAGGAAGCATTCCTGCCCCCCAGCTCCCCTACTGCTGGAGGGTGAGCGAGGCCAGGGCTGTGGCATGCAGAGGCTGGGAGGGAGGGGATTTCAGTCCTGCCCACTACAGCAGTGTTAGGCACAAGAAAGAGCAAAGAAAATCCCATGTCCTAGATCCGTTGCTCACTCACCCAGGGAGGCAGCGGGTGCATTCACTGATGCTTTGACACCCACTTAGCAAATTGTGGCTCTCATGGGTTAACTTAGGTTCTGGCAGCCCGGGATCTGCCACCCCTCCCTGTGTCTGACAAGTGGCTGTACAGGTCCTGCAGCTACTCCCCTGCCACCTTTTGTACAGGCTGACCTTCCCCTTGTGGGACCCCCCCAAGCCACTGAGTTGAGCCTGCCTCAGTCAGGCCCCAGCATCCAAGCTCAGACTTCCTCTGACTGAAAATGAGCCTGCCCAACTCTGTCGGTACATGCCTCCCCCTCAGAGATTAGAAATGCTGGAAAAAGTCCCCCCAACACGCACCTTGCCCTCCTGCAGAAAGAAGCAAGTAGCTCTAAACTTCCCTCCCCTGGAATAAAAAAGAAAGTGGGGAGGGAAAAGTCCTCAAGAAAATAAGAATAGTCAAGGAGCTGTTTTTTACTTGGCAGACAGCTTCCACCCCACTGGGGCTTTGCCTTTCTCTGCTATGCTCAGTGGAAGCAGAGCAGAAAAGGTCTTGGGAAAAAAATGTGATTATTGCTGTGCTTCAGAGCTGTGTGGCAGGTTGCTGGTAGTGGGAGATAAACAGTCCTGTGGCTTGCAGAGAGCACAGCACTGAGCCAGAAGTTGGGGGGGAACGCCAGACTGGGAAATGTTTGAATGTGTCCATACATACAATAAAGTGTGCTAATAATAAAGTTTAAAGGGAGCACTAGGCTGTGAAGCTGTTGTCTTGTGCCTGCTCCATCTGCTGTGAAGCAGCAATGAAGGGAGCTGAGATAGTTTTTGAGTGACCTGGGTGGCCACAAAGTCACTTTAGCCTACATGGAAAAAGACGAATCCATTTCAAAATCTCCATCAGGATCTGAAATAAATACTTGACAGAAAAAGTAGCTGTTTGGTAATAGCTATTACCCTAGCTCCAGTTTCTTCTGTTGCACTAAAAAATACAAAATGGGTTTCATATGTTGCCAATGTAATATACTGACCCAGAGCTTCTCAATGTTTCATTTCTGAGAATTCTTGTTTTTAGTGTGTGCCAGATGTCTTCTTGTTTGATTTTTTATTTAATTCTTGTCACTGTGTTGTGAATGTGTTTTTCTGAAGCAATTTATACTTTGTACTTATGTCTGTGGTGGCTACTTGGAAGGTTGCATTTTAAATGGGTTATCCTCAAGAAGGCTCCTTTTCAGATAAAAGCATTGTCATTTTTTCTAACTCTTTCATCTGCATCATCTTCCCCACAAAAATCCTCTAATGAATTTTCTCACTTCCCCTCATATGACAGAACAATTTTCATACAGACATATGAAGCTTTCTTTGATAAATGACAGATGATTAAACAAAACCTTCCATCCCTGCTCCCTTTTATCCCATACATAAGAATCAGTACAGACTGTGTTGAAATAAGCAGCTGTGTTTTTTGCTTTCTACCACCTATGCTAACAGTGTCACACAGTGGCAAGTGTCCCAGTAGCTGTGACAAATCACTTCTCTAGCACAATACTGTGGTTGTATTAATTATAAATACTGGCAATCTGAAGCAAGAGATTGAAAAAAAATCTCTAGTAGCAGCATACCTGTAGCATTGTACTCGTAGCTACAGTGCTTAAGTACAGTGTTAAGTGTAAGGCTGACCGTTAAGGCATCTAGTATTTGCGATGGTGGACTTACTATAGGTTTTTGTTAAATTATACCCTTTAACTTTTCTCAGCAGCAAAAAGCAGGATACTATTTTAGGTACTGTTTCATGAATGTATAAATTTAGTATTTCAAAGTTGCTTGATTCAAAGTCCATAAAGATGAGAGAAAAAAATCCTATCTCACTTCAATGGACTGTGAGTCAGCTCCTTTGAGTTTAAAATTGCTAATGTGGAAACTGTTACATCCTTATTAAAATATTTCATGAAAAGCTTTAACAATTGTACAGTTTCTTTTATTTCCCAGTGGATGTTATTTAAAGAAAACATGCAAATATTAATTTTGGCAATGTTTTATATGTACATAGGGGGGAATAAGGATGAAGTCTCTTTATAAGCTTATTTAACTTTCCACAGAAATCAAACATCTGTGCAAAATTCCCCATGATGCCCTTGTTGTTAATTCTAGGGCTTCACTTAAATTCTCACTCACAAGATCTTCAAAATGGTATAAATCTCATAATCTTATGCGGTCTTTGTCACCCAGGCATATTCTTATGTATGGTCAGACTAACAGAGAGTCAGTCTACTTTCTGCTGTTGAATTTGTTTAATGTCAACACAATGAAGCAAAAGTTAAAAAATACAAAGAGTCATACCCCATGCTCACCTTTGATGAAAAGTTGAACTGGGTTTTGTTTTTTTACTTTCTCTTTTCCTTTCCTTGTAAACAAGGTTGTGATGGATGCCTGCACACCTGCCAGCATATGCACTTTAATTTCAGTTCCCCCAGGCACAGCACAGAGGTGGGGTGTTCGCACCGGCAGCTGGTGCCTCAGTAGATGGCAGGATTGCACTAATTCATTCCCAGCTACTACCCCTACGATTACTGGTTAAAACACCCGGTGTGGTTTCAGCTGGAAACAAAATCTGTTTATCCAAAACTAACAGTTCTTCCTGTTATTTTTCACCCTGGGAGAGTTGATCAACAGCAGTAAATCACTCTTAATTGAGCTAGAAAGAAAGCTAGTTCATTCTGTGTTTATTTTTCTAAATAGTAGAAGAAAACTACCAGGGGAAAAAAATGTCCTCCTGAAATAATGTGTACCAGAAAACAAACAGAACTTTTTAATGCTTTCTAAATGGCAGATAAAACTATTCAGATTTCATATGGAAATTATTTGAACTAATGCTTAATTCACAGGAAAAAAAAGAGTGACATTTTGACTCTTTATAAAGCTATAACATCATTAATCCGCAAGTAGGTAAACTGTAATTTGTAACTAGTAGTACGTTTTTTGCTTTTTCCTCATGAGTTGTAGTTTACATTTAAAAAATACAGCATTCACTTTGTCATGGAAATAGGCCCTGTGCCAATGAAATCCAGGTGACTTTTGTTCTTTGTTTAGCCTGAGACCTATACCCAGCAGTGGGATAGCTCCAAACAGTATCCAGTGAACAGACTAGACTATTTCCTGCAGCGCACAATAAGAGAGAATGGCCTTCATATGGAACACATATCAGGTGTCTCTGTAGCATTTTCCCACTCAAAGGAGGGTGCACAGGATATTACTGGCCCTTCTCACCAGGCTTGCCAGCGCAGTAGAGAAGACAACACATCTCATAATCCTGGGGCTGACTGTTACATGTACTTAGTGGGCTTGAACAAGACTGGTCACAGAGGCACTTTATATCTGAGGTGTGGATGAAAAAGGTGATGGCCACATACAAATATTCTGCCTCTTCAGATGGTCCCTACAGCAGAGAACATCACACAGTATAGGGTTTCTTGACATTCGACACTTAAAGAACCCATCTGATTTCCTCAGAAAGAAGAATCAGGTTTCTGAATGTGACCAAAGAATTTCTGAAATGCCAGGTTTTCAGTGAACCAGAATAAAATTAAAAGCTTTGGTTTTTTCTGAAAAGCTACAAATCTTCATTTCTAATGTATGTGGCATGCTTTATTAACACATTGAGTATTTGCTGTATTTTAACCAGTTTCCAAAAATCAGAATCTTAATTTTAAACACTAAACTAAATCTTATTTTATTCTTATTTTTTTCCAGAACAGTGACAATTATTGTCTTACAATCCGGACTAATAAAAAAAAAAAAAAGGAAAAAAATTTTTAAAAGTCAGAAGAAATTAGCCAAGAACAAGAAAGAAGCACCAATCCAATGTTCTGTGATTTCAGCCCCTCGGAAACTTACTTGACACCTGGATTCTACAGACAATTATGAATCTCTAGAGGAGAATAAAATGTTTCTACTGAATTGTGTATTCAGCACTTCCATTGTCTTTCAACACAGCCTTATTGGGCTGATAACTGCAGGCTAAGCCACAGGAAGAAATGATAATTTACTAATTACATTTCTCTCTAAGATAATGCTTTTAGATACTACATTTTGTAGAGAAGAATGTCCAAAAAGAACAGGTGAACCAGACAGTATTTCAAAGTGTATCACTGTACACCTGCAAACCAAGCACAATTTTGACAAGAAAGATGCTTTTCAGTAAAAACTAACTATGCCCACTCCCTTCTAATTTTGTTTCTCCAAAAGCTTATAATCTGGGTTTAGCAGAGCATTAAGCAGCTATGAAGCAGACATAGCAAGGTGCCTGAGATATATAGGTTTTTATCTCCAGTCTGGATAGAATGCTTTTTTCATTATATGACTATAAGGTCTATGATGGGTAGAGTCACTTGGAAAAGAATATAAATGTTCAGAAAATATATTTTCCTTTCCCTTTTCCCTGCAAAAAATGTCTTTTCTATATAGGTTCTTGCACTGTGTAATATGACTGAGGGTTGCTTTGTGGGTTCTTGAGCTTTCTAACAAGAAAGACTCAAATAAAAGTGCCCAAATTTATAGCACATGGGGTTTGTAGGACAGATGATTACCAGATTTATGACCTGGGATCTGATGATCACCATGATGAGCACTGGAATTGGATTGTATTGACTCCATTTACCTTGTTGGTAATGGTGCTGTCTCAGTGTACATGTGGGCTCAACCAACCCAGGGGGAAGCTGTGAGCTTCTGCAAGGATGCTGTAATGCACTGCACTTCAGTTGAACAACACTGAGCAACACCAGCGCAGTGCCAACAGACTGAGTAAAGCCACACGTTCAGCTGATTCACAGCACTAACAGGTACTCAAATTCACAGCAGCAAGTTCAAGTGATTGCTGGTCAGCTGGAGTAGTTCAAAATGTGGCAAGATGTACAAAGCAACAATGTATGAGAGCATCCATGCATATATAAATATATATATATACACACACACGTGTGTGTGCTTCCTTCTTGTATAACATATAAGCACCCTATTTCACCAGTTATCCAATACATAATGGGATTAATTAGAATGTATATTGGCTATAGAGGAATTAATGAGAATCAAAATTCAGATTCCAGTTGCTTGACAGTTAGGTATTTAGGCAATAGTAAGTCTTCGTTTTGTTAATTCTGCCATGGAGGTAAGTTCATGGTTGGAAAGATTGGAGCCTGTAGGAGAAAGATCTTGGTGACTAATGTTTGATGTGGAACTGGAGTAGCTATATTTGTAGATATCCCTTTGATGTTCAGAAAGTTTGGAGCTTGCTAGCACTCACTGAGATCTGCAATTTCCTGGCACTTCAGGAAGTAACTGTCCATGACTACTACATGGACCAAGCACAACCTTCCCCTTAAAGGCTATGAAAAACATTTCTATTTGAGGTCTAAAACAGGAAACTAATGCAGGCTGTGATTATGGTCTTTTCACTATTTAGTTAAGTTAAATATGTTATAATACATTGTAAAAGTATACAAAAAGTGGATTCTCCACCAGAGTACCAGCTAAGGGCTGGGGTTCTTATTGCTTTCTGGTTTCTGTTAAAAGATGGATCTTGTACCTTTATCTAGTCAATGAGAGACAAGTCATGGATAAATGAAAAATTTGAAAAGCACTGCTTTATTGAGCAGAAAATCAAAATCAGTATATTGAGTTTATTTTCCCAACACTGCAGAAAAATTATTTTGGATATAATATTGTCACAGAAAGAACCTTTAGAAGGTTTACCTTTTAGAAGGTAAACTGACAGTACAGTACTGTAAAGAAGACTTTGTTAAGGAGCTTCATATGTCTTTGTGAAAACTAGAAAAACTTTGATATTAAAACATGCTTATGGTCTTACGCCTTGTAGTTTCTGTATCATTTTGTATTGTCTCTATAAACTTGCATGTCTTCATGAGAAAAATTGCTTGTTACTCACTGAAGATTCTTGGCTACTGTCAGTAACTGATTTCAGTCATGTCTTGAACACCTCCATCAGCTAAAGTCCCTGAGCTTTAGACAAATTACGCAAATCACAAGAGCAAATGAACAAATGAAAAAAAAATTAAATGAAAGATAAGAAACACAGAGAATGGATTTTTTGATGGCACAATATATACTTTAATTTTTATGTCAGTAACTGTTACCTAATCCCATAATGAGTCCAGAAGAAATTGAATCTGGTCTGCTTGTACAAGATTCTACAAAATCCTCAACAGTTAACTGGGAAGAAAAGTTATGAAAATGGCTTTCTCAAATACTTGTATAAGAAGTAGTTACAGGTGTGGGGGACAGGTGGGGTTTTAATAGCCCCTGTTGTTATTCCTGTTCTTTATGGTGGAAAAGAAAGTGGAAGAAACAGACAAAACATTCAAGATATATTCACATCAGGGTAAAAGACTGGATATTTGGGGAGAATGGATATGCAAGAAGTCAAAACTGATGGATAGTTGATACAGAACAGCCTTAGAAGGAATTTGAAATGGAAAAAACCCACAGGTGTACAAAGCCTAGGAGAGGCCATTTTGTTAATAAAAGAGGAAAATAAATAGTCCTGTACATGCATTGTAAAGTTGGACTTGGCTATTACAGATAATTAATTTTGGTTGTTTAGGGTACAACGGATACATAAACTCACAACTCACCAAAAATATAAAGTTCTACTTTTTATGTCAGCTGCTATTTTCAAAGCTGACTGTCTTTTTGAAAGTTAGAACTAAATGATAACTTAAGTACTTGTGGAGTTACTAGAAACATAGAAAAGCAAGACAGAAACAAAAATAATATACTTTTTTTGGATGTTAATTTATTTGGGGTTTTTCAGATGCCTTGAATTTCAGTGATTATCTTTTTTCCTTTTATCATTATAACACAGAAAAAGACCTAACAATTTTTGCTCAACACAAACCAAGAACTCCATATTGACAAAAGTGGAATACAGATGAATTTTCACTGCTCTTTCAACATCACAAAATAAAATTCTCAGAGTTTCTTACTTTAAAAGCATTTTCAGTGCAATGACTGGGAAAACTACTTTCCATAAGAGAAATATGTATTCTTGAGAATGAAAAGGAATGTTCACGCATTCCTTTCCGCTGATCTTGAAACTCAGAATTTAGTTTAGTGTGAAGGTAAGAGGGTTGTATTCCCAAGATGGCTCATCTGATCTACAGAGGACTGAAGGTTTCAGTTCATTTGTCCAAGAGCCTTTCATTAGAACTGAGAGCTAATTGAAAAATAAGCAAGACAATAAACTCCCTAAGCCGGGAAGAAAATCTCCTGACACATTCATATTTGTGGGAAAATACCTGTCAGTCATATTGGCACTGAAATAGATTTTACAGTCCAAAGAAAGACTTCTTTTGACAGAAAAGACAGAATTTTGCTCCAAGAAACTATTCTCACAATCTTCAATTTTACCAGGAAAGTAAATGTAAATGTATAATCATATATGCCTATGTTAAACTTCAATACAGAAGAAGAATATGCATTTAAACCTGAGTTCTTGTCTTTATGAGTGTTTCTGGAAGAAAGTGCCATGAAGATTTCTTATGAATTATTTGCAAAAAAAAAAAAATTGAGGCATAATTCTTTTAAAATATCTGCACAGTTCTCTGCAATTGTGAAAACAAGCAAATAGTTATGTTTTAAACTTCTAAAAACCAGACAATACTGTTAAGCCATCACAGAAGACTATACTGTACCAACATCTCCAAAAGTCTCTAAATGTCGATTTTACAAGGAATCTAACAGTATACAAAAAGGAGCAAAAAACGGATAAGAAAACATTCAGATCCACAGAATTATTTCTTGAAAAGAAGAAAGTAATTAGATTCCTCAACTTGCGATAAAGATAAATGAAGGTGTATACGGCAAAGGTACGGGAAATCAAGGCGATGAACTGGCCTACTTTTTCATGTGATATGTATAAAAATTGTGGAATTGATGCAGGATGGTTGGATGCCAAAAGTAATAAATCAAATACAAACTCTGTTAGACAAATCAATGGATGTTTACCAAGTGTGGCATGAACTCACTCTCCAACCCTTGCTACCTTAGAGTACCCAGGAGAAGTGTCACTTACAGATGTCAGATTTCCTGTTTCCTAAAGCATTTGTTATCATGACAAAGACATTACAGACTTAGATAACTTTTAAGATCACTCACATTATCTGTACTTATGCTCCCACATTATGTTTCAGGGAACAGTGTAAACCATTCTTATCAGTCCAAAACACAAGGCCTGCTGGTTACATTCCAAAAACAAAACCATGCTTTTCTGACATGTTACAGCCCATGTGCTGTACCTGCTTTAACGACTGAAAATGTTTATTTGTTTGCAAACCACCACATTTTGAGTAACACCTGAAAAAATATGCAGCAAGAGGATGGTTAGGATGGATACATCCTGCTGAAGATGGATGCTTGCCTGTCTTTCTTATCTCTCCTTCCTCAGCTCATCATCTCCCTGGATCTGCAGGCTTCCTGCTATTTACATTATCCATAAAACACATAATAGTATTGTTTTTCCAACATTATGACTCAGAATGCATAAGGATTGGCAGGTGGGAGACATAATATGTGTGGGACCACCACCACATTTCTGCCTCCCACAGCTCCACTGCTGCCTACAGTAAAGTACCTAGAGTACTCTGTTCTACTCTGGGGCCTCCAGCTAAGAATGATGTGGACCTGCTGGAGCAAGTCCAGAGGAGCCCACATAGATAATCACAGGGCTGGAGCACCTCTCCTGTGAAGACAGGCTGAGATAGTTGGGGTTGTTCAGTCTGGAGAAGAGGACGTTCAATGAAGACATTAAGTCTTCCAGTACCTACAAGAAAGCTGGAGAACATTTTACTATGGCACGAAGTGATAGGACAAGGGGGAATGCCTTCAAACTGAAAGAAGGTAGGCTTGGATCAGGTCCTATGAAGGAATTCTTTCTGGACCAGTTTGCCCAGAGAAGTTGTAGAAGCCACATCCCTGGAAGTGTTAAAAGCCAGGCTGGATGAGACTCTGAGCAACTTGGTCTAGTAGAAGGTGTCCCTGCCCATGGCAGGGGTTTGCAACTAGATGATCTCTGAGGTGCCTGTAGTCCCAAACCATTCTATGATTCTAGTCAGCAATACAGAAAAGAGAAAAGACTTGCTTGCCAACAGAGGACTCCCTGTTCACACCCACTTTCCAGTCTCCCAGTTCCAGCCTACAAGTCAGGAGGAGAAAGGCAGGGCTGCGTACTGGGGGAAGAAGGAAAGACAGGAAGTTTAGCTGGTTTTGAAGCCCTGGGAGTGTGGTACTGCTGCCCAGCTGTGTTTACCTTTCAAGTCAGTTATATATCATTAGTGAAATACATGAATCACCACTCTACAGTCTTGATAAATCATGTCCACATACTAAAGAAATAGAAAATGTTATTTCTAGAAGGAACTAAGTTGCATCTACCAGTGATTGAGCTCCATGTAGTAAATGAGGAAAGATAATTGGGACTGAAAACATGAAAAAAAAATTAAGTGATAGGAAAATACACTTCCTGGGGGAAGCACAGAATCTATTAATTTTTTTAATCTTCTTTAAGAAGATACTACACTTAAAACAGGAGAAAATTTATCTGAAGTACTTGAATTTTGCCCATGTCCACTTTCAGATTTCACATTAATCCCCTAGCACACTTATTTAAGCACTCAGCAGTATAAAACATTTTTTAAAAAAAATTGAGGGAAATAAAAATTTTATTTCTGATTATTTGATGAATACAAACCATTAAAAATTCATCACATGCTCATAAGTAAAATGTGCAGCTGAAAAATGACGTGCCTACCAGTCAGACTATCTTTGGAGGAATTAGGGAAATCTAAAAATTAGATTTAATAATTGGCAACATGGGTCACTTTTGGGTAACAGCAATAGACAAGGGATCTGGACATTCCTATTCTTTGCAGGCACTACTATTTTTAAATGTGGACTCACATATTCTTGCATTCACCAATTCTCCTAGTCTACAACACTTCGCATTATCCCAGGGAATTAGCAATTAAAAAAAAAAACCCACCTCATATGATCCACTAGAATTGAAATTACTAAATTTTTTTAAATCCTCCACACAAATGCATCTATTCTAAAATTCACAGATACAAAATGTATATGTGATTCATACAGCTTTAATATGGGATGACATAATGTCTTTCCTGTACTGGAAAAACAGTTGCAATACAATATGTTTATAATAATGTTTAGTCAAAGGATCTTCTCCCTGCATACCCCCTTGTCACGAAGGAGAAGCTTGCGTGCCCTTAT